>CM060981.1:173292651-173767651 GCA_030765065.1 Deroplatys truncata
GCTGGTCTAGTAGCTCGCTGAATGAAGCCTCGCCGACTGATTCTTTACTTTCTCTACTACGTATAGTAAGCAGGGGAAGTATTGTATTCCACCCAAAAACTCGATACCGAGATTTCACAGAAAATATATGTTTTTGAGGCCCCCTGAATGCAAAAAAAGCATTTTTGGAAACATGTCTATGTGTGTGTCTGTGTACGTGTCTGTGAACAGCATAACTCAGAAATGAACAGTCGGATAAACACCAAACTTGGTATTTAGGTTCTGTATCTTCCAGAGATGCGACACGAAGGTTTTCAGGAAAATCCCCCACCCCAGATTACCCTTTACATGGAACATTTTTCGAACATTTTAATGTTCTCAAAAATGGCCCTAACGATTTTGATTAAAATATCATATGTTTAAGATATTTTCATGACAAATGAAATGTATATCTCGAATTTTCTGGGAATGTCTCTAAAAGTGTTCTTCATTGTGAACGACGTTTGCATAACTGGTAAACCATAAGAGATAGACAAAATTTTACTACACAAAAATCTAGACCGCGTTAAAATACACAATTTATGTAATATACCTACATCTTTTTTATTGAGTGAACCATTTCCGAGATATTGCTCGTTATTCCCTTAAATTTTCTAATACCTACTTATACGTTTTCTCAAATGGGAACTCGTTATTCATTTTTTATGTCTGTACATGCAAAGAGAATGGAATGCGTCACATAGCAACCAGCTCTTAAAAGATTTGACTATCGCTTAAAGTCTACCATACTCACCTTGCACCTACAAGAAAATTAGCAATAAGATTAACATCTCGATTAACATGAAGCATGTGGAGAATAAGAGTTTGTAAAAATAGTTTGTACAAGGGTAGAAAAAGTCATGTGAGTGTAGCACATCAGATTTTCTTTCTTCACGACGTTTCGAGCTGGACCCTCGGTGTTGGGAAGAGGGAGGTAGCTAGCAACAGCATTGCCTTTCCCCTAAAGGTGGCGATCTGGGAACCATTTCCCCTTCGGCGACGTGGCCACCACACAAACAACAGGTCTAGCCATCACTCGAAATTTCTGGAAGTTTCTCCTTTTCCTAATGATAAGTAACCTGGCCAAGTCGCTGCTTATCCATGGTTCTCATAAATGTCGTGAGGGGGCTTGAGCCGAAATGGCACAATACACAACTTGGTATAAACATTCAGCGTCTTCTAAGGTTGCAACAAGATTTTCTAGGCACTATCCACATCCCCAATAGTAGGTAAATATAGAGAGAGCTGGGCCACTTTTTTGGGCATATATGGGAAAGGATAGGGAAAACGAGGCTAGATGGGGCGGTTCAAGGAGGAAAATGGGTTTATATGGGAGAGATAGGGAATACGACGACCAATACTATGCTAGACAGGGTTGAAGGAGGGAAATACGTTTATATGGAAGATATAGTAGAGAGCTGTTAGGCTAGACAGAGGCTGAGGAGTATGGTTTATATGAAAGGTATAGGAAAAACGAGGAGAGGTATTACACTAGACAGAGTTGAAGGGTAGAGTATGTCTTTTATATGAGAGAGGTAGGGAACAGGAGGAGAGGTGTTAGGCTAGACAGAGTTGAAGGGTAGAGCTTGTCTTTATATATGAGACAGTTAAGGAACAGGGGGTAGGGATGATAGGCTAGACAGAGGTCAAGAAGTAGAGTATGGTTTATATGAGATATAGGAAAACCAGGAGAGGTATTAGGCTAAGGAGGTTGAGTATGCGTTTATAAGGAGAGACGAGAAAACGGAGAGATCCTATGCTAGGATAGACAGGTGTTAAAGGTAGAATGTGTTTTCTATAGGTTAGATAGGAACCCAAGGAGAGATACTCAGCTAGACAGGAGCAGGCGGGAAATGCGCTTTATGAGAGACAAGGGATACGGGGAGAGATGCTAGACTAGACAGAGGTTTAGAGTATGCATTTATATGTATGAGGGATATAGGAACAGGAGGAGAGATATTAGGCTAAGGAGGTTGAGTAGCCGTTTATAAGGAGAGATGAGTAAACGAAGAGATCCAATGCTAGGATAGGCAGATGCTAAAGGTAGAATGTGTTTTATATATGCTAGATAGGAACCCAAGGAGAGATAGACGGGGGGCAGGAGGGGAATGCGCTTATGAGAGGTAGGGGATACGGGGAGTGGTGTAAGGCTAGACAGAGGTAGAGGAGTAGAGTATGGTTTATATGAGAGGTATAGGGAAACGAGGAGAGTCGGTAGGCTAGACACATAGTGAAGCAGTAGGAATATGGACTTATATACAGGAGATATAGGGAATAGGAGATGCTAGACATTGAAAGCGACTTTAGGCGAGAACTTCATGGAAATATGTTTCATGTCAATGTTAGAGCGCTAATTCTAGACATGCTCATCGCGTAACCTATTCAGGGAAAAGGTGACTCGCTCAGGGGAAAAAGGTGACCAGAAGAGGGAAAAAGGTGACCAGCAAAGGGAAAAAGGTGACCAGCAAAGGGAAAAAGGTGTCCAGAAGAGGGAAAAAGGTGACCAGCAAAGGGAAAAAGGTGACCAGCAAAGGGAAAAAGGTGACCAGGAAAGGGAAAAAGGTGACCAGCAAAGGGAAAAAGGTGACCAGCAAAGGGAAAAAGGTGACCAGCTAAGGGAAAAAGGTGAACAGCAAAGGGAAAAAGGTGACCAGCAAAGGGAAAAAGGTGACCAGCAAAGGGAAAAAGGTGACCAGCAAAGGGAAAAAGGTGACCAGCAAAGGGAAAAAGGTGACCAGCAAAGGGAAAAAGGTGACCATCAAACGGAAAAAGGTGACCAGCAAAGGGAAAAAGGTGACCAGCTAGGGGTAAAAGGCGACCAGCAAAGGGAAAAAGGTGACCAGCAAAGGGAAAAAGGTGACCAGCAACGGGAAAAAGGTGACCAGCAAAGGGAAAAAGGTGACCAGCAAAGGGAAAAAGGTGACCAGCAAAGGGAAAAAGGTGACCAGCAATGGGAAAAAGGTGACCAGCAAAGGGAAAAAAGGTGACCTGCAAAGCGAAAAACGTGACCAGAAAAGGGAAAAAGGTGACCAGCAAAAGGAAAAAGGTGACCAGCAAAGGGAAAAAGGTGACCAGCAAAGGGGAAAAAGGTGACCAGCAAAGGGAAAAACGTGACCAGCAAAGGGAAAAAGGTGACCGGCAAAGGGAAAAAGGTGACCAGCAATGGGAAAAAGGTGACCAGCAATGGGAAAAAGGTGACCAGCAAAGGGAAAAAAGGTGACCTGCAAAGGGAAAAACGTGACCAGCAAAGGGAAAAAGGTGACCAGCCAAAGGAAAAAGGTGACCAGCAAAGGGAAAAAGGTGACCAGCAAAGGGAAAAAGGTGACCAGCAAAGGGAAAAAGGTGACCAGCAAAGGGAAAAATGTGACCAGCAAAGGGAAAAACGTTTCCAGCAAAGGGAAAAAGGTGACCAAAAATGGGAAAAAGGTGACCAGCATAGGGAAAAACGTTTCCAGCAAAGGGAAAAAGGTGACCAGCAAAGGGAAAAACGTGACCAGCAAAGGGAAAACGTGACCAGCAATGGGAAAAACGTGACCAGCAAAGGGAAAAAATGTGACCAGAAAAGGGAAAAACGTGACCAGCAATGGGAAAAAGGTGACCAGCAATGGGAAAAAGGTGACCAGCATAGGGAAAAACGTGACCAGTAAAGGGAAAAAGGTGACCAGTAAAGGGTAAAAGGTGAGCACTAAAGGGAAAAAAGATGACTAGTAAAGGGAAAAAGGTGACCAGCAAAGGGAAAAACGTGACCAGCAAAGGGAAAAAATGTGACCAGCAAAGGGAAAAACGTGACCAGCAATGGGAAAAAGGTGACCAGCAATGGGAAAAAGGTGACCAGCATAGGGAAAAACGTGACCAGTAAAGGGAAAAAGGTGACCAGTAAAGGGTAAAAGGTGAGCAGTAAAGGGAAAAAAGATGACTAGTAAAGGAAAAAAGGTGACCAGCAAAGGGAAAAACGTGACCAGCAAAGGGAAAAACGTGACCAGCAAAGGGAAAAAGGTGAGCAGTAAAGGGAAAAAGGTGACCAGCAGAGGGAAAAAGGTGACCAGCAGAGGGAAAAAGGTGACCAGCAAAGGGAAAAAGGTGACCAGCAAAGGGAAAAGCTAACCCACTCACACTAACAGGTAACTAATTCAGCTAGTATTGCAAGAGGCTGACTGCATCATAGCAGTGTATGATTTCACAGGTAATTCAGTTAGTATCGTAGGTATTTAGGCTAATTCATCTAGTATCACAGGAGGATAGATTCCAGGGGTTGGGTATAGCATAGTTTCGTATTTCACAGGTAACTCAGCTAGTATCGTAGGTATTTAGCATAATTCAAGTGTGATAGGTGTATAGAGTAATTAAGCTATCATTACAGGAGGGCAGGTTCCAGGAGTCGGTTATAATGTAGTTTCGTATTTCACAGATAGTTCAGGTAAGTATTTGGGTAATCAGTATAGTTTCACAGATACTCGTGATAATTTCGATCAGAGATTTGTATCACAGCTATTTAAGGTAAATGCAGGTGATTCAGGTTGTATCAATGGTATTCGAGTCATTTTAACAGGTAATTCATCTAGTATCATTGATATTTGGGGCAAACCAGATAGTATCACAGGTGATCGTGCTAATTTAGAACAGGAATTCGTATCAGAGCTAGTTAAGGTAATTTCACATGATTCGACTAGTATCACAGGTATTTAAGTCATTTTAGCAGGTAATTCAACTAGTATCACAGGTACTCATGGTAATATAGAGAGTAATTAGATTATAAACATTTCTCATCCAACGTTACAACAATTTATATACTTTTTTCTAAATCTTACAAACTTATTATATGTTAAACGGTTATAAACTGCAGAGATAAACTGCATATGGTTCACAAATTAAAAAGCTTTGCGTCAACATACCTTTATTTAAGTTCGTTGTAGGTGCCTCTCCCCTTTATCTAGGCTTCAGACTAACACTAGTATTTGCTCCTAATGGCAGGGCTACCACCTTCCCTTCCATCTTCCCCTTTCTTCACCATTTGTCTGCTAGTTGCATACACAGCACATGAATAAACTTTAATTATTTAAATTGTAGACTCGCTGAGAAAATCTTCATCTTCGGGTTACATTCTCTTAAGTACTGTTTGTAATACTGTAATGTCCATACGCATAGGTAGTTATTCCATCCTCAGCAATAATTCTTTTATCATCAAAGGGATTCAATGTAATTTTATTCACTTGCACTGTGGTAACAGCATGCTTTCGTGATAGGATTAGATTCATGGGCGTTCTGATGATTTCACTGGTTTTAAGACAGTCTGTATAGCTGTCAAACGAAATGTACTGCTTAATAGCGCTACGTTTTATACCTTTAATCTTTTTTATCATTGACCCTTGAATATCTAAGGCATACATCTTAGGACGTAGTCCAACAAAGCGTAGGATGATTTTGCTATTAGCCTCATCTTTAAATTTTCCCAATACCTTCTTGTTCTGAGTAGAGTAACATATATGGTTGACAGGGTAATCAGCTGTATCGAGATGCTCAAGAAAACGCAGCTTGTCCTGGTACACATCTTCAGTTGTTACACGATGAATGAATGAATCAGTGTCCATATACATAAGCTTCAGGTTTTCAGCTCCATAATAAGGCAACAACACGTCGTAATGATAGTGATACATTAATGTCTAGGAGATGTCCAACACACTCATACCGATGAATATAGACTTGTGAATACAATCTGACGAGAGGCCATATGTACAGCAGCTACAATGATAGCAGCAATAGATCCTGCAGCTACAGAAACATCACCCGCAGCCTGGACAATAGCTGTAACAGAAGCAAATACAATAGCTACCGTAGCAGATACAGCAGCTGTACGACAATAGATGTAACAGATCTTACAGATGTAGCAACATCTGCTACAATAACAGCAGCGACAAACACCAGTTACATAACAGCTGTAGGAGCAGCAGCAGGAAAGATTTAGCACTCTTAGCAATAGCAAGCATCACAGCAAAGATATTCCAGCTATAGCTTCACCCACCACAGCAACAGCAGTCATCACTCCAGCTGTAACATCAAATACGGAGCTGAAGTAGTAGATACAACACTGTAACATCAGCTACAGCAATAACAGTATCAGATCAGGTAGCTGTAACAGCATTAGACATAGTCAGCACAATACCTATAGCAGAAGCAAATACAGCAGCTATCGTAGCAGATACAGAGACTGTACAACAATAGATGTAACAGACCCCACAGCTGTAGCAGCATCTGCTATAACAATAGCAGTAGCCGTCACATTACATAACAACTGCAGCAGCAGCTAGAGATTTAGCAGTGTTTAGCAATAGCAAGCATCACAGCAATGATATTCCAGCTGTAGATTCCCCTACCGCAGCAAAAGCAGTCATCACAACATCAACAGTAAATACGACAGATGTGGTATCAGATACAGCATCTATAGCAACAGCAGCTACAACGATAGCAGCAGTAGATCCTGCAGCTGTAGCAGCATTAGACACAATCAGCACAATAGCTGTAGCAAAAGCAAATACAATTACTATCGTAGCAGATACAGCAGCTGTACAACAATAGATGTAACACATCCTACAGCTGTAGCAACATCTGATACAATAATAGCAGAGACAACAACCGGTTACATTACAGATGTAGCAGCAGCTAATCCATTTTTTGTTCAAATGTAACAGCTTTATCAGTTAAATCATTGCTTCATTAAACAAGGATTGCAAGGGTAGACGTCTCTTCCCTTTATATAGGCCTGAGACTAACACTAGTATTTGATCCTAATGACAATGGTTACCGCCTCCCCTTCCATCTTCTCCTTTCTTCACCATTTGTCTGCTATGTGCATACACAGCACATGAGTAAACATTAATTTTTTAACATTGTAGATTCGCGGAGATCATCAAAGGGATTCAATGTAATTTTATTCACTTGCACAGTAGTATCAGCGTGCTTTCATGATAAGATTCATAGCTGTTCTCATGATTTCACAGGTTTTAGGACAATCAGTATAACTCTCAAATGTAATGTAATGCTTAATAGCACTACGTTTTTTACCCTTAATCTTTTTTACCATTGAGCCGTGGATATCTAAGGCATACATCTTAGCTCGTAGTCCGACAAAGCGCTGGATGATTTTATCATTAGCCTCATCTTTAGATTTCCCAAGCAATTTGTTTAGAGCTGAATAGCATATATAGTTGACAGGGTAATCAGCAGTATCCAGATGCTCAAGTAAACGTAACTTGTCATGGGACACATCTCCAGTTGTTACACGATGAATGAATTGATAAGTATCCATATACATAAGCTCCATAATATGATAACAGCACATCGTAATGATGGTGATACATTGTCTCGGAGATGTCCAACACACTCATACCAATGTATACAGGCTTGTCGAGAGGCCATAAATACAACAGCTAGAACAGCAGCATATATCGACCTATCAATAAACGTAGGCTTGGCGATCAGCTTCTCTAGAGTCTTCTCATTTATCACCAGTCGTATATCCATACGATCAGGCAGATTCTCCATAGTTTTTCCAGACATGACGTTGTTAAAGAGCTGTAGACGTCCTTCTCGAAATCATTTGCAGCTTATTGTAGTAGCCTGTTGTTAAATTCCGCATAAGGTTTTAACCACTGTGACTGTTGGAATTGCAGCACACGATGGATTTTTTAGTCGTAACCCATGATTAAGAGCTTGATTCAAAGCTATGTAATGTACTACATACTTCTTTCGAGGTCCAAGACGAGGTATCAGTTTCTTTGTATATGATTTCAATGGTTTCATACACTCAGGCAGGAAAGGTAGATCGTTAAGTTCTATAGGATGCTCGATCTCTGTGACGTCACACCCAGAGACAGGATGTCTGCCAGTATCAAACACGTTTAAACTCGTCTCGTAACTACCTGTATATGCTGTCACATCAACAAGAGAAGTATTCCCACACGCTCATTCAGTCAGATGTTACATTCAAAGCCTACCACCACCCATTACACCGAAGCTAGCACAATCTCAAAGGCTTAAAAGGTAACGTAGAAGATTTTCTCCCTTGTTCAGTTAAATGTGTGTATATACTACATTATTTCATGTTTTCATTCCCTTTTCAATTCTTCCTTTCCATCTTCTTCTAGAAAGACCATTACATTTCACTACAATCACGAGCAAAGCATTTTTTCCAGAGTTTCACAGATTCAAAGCTTCTAGAATCGAACCCGGTAATAGTTTTAATAAATGTATTTTTAGTAATTTAGCTCCCTCGCATCAGCATCTATCATTTAATCTTTACTCGAACCTGATAGGATTCATAGGCTTGAAGATATATGAAATCACCCCTTCAGGATTCGATCTGAGTACTTTAAAGTACTTTTTGTCATGATAACGATATTTAGGAACTAGGTACTCTGTTCACGGTTTACTTGACGTGTCTATATAAATTAGATTACGAGTTATTAAATTTGCAAGTAAATTTCATTAAATCGGTATTCGAACCCAGAACACCAGGAACAAAATAATTTATAATATTAGCTTGACATGTTAAACAAAGCTGTGTGCAGTTACGCTATCAATCCAAGTGATATATTCTAGTGTACAGAGGAAAATTAAGGAACTCATTAAAAGATGGGAATCGAACCAAGCACAACTGATTAACAATTATATACAGCATTAATTACCCAGTACAGAACCTATCAAACATGCTTTGACCCACTCCTCTACCTCATTTAGTACCAGAGATAATGAAGATTTAAAATTAAGAATCGAATTAAGGACACCAGATCTCCAAATATAGATCCGCAAGAAACAACCTATTGATATAAATGTAATAAAGTTTATTTGACGTCTTTATCTTAAGCAGTTTAGGAGTTATTAAATTTATAAGTAAATTACATTTTATCGGTATTCGAACCCAGAACACCAGAAACAAAATTATTTATAAAATTAGTTTTATATGTTAAAAAGAGCTGTATGCAGTTACAGCATCAATCGAAGTGATATATTCTAGAGTATAGAGAAAAATTAAGGAAGTCATTAAAAAATCGGGATTCGAACTAGGGACAACTGTTTGAAAATTATATACAGTATTAATTACACATTATAACAGCTATCAAACATGCTTTGGTGCATCCCTCTACCTTTCTTAGTTTCCGAGATAATGGCGATTTAAAAATTAAAGATCTGCCTGATCGTATGGATATACGACTGGTGATAAATGAGAAGACTCTAGAGAAGCTGATCGCCAAGCCTACGTTTATTGATAGGTCGATATATGCTGCTGTTCTAGCTGTTGTATTTATGGCCTCTCGACAAGCCTGTATACATTGGTATGAGTGTGTTGGACATCTCCGAGACAATGTATCACCATCATTACGATGTGCTGTTATCATATTATGGAGCTTATGTATATGGATACTTATCAATTCATTCATCGTGTAACAACTGGAGATGTGTCCCATGACAAGTTACGTTTACTTGAGCATCTGGATACTGCTGATTACCCTGTCAACTATATATGCTATTCAGCTCTAAACAAATTGCTTGGGAAATCTAAAGATGAGGCTAATGATAAAATCATCCAGCGCTTTGTCGGACTACGAGCTAAGATGTATGCCTTAGATATCCACGGCTCAATGGTAAAAAAGATTAAGGGTAAAAAACGTAGTGCTATTAAGCATTACATTACATTTGAGAGTTATACTGATTGTCCTAAAACCTGTGAAATCATGAGAACAGCTATGAATCTTATCATGAAAGCACGCTGATACTACTGTGCAAGTGAATAAAATTACATTGAATCCCTTTGATGATCTCCGCGAATCTACAATGTTAAAAAATTAATGTTTACTCATGTGCTGTGTATGCACATAGCAGACAAATGGTGAAGAAAGGAGAAGATGGAAGGGGAGGCGGTAACTATTGTCATTAGGATCAAATACTAGTGTTAGTCTCAGGCCTATATAAAGGGAAGAGACGTCTACCCTTGCAATCCTTGTTTAATGAAGCAATGATTTAACTGATAAAGCTGTTACATTTGAACAAAAAATGGATTAGCTGCTGCTACATCTGTAATGTAACCGGTTGTTGTCTCTGCTATTATTGTATCAGATGTTGCTACAGCTGTAGGATGTGTTACATCTATTGTTGTACAGCTGCTGTATCTGCTACGATAGTAATTGTATTTGCTTTTGCTACAGCTATTGTGCTGATTGTGTCTAATGCTGCTACAGCTGCAGGATCTA
This sequence comes from Deroplatys truncata, assembly GCA_030765065.1. Taxonomy (NCBI): domain Eukaryota; kingdom Metazoa; phylum Arthropoda; class Insecta; order Mantodea; family Mantidae; genus Deroplatys; species Deroplatys truncata. The sequence continues at coordinate 173,302,914 of CM060981.1, forward strand.
CTGCTGCTATCGTTGTAGCTGCTGTTGCTATAGATGCTGTATCTGATACCACATCTGTCGTATTTACTGTTGATGTTGTGATGACTGCTTTTGCTGCGGTAGGGGAATCTACAGCTGGAATATCATTGCTGTGATGCTTGCTATTGCTAAACACTGCTAAATCTCTAGCTGCTGCTGCAGTTGTTATGTAATGTGACGGCTACTGCTATTGTTATAGCAGATGCTGCTACAGCTGTGGGGTCTGTTACATCTATTGTTGAACAGTCTCTGTATCTGCTACGATAGCTGCTGTATTTGCTTCTGCTATAGGTATTGTGCTGACTATGTCTAATGCTGTTACAGCTACCTGATCTGATACTGTTATTGCTGTAGCTGATGTTACAGTGTTGTATCTACTACTTCAGCTCCGTATTTGATGTTACAGCTGGAGTGATGACTGCTGTTGCTGTGGTGGGTGAAGCTATAGCTGGAATATCTTTGCTGTGATGCTTGCTATTGCTAAGAGTGCTAAATCTTTCCTGCTGCTGCTCCTACAGCTGTTATGTAACTGGTGTTTGTCGCTGCTGTTATTGTAGCAGATGTTGCTACATCTGTAAGATCTGTTACATCTATTGTCGTACAGCTGCTGTATCTGCTACGGTAGCTATTGTATTTGCTTCTGTTACAGCTATTGTCCAGGCTGCGGGTGATGTTTCTGTAGCTGCAGGATCTATTGCTGCTATCATTGTAGCTGCTGTACATATGGCCTCTCGTCAGATTGTATTCACAAGTCTATATTCATCGGTATGAGTGTGTTGGACATCTCCTAGACATTAATGTATCACTATCATTACGACGTGTTGTTGCCTTATTATGGAGCTGAAAACCTGAAGCTTATGTATATGGACACTGATTCATTCATTCATCGTGTAACAACTGAAGATGTGTACCAGGACAAGCTGCGTTTTCTTGAGCATCTCGATACAGCTGATTACCCTGTCAACCATATATGTTACTCTACTCAGAACAAGAAGGTATTGGGAAAATTTAAAGATGAGGCTAATAGCAAAATCATCCTACGCTTTGTTGGACTACGTCCTAAGATGTATGCCTTAGATATTCAAGGGTCAATGATAAAAAAGATTAAAGGTATAAAACGTAGCGCTATTAAGCAGTACATTTCGTTTGACAGCTATACAGACTGTCTTAAAACCAGTGAAATCATCAGAACGCCCATGAATCTAATCCTATCACGAAAGCATGCTGTTACCACAGTGCAAGTGAATAAAATTACATTGATCCCTTTGATGATAAAAGAATTATTGCTGAGGATGGAATAACTACCTATGCGTATGGACATTACAGTATTACAAACAGTACTTAAGAGAATGTAACCCGAAGATGAAGATTTTCTCAGCGAGTCTACAATTTAAATAATTAAAGTTTATTCATGTGCTGTGTATGCAACTAGCAGACAAATGGTGAAGAAAGGGGAAGATGGAAGGGAAGGTGGTAACCCTGCCATTAGGAGCAAATACTGGTGTTAGTCTGAAGCCTAGATAAAGGGGAGAGGCACCTACAACGAACTTAAATAAAGGTATGTTGACGCAAAGCTTTTTAATTTGTGAACCATATGCAGTTTATCTCTGCAGTTTATAACCGTTTAACATATAATAAGTTTGTAAGATTTAGAAAAAAGTATATAAATTGTTGTAACGTTGGATGAGAAATGTTTATAATCTAATTACTCTCTATATTACCATGAGTACCTGTGATACTAGTTGAATTACCTGCTAAAATGACTTAAATACCTGTGATACTAGTCGAATCATGTGAAATTACCTTAACTAGCTCTGATACGAATTCCTGTTCTAAATTAGCACGATCACCTGTGATACTATCTGGTTTGCCCCAAATATCAATGATACTAGATGAATTACCTGTTAAAATGACTCGAATACCATTGATACAACCTGAATCACCTGCATTTACCTTAAATAGCTGTGATACAAATCTCTGATCGAAATTATCACGAGTATCTGTGAAACTATACTGATTACCCAAATACTTACCTGAACTATCTGTGAAATACGAAACTACATTATAACCGACTCCTGGAACCTGCCCTCCTGTAATGCTAGCTTAATTACTGTATACGCCTATCACACTTGAATTATGCTAAATACCTACGATACTAGCTGAGTTACCTGTGAAATACGAAACTATGCTATACCCAACCCCTGGAATCTATCCTCCTGTGATACTAGATGAATTAGCCTAAATACCTACGATACTAACTGAATTACCTGTGAAATCATACACTGCTATGATGCAGTCAGCCTCTTGCAATACTAGCTGAATTAGTTACCTGCTAGTGTGAGTGGGTTAGCTTTTCCCTTTGCTGGTCACCTTTTTCCCTTTGCTGGTCACCTTTTTCCCTTTACTGCTCACCTTTTTCCCTTTGCTGGTCACGTTTTTCCCTTTGCTGGTCACGTTTTTCCCTTTGCTGGTCACCTTTTTCCCTTTACTAGTCATCCTTTTTCCCTTTACTGCTCACCTTTTACCCTTTACTGGTCACCTTTTTCCCTTTACTGGTCACGTTTCTCCCTATGCTGGTCACCTTCTTCCCATTCCTGGTCACCTTTTTCCCATTGCTGGTCACGTTTTTCCCTTTGCTGGTCACATTTTTTCCCTTTGCTGGTCACATTTTTCCCATTGCTGGTCACGTTTTCCCTTTGCTGGTCACGTTTTTCCCTTTGCTTGTCACCTTTTTCCCTTTGCTGGAAACGCGTTTCCCTATGCTGGTCACCTTTTTCCCTTTGCTGGTCACCTTTTTCCCTTTGCTGGAAACGTTTTTCCCTTTGCTGGAAACGTTTTTCCCTTTGCTGGTCACCTTTTTCCCTTTGCTGGTAACGTTTTTCCCGTTGCTGGTCACCTTTTTTCCCATTGCTGGTCACCTTTTTCCCTTTGCTGGTCACATTTTTCCCTTTGCTGGTCACCTTTTTCCCTTTGCTGGTCACGTTTTTCCCTTTTCTGGCCACCTTTTTCCCTTTGCTGGTCACCTTTTTCCCTTTGCTGGTCAACGTTTTCCCTTTGCTGGTCACGTTTTTCCCTTTGCATGTCACCTTTTTTCCCTTTGCTGGTCACCTTTTTCCCATTGCTGGTCACGTTTTTCCCTTTGCAGGTCACCTTTTTTTCCCTTTGCTGGTCACCTTTTTCCCATTGCTGGTCACCTTTTTCCCTTTGCTGGTCACCTTTTTCCCTTTGCTGGTCACCTTTTTCCCTTTGCTGGTCACCTTTTTCCCTTTGCTGGTCACCTTTTTCCCGTTGCTGGTCACCTTTTTCCCTTTCCTGGTCACCTTTTTCCCTTTGCTGGTCACCTTTTTCCCTTTCCTGGTCACCTTTTTCCCTTTACTGGTCACCTTTTTCCCTTTCCTGGTCACCTTTTTCCCTTTGCTGGTCGCCTTTTACCCCTAGCTGGTCACCTTTTTCCCTTTGCTGGTCACCTTTTGCCCTTTGCTGGTCACCTTTTGCCCTTTGCTGGTCACCTTTTTCCCTTTGCTGGTCACCTTTTTCCCTTTCCTGGTCACGTTTTTCCCTTTGCTGGTCACCTTTTTCCCTTTGCTGGTCACCTTTTTCCCTTTGCTGGTCACCTTTTTCCCTTTGCTGGTCACCTTTTTCCCTTAACTGGTCACCTTTTTCCCTTTGATGGTCACCTTTTTCCCTTTCCTGGTCACCTTTTTCCCTTTGCTGGTCACCTTTTTCCCTTTCCTGGTCACCTTTTTCCCTTTGCTGGTCACCTTTTTCCCTTTCCTGGTCACCTTTTTCCCTTTGCTGGTCACCTTTTTCCCTTAGCTGGTCACCTTTTTCCCTTCGCTGGTCACCTTTTTCCCTCTTCTGGTCACCTTTTTCCCTCTTCTGGTCACCTTTTTCCCTTTGCTGGTCACCTTTTTCCCTTTGCTGGTCACCTTTTTCCCTTTGCTGGTCACCTTTTTCCCTTTGCTGGTCACCTTTTTCCCTCTTCTGGACACCTTTTTCCCTTTGCTGGTCACCTTTTTCCCTTTGCTGGTCACCTTTTTCCCTCTTCTGGTCACCTTTTTCCCCTGAGCGAGTCACCTTTTCCCTGAATAGGTTACGCGATGAGCATGTCTAGAATTAGCGCTCTAACATTGACATGAAACATATTTCCATGAAGTTCTCGCCTAAAGTCGCTTTCAAGGTCTAGCATCTCCTATTCGCTATATCTCCTGTATATAAGTCCATATTCCTACTGCTTCACTATCTGTCTAGCCTACCGACTCTCCTCGTTTCCCTATACCTCTCATATAAACCATACTCTACTCCTCTACCTCTGTCTAGCCTAACACCACTCCCCGTATCCCCTACCTCTCATAAGCGCATTCCCATCCTGCCCCCCGTCTATCTCTCCTTGGGTTCCTATCTAGCATATATAAAACACATTCTACCTTTAGCATCTGCCTATCCTAGCATTGGATCTCTTCGTTTACTCATCTCTCCTTATAAACGGCTACTCAACCTCCTTAGCCTAATATCTCTCCTCCTGTTCCTATATCCCTCATACATATAAATGCATACTCTAAACCTCTGTCTAGTTTAGCATCTCTCCCCGTATCCCTTGTCTCTCATAAAGCGCATTTCCCGCCTGCTCCTGTCTAGCTGAGTATCTCTCCTTGGGTTCCTATCTAACCTATAGAAAACACATTCTACCTTTAACACCTGTCTATCCTAGCATAGGATCTCTCCGTTTTCTCGTCTCTCCTTATAAACGCATACTCAACCTCCTTAGCCTAATACCTCTCCTGGTTTTCCTATATCTCATATAAACCATACTCTACTTCTTGACCTCTGTCTAGCCTATCATCCCTACCCCCTGTTCCTTAACTGTCTCATATATAAAGACAAGCTCTACCCTTCAACTCTGTCTAGCCTAACACCTCTCCTCCTGTTCCCTACCTCTCTCATATAAAAGACATACTCTACCCTTCAACTCTGTCTAGTGTAATACCTCTCCTCGTTTTTCCTATACCTTTCATATAAACCATACTCCTCAGCCTCTGTCTAGCCTAACAGCTCTCTACTATCTCTTCCATATAAACGTATTTCCCTCCTTCAACCCTGTCTAGCATAGTATTGGTCGTCGTATTCCCTATCTCTCCCATATAAACCCATTTTCCTCCTTGAACCGCCCCATCTAGCCTCGTTTTCCCTATCCTTTCCCATATATGCCCAAAAAAGTGGCCCAGCTCTCTATATTTACCTACTCCCAATTAATCCTTATATGCAAAAAATTCCGTTATTTCTGATTTTCTCAAGAATGGCTCTAATGATTTTGGTTAAAATACCATACGTTAAAGATAATAAAATATACCGTATATCTGAAATTTTCCAGGGATAGCCTTTGAAGCCCACTCAATTCGGAAGAAATTTTATATATCTTGTATAACTGGCAAACCTTAAGACGAAAACGTACTTTACAAAAAAAATTAGATATCTTCAAAACACACAATTTATTTCAAATAAACTTTTTATGGCATCAGTCACTTCTAAGATATCCTTTACTAATGATTAGAATTGTTCAATACTTTGTCATTCAAATCCTTTTGATATTCAGTTGTTTCTCGCGATTGCACGCAAGGGGCATGGAATTTTAAGACCAGTACACATTGTCCATTTTTAAGCATTTGACTATCGCTATTCCCTTTTATGTTTGTAACGAATTGTTTAAGCCAGGTATTTGCGGAAAGTTTTGTCTCGATTAAATGGAGAAGATAGGAAAACATTTCGTAGGAATAATCTTCATACCCACTAATAGGCGACAGAGGGTGGAGAAAGTCATGTGAATGCAACACATCAGAATTTTTCTCGTATTAATGCAAAGAGCATGCAATTTCAAAAAAGTCACATAGCAAAGAGCATGGAATTTCCGCTTTTTAAACCTTTGGTTGGCGGTTTAGCCTACTGCATCCTTCTTGTGCCTACAATAGATGTGGGATTCTTAGATGTACAATGGAAGTTTATTTCGTTTAACAAGAAGTATCTGACTGCCTTTGTAGTCTAATGGTTAGCATGCTATCTTCTAAATCAGGAGATCACGGGTTCAATTGTCAGCTCGAGGACGGAGAATTTTTCTTTAGACAGGATTATTCTCCACCCTTCCTATAGTGTGGAAGTATTGAGTGAGAGCGTAAATGTGTGTGTGTGTGTGTGAATAGTAGTAATAGTCCCGGATGAGCCAATTGTTTTTAACGATAATCCTGCCGCTAGGGGCGCTAGTGTCGCTAGTGTCGCTGCGTGCGACGGCGGCGGCGGTAAGTTTGAAAAGCGCCCTGAGCGGTAGGATTATCGTTAAATGGGTTGGCTCATCCGGGACGAGTTGAAAGAATTGAGGAAGTGACGTGGAGTGTTTTGATTGGTTCGTTAATTTGGGGTGGGAGATGGAGGAAGGGAGATGGAGGAGTATGGAGGTCGCGTGATGGAGAGGAGCTGGGTGGCGAGGTGTTGTCTGTGCGGAGGTCGGTACTGAAAGAGGGGTAAAGATGGGGAGCGAGGGATAAAAAGTGTAACAGAAAGTGACGTGTGAAGTTGTGATTGGTGGGAGTAAGAAGTGATTTTATTGGTGGAAAGGAACAAATGAGAGTTGTTGATTGGTAGGAATAAGAGGGATTATGATTGGTGGAAAAGAAAAAGTTGTGGGAGTGGGGTATGTTGGAGGTGATGGGAAAGGTGAGTTTTGCTAGCAGCAAGATTTGCAAAAGCCTGTCTTGAACTGATCAGCAATTTTTGAACGTCGGATGGTAGTTTTCTTGAGTGGATAGAGAGATGGGGGCGATATGAGATGCGGTGGCGAAAATGGGGACTAGACAAGGTTGTTGAGACAAGAGGTTTAAGGACGAGGAAATTTGGAGGTTAGTGGTGAACACGGCTGTCGCAAGAGGTGGGGGTAAGGAGATGCAGTGGTGAGAATGGGAACTAAAAGAAGATGGGGGTAGCAAGAGTTTTAGAAGAGTAGATTTTGAGGTTAAAATAGTGGGAACTAAAAATGGCGGAGGGTCTACGACAAGGAGATGCGGTGAGAACTAAACAAGATGGCGGACGCAAGAGGTGGGAAAGGAGGTTTGAGGTTACAGTACCAAAACATGAAAGGATATATTCCTACGCCAAGCAGGTCCGAAAAATAATTATGCGTGTGTTACTTACCTGTTACCGGTGTGGATGCGTCACCAAAAGCGCGGCACGCGACGCGAAAAAATAAAAGCAAACTGTTTTTGAAAATGCTTAACCAGCTTTAAGATCAACCAACATCACTACGCACTGATATACCTAGGTTTTTAAAGCGGTACAGACACCCTTTGCAGAGGCGTAATTTAACTATACCAAAAACCTGGTACTGGACCATCGTGATGGTCGCTAGCGTACGTAGGAGCAGGGTTCTCAAGCCGGTCGAAAGCGGTCAAAAACGTGTACGACGTAGGTGTTCGCAGTAGCTGCTGTCGAGTCAACCGTCGAGGTGTGAATAAACGAGATCTGTTCTCGCCGGCAATTTGGTTCGGAGATGTGAGCAGCGGCGAGGTGTTGTCTGTGCGGAGGTCGGGACTGAAAGAGGGAAAAGATGGGGAGCGAGGGATAAAAAGTGTAACAGAAAGTGACGTGTGAAGTTGTGATTGGTGGGAATAAGAAGTGATTTTATTGGTGGAAAGGAGCAAATGAAAGTTGCTGATTGGTAAGAATAAGAGAGGTTATGATTGGTGGAAAGAAAAAGGAGTGGGGTATGTTGGAGGTGATGGGAAAGGTAAGTTTTGCTAGCAACAAGATTTGCAAAAGCCTGTCGTGAACTGATCAGCAATTTTTGAACGTTGGATGGTAGTTTTCTTGAGTGGATAGAGAGATGGGGCGATATGAGATGCGGTGGCGAAAATGGGAACTAAACAAGGTGGTTGAGACAAGAGGTTTAAGGACGAGGAAAGTTGGAGGTTAGTGGTGAACATGGCGGTCGCAAGAGGTGGGGGTAAGGAGATGCGGTGGTGAGAATGGGAACTAAAAGAAGATGGCGGTAGCAAGAGGTTAGAAGAGTAGATTTTGAGGTTAAAATAGCGGGAACTAAAAATGGCGGAGGGTTTGCGACAAGGAGATGCGGTGAGAACTAAACAAGATGGCGGACGCAAGAGGAGGGTAAGGAGGTTTGAGGTTACAGTACCAAAACACGAAAGGATATATTCCTACGCCAAGCAGGTCCGAAAAATAATTATGCGTGTGTTACTTACCTGTTACCGGTGTGGATGCGTCACCAAAAGCGCGGCACGCGAGGCGGAAAAATAAAAGCAAACTGTTTTTGAAAATGCTTAACCAGCTTTAAGATCAACCAACATCACTACGCACTGATATACCTAGGTTTTTAAAGCGGTACAGACACCCTTTGCAGAGGCGTAATTTAACTATACCAAAACCTGGTACTGGACCATCGTGATGGTCGCTAGCGTACGTAGGAGCAGGGTTCTCAAGCCGGTCGAAAGCGGTCAAAAACGTGTACGACGTAGGTGTTGGCAGTAGCTGCTGCCGAGGCAACCGTCGAGGTGCGAATGAACGAGATCTGTTCTTGCAGGCAATCTGGTTGAGAGATGAGAGGCGCGGTGGTAAAAATGTGAACTAAATAAGATGGCGGAGGCACGAAGTTGAGGTTAAGGAGCGGCGAGGCGTTGACTGTGCGGCGGTTGGGGTCTGAAAGAGGGGGAAAGATGGCGAACGAGGGATAAAAAGTATAACAGAAAGTGACGTGTGAAGTTGTGATTGGTGGGAATAAGAAGTGACGTTATTGGTGGAAAGGAACAAATGAAAGTTGCTGATTGGCGAGAATAAGAGAGATTATGATTGGTGGAAAGAAAAAAGGTGTGGGAGTGGGGTATGTTGGAGGTGATGGAAAAGGTGAGTTTTGCTACCAACAACATTTGCAAAAGCCTATGCAGAACTCATCAGCAATTTTAAATAACTAGTGTTTCGGGGGTTTTCTCTGGTTGGTAGACGAATGCAAGCTGTTTCTACCATACTTATATTATTCGTCTTTTTCCTTTTTTTTTTTTAAAATGACTAGTTTTTTTTTTTTTTTTTTTTTTTTTTTTTTTGGGAGTTTTCTGCGGATGGTAAACAAATGCAAGCTCTTTCTGCTTTTTCATAGGTTTTCCCTGGTTGGTAGGCGTGATCGGTAAGCGTTAGAATACTCTTAGAGCTTTTTTCAGGTTTTTTAGCGGTTGTCCCTGGCCGGTAGGCAAATGATAAAGTTTTTCTATAACGTCGTCGTTTTGGCTTGTGGCGCACGGATACTAGGCACGTACTCGCGCGCGCGCGCGCGCGCACACACACACACACACTAAAATAGTAGCGTATAAAAAAAAACTGATGTGTTACACTCACATGACTTTCTCTACTCTTGTACAATCTAATTGGTAGCTTTTAAGCGATAGTCAAATATTTTAACGCTGGTTGCTATGTGGCGAATTCCATTCTGTTTGCATGTTCAGGACATAAAAAAAATGAATAAACGAATTTGAGAAAAAGTATAAGTATTGGAAAATTTAAGGAAATAACAAGCAATATCTCGAAAACGGTTCCCTCAACAAAAGAAACGTATATGACATAAGTTGTGTATTTTAACGCGATCTACATTTTTTGTGTAGTAAAATTTTGTCTATCTCTTATGGTTTACCAGTTATGCAAAAGTCGTTCACAATGAAGAATATTTTTGGAGACATTCCCAGAAAATTCGAGATATACATTTTATTTGACATGACAATATCTTAAACATATGATGTTTTAATCAAAATCGTTAGAGCCGTTTTTGAGAAAATTAAAATTTTCGAAAAATGTTCCATGTAAAGGGTAGTCTGGGGTGGGGGGATTTTCTTGAAAACCTTCATGTCGTATCTCTGGAAGATACTGAACCTAAATACCAAGTTTGGTGTTTATCCGACTGTTCGTTTTTGAGTTATGCTGTTCACAGACACACAGACACACAGACAGACACACACACGGACATGTTTCCAAAAATGCTTTTTTTTTTTTTTTCTGGATTCAGTGATTCTCAAAACATGTATTTCGAGTGAAATCTCGGTATCGAATTTTTGGGTGGAATGCAATACTTCCCCTACTTACTATACGTAGTAGAGAAAGTAAAAATGAATAACGCATTTGAGAAAAAGTATAAGTATTGGAAAATTTAAAGGAAATAACAAGCAATATCTCGAAAAACGGTTCACTCAACAAAATAAATGTATATGGCATAAGTTGTGTATTTTAACGCGATCTACATTTTTTGTGTAGCAAACTTTTGTCTATCTCTTACGGTTTATCAGTTATGAAAAAGTCGTTCACAATGAAGAATTCTTTTGGAGACATTCCCAGAAAATTCGAGATATACATTTCATTTCTCTCGACATTATCTTAAATATATGATATTTTCATCAAAATCGTTAGAGCCATTTTTTAATACAAAGAGAACGGGATTTCACAAGTGAAACAGTACTGTGATAACGATACCACTGAAACAAAAAAAAAAATCTGATGTGTAACACTCACATGACTTTCTCAACTCTTGTACAAAGTATTTTTACAAACGCTTATTCCCCATCTAGTTCATGTTAATCGAGATAAACATTTGCAAAATCTATTTTATTGCTAATTTTCTTGTATAAAAAAAAAATCTGATGTGTAACACTCACATGACGTTCTCTACTCTTGTACAAAGTATTTTTACAAACGCTTATGCTCCATCTAGTTCATGTTAATCGAGATAAACATTTGCAAACTCTATTTTATTGCTAATTTTCTTGTAGATGTAGGGGAAAATATATTTACAAGGGGAATATAGAAAAACAGTAGCCTTTAAGCACATACATATCTCTTAATAGCTGGTTGCTATGTGCAACACCATTCTTTTTGCCACAGATTAATACTGTTTGCATATCAAAGACAAAAAAAAAATGAATAACGAAGTCCCATTTGAGAAAATAAATATTGGAAAATTAACAAACAATATCTCGAAAACGGTTCACTCAACAACAAAAATGTATATTACATAAGATGTGTATTTTAACGCGATCTACATTTTTTGTGTAGTAAAATTTTGTCTATCTCTTACGGTTTTTCAGTTATGAAAAAGACGTTCACAATGAAGAATACTTTTGGAGACATTCCCAGAAAATTCGAGATATACATTTCATTTCTCACGACATTATATTAAACATACGATATTTTTCATCAAAATCGTTAGAGCCATTTTTTTTTAATACAAAGAGAACGGGATTTCACAAGTGAAACAGTACTGTGATAACGATACCAACAAAACTAATTATTATTCACCCACTGAAACACATAAAAAAAATCTGATGTGTAACACTCACATGACTTTTCTCATCTCTTGTACAAAGTATTTTTACAAACGCTTATTCCCCATCTAGTTCATGTTAATCGAGATAAACATTTGCAAACTCTGTTTTATTGCTAATTTTGTTGTAGATGTAGGGAAAATATATTTACAAGGGGAATATAGAAAAACAGTAGCCTTTAAGCACATACATATCTCTTAATAGCTGGTTGCTATGTGCAACACCATTCTTTTTGCCACAGATTAATACTGTTTGCATATCAAAGACAAAAAAAAAATGAATAACGAAGTCCCATTTGAGAAAATAAATATTGGAAAATTAACAAACAATATCTCGAAAACGGTTCACTCAACAACAAAAATGTATATTACATAAGATGTGTATTTTAACGCGATCTACATTTTTTGTGTAGTAAAATTTTGTCTATCTCTTACGGTTTTTCAGTTATGAAAAAGACGTTCACAATGAAGAATACTTTTGGAGACATTCCCAGATAAATTCGAGATATACATTTCATTTCTCACGACATTATATTAAACATACGATATTTTTCATCAAAATCGTTAGAGCCATTTTTTTTAATACAAAGAGAACGGGATTTCACAAGTGAAACAGTACTGTGATAACGATACCAACAAAACTAATTATTATTCACCCACTGAAACACATAAAAAAAATCTGATGTGTAACACTCACATGACTTTTCTCATCTCTTGTACAAAGTATTTTTACAAACGCTTATTCCCCATCTAGTTCATGTTAATCGAGATAAACATTTGCAAACTCTGTTTTATTGCTAATTTTGTTGTAGATGTAGGGAAAATATATTTACAAGGGGAATATAGAAAAACAGTAGCCTTTAAGCACATACATATCTCTTAATAGCTGGTTGCTATGTGCAGTACCATTCTTTTTGCCACAGATTAATACTCTTTGCATATCAAAGACAAAAAAAAAATGAATAACGAATTCCCATTTGAGAAAATAACTATTGGAAAATTTAAGTAAATAACAAGCAATATCTCGAAAACGGTTCACTCAACAATAAAGATGTATATGACATAAGTTGTGTATTTTAACGCGATCTACATACTTTCGTACTCACCTATAAGATATAGAGGGTAGAGGTCGTACGAACGTAGCACTTTGAGAATCTATATTCAACAGTTGGTGTTACTCCTTAGAAAGGAAGTATCTGCTGATTTTTATTTAATTCTTTACATTTTACATAACACGTATGCACTGGCACAGCACAAAAGCACTACACACAATACTCAGTTTTAATATTTGCACTAATAACATCAGGAATAACTGAAGTCTGCAAACAGTCATTTCCCATGGGCAGCCTTACGTACAGAAAACGTGTGTGGCTGATCTATGTGTAAAAAGAGCCTGAGAGCGGATGTACGTCAGCGGTAAAATCTTTTAAATGCATTTTTATTGGCGATGGTAGAAAACGTGCAGTGGTGGATCGTGAAAATTCATATAAATGGATGTATCACCTCATAATAAGCCTCTATATACCAAGAATATTGAGTTTTTAAAAAGTCAGCAACTGTACCTGTGTTTCTATACGTGAACGTCAGATGGCAGCTTCGATACGTGTCCACGGAGACCTTAGTGCTAGGCAACTGTACCTCTGTTTCTATACGTGAACGGCAGATTGCAGCTTCGATACGTGTCCACGGAGACCTTAGTGCTAGGCAACTGTACCTCTGTTTCTATACGTGAACGGCAGATTGCAGCTTCGATACGTGTCCACGGAGACCTTAGTGCTAGGCAACTGCACCTCTGTTTCTATACGTGAACGGCAGATTGCAGCTTCGATACGTGTCCACGGAGACCTTAGCGCTAGGCAACTGCACCTCTGTTTCTATACGTGAACGGCAGATTGCAGCTTCGATACGTGTCCACGGAGACCTTAGTGCTAGGCAACTGTACCTCTGTTTCTATACGTGAACGGCAGATTGCAGCTTCGATACGTGTCCACGGAGACCTTAGTGCTAGGCAACTGTACCTCTGTTTGTATACGTGAACGGCAGATTGCAGCTTCGATACGTGTCCACGGAGACCTTAGTGCTAGGCAACTGCACCTCTGTTTCTATACGTGAACGGCAGATTGCAGCTTCGATACGTATCCACGGAGACCTTAGTGCTAGGCAACTGCACCTCTGTTTCTATACGTGAACGGCAGATTGCAGCTTCAATACGTGTCCACGGAGACCTTAGTGCTAGGCAACTGTACCTCTGTTTCTATACGTGAACGGGAGATTGCAGCTTCGATACGTGTCCACGGAGACCTTAGTGCTAGGCAACTGCACCTCTGTTTCTATACGTGAACGTCAAATTGCAGCTTCGATACGTGTCCACGGAGACCTTAGTGCTAGGCAACTGCACCTTGTTTCTATACGTGAACGGCAGATTGCAGCTTCGATACGTATCCACGGGGACCTTAGTGCTAGGGAACTGCACCTCTGTTTGTATACGTGAACGGCAGATTGCAGCTTCAATACGTGTACACGGAGACCTTAGTGCTAGGCAGCTGTACCTCTGTTTCTATACGTGAACGGCAGATTGCAGCTTCGATACGTGTCCACGGAGATCTTAGTGCTAGGCAGCTATACCTGTTTCTATACGTGAACGTCAGATTGCAGCTTCGATACGTGTTCACGGAGACCTTAGTGCTAGGCAACTGTACCTGTGTTTCTATACGTGTCCACGGAGACCTTAGTGCTAGACAACTGTACCTCTGTTTCTATACGTGAACGGCAGATTGCAGCTTCAATACGTGTCCACGGAGACCTTAGTGCTAGTGCTAGGCAACTATACCTCTGTTTCTATACGTGAACGGCAGATTGCAGGTTCGATACGTGTCCACGGAGATCTTAGTGCTAGGCAACTATACCTGTTTCTATACGTGAACGGCAGATTGCAGCTTCGATACGTGTCCACGGAGACCTTAGTGCTAGGCAACTGTACCTGTGTTTCTATACGTGAACGTCAGATGGCAGCTTCGATACGTGTCCACGGAGACCTTAGTGTTAGGCAACTGTACCTCTGTTTCTATACGTGAACGGCAGATTGCAGCTTCGATACGTGTCCACGGAGACCTTTCGCTTCAGGTGACAAAATAACACTAGGCACTTGTGTGCCGTGGTGTAAGCCGCAATCACGGTATTGGTAGCGTGGATCTCCTTGGGGCTCTCCTCGGAGTTACCTCAACACCACGTACATGACCTGGTTCGTCACGGGTACGCAGGTCTGCACTACCACTTCCTCGGCGTTGAGCAGGCCCAGGAGGCGATCGTACCGGTACACCAGCTAGCACGTGGACATGTTATCGCGCGGTGGTGTTGCGTGTGCGAGGTATGGAAACTCAAGGACGCAAAACATGCACGACCGAGGGTTAAAAAGCAGAACAAGTAGTGACGCGGAGCGTTGTGATTGGTGTAAATAAGACGATCTCTGATAGGTGGACAAATTGAAATAACGTGATGTGATAGGCGAAAATAAAATCAAAGGTGATTGGATGAAAAATGACGAGAAGGAATTAGCGGTGAATTTGTGAACTAAGATGGCGAAGATTTTTTTTTTTTTAAAAAAAAAGGATAATATAAGTACGGCAACTGTAACGGTTTACGGCAAACGCGCGCCGCGCAATGCGTCACGCCGGGCATCTTGCTCAATATGATTTTTGTTTTATTGCCCGGGCGTGACGCATTGCGCGGCGCGCGTTTGCCGTAAACCGTTACAGTTGCCGTACTTATATTATCCTTTTTTTTTAAAAAAAAAAAAATCTTCGCCATCTTAGTTCACAAATTCACCGCTAATTCCTTCTCGTCATTTTTCATCCAATCACCTTTGATTTTATTTTCGCCTATCACATCACGTTATTTCAATTTGTCCACCTATCAGAGATCGTCTTATTTACACCAATCACAACGCTCCACGTCACTACTTGTTCTGCTTTTTAACCCTCGGTCGTGCATGTTTTGCGTCCTTGAGTTTCCATACCTCGCACACGCAACACCACCGCGCGATAACATGTCCACGTGCTAGCTGGTGTACCGGTACGATCGCCTCCTGGGCCTGCTCAACGCCGAGGAAGTGGTAGTGCAGACCTGCGTACCCGTGACGAACCAGGTCATGTACGTGGTGTTGAGGTAACTCCGAGGAGAGCCCCAAGGAGATCCACGCTACCAATACCGTGATTGCGGCTTACACCACGGCACACAAGTGCCTAGTGTTATTTTGTCACCTGAAGCGAAAGGTCTCCGTGGACACGTATCGAAGCTGCAATCTGCCGTTCACGTATAGAAACAGAGGTACAGTTGCCTAACACTAAGGTCTCCGTGGACACGTATCGAAGCTGCCATCTGACGTTCACGTATAGAAACACAGGTACAGTTGCCTAGCACTAAGGTCTCCGTGGACACGTATCGAAGCTGCAATCTGCCGTTCACGTATAGAAACAGGTATAGTTGCCTAGCACTAAGATCTCCGTGGACACGTATCGAACCTGCAATCTGCCGTTCACGTATAGAAACAGAGGTATAGTTGCCTAGCACTAGCACTAAGGTCTCCGTGGACACGTATTGAAGCTGCAATCTGCCGTTCACGTATAGAAACAGAGGTACAGTTGTCTAGCACTAAGGTCTCCGTGGACACGTATAGAAACACAGGTACAGTTGCCTAGCACTAAGGTCTCCGTGAACACGTATCGAAGCTGCAATCTGACGTTCACGTATAGAAACAGGTATAGCTGCCTAGCACTAAGATCTCCGTGGACACGTATCGAAGCTGCAATCTGCCGTTCACGTATAGAAACAGAGGTACAGCTGCCTAGCACTAAGGTCTCCGTGTACACGTATTGAAGCTGCAATCTGCCGTTCACGTATACAAACAGAGGTGCAGTTCCCTAGCACTAAGGTCCCCGTGGATACGTATCGAAGCTGCAATCTGCCGTTCACGTATAGAAACAAGGTGCAGTTGCCTAGCACTAAGGTCTCCGTGGACACGTATCGAAGCTGCAATTTGACGTTCACGTATAGAAACAGAGGTGCAGTTGCCTAGCACTAAGGTCTCCGTGGACACGTATCGAAGCTGCAATCTCCCGTTCACGTATAGAAACAGAGGTACAGTTGCCTAGCACTAAGGTCTCCGTGGACACGTATTGAAGCTGCAATCTGCCGTTCACGTATAGAAACAGAGGTGCAGTTGCCTAGCACTAAGGTCTCCGTGGATACGTATCGAAGCTGCAATCTGCCGTTCACGTATAGAAACAGAGGTGCAGTTGCCTAGCACTAAGGTCTCCGTGGACACGTATCGAAGCTGCAATCTGCCGTTCACGTATACAAACAGAGGTACAGTTGCCTAGCACTAAGGTCTCCGTGGACACGTATCGAAGCTGCAATCTGCCGTTCACGTATAGAAACAGAGGTACAGTTGCCTAGCACTAAGGTCTCCGTGGACACGTATCGAAGCTGCAATCTGCCGTTCACGTATAGAAACAGAGGTGCAGTTGCCTAGCGCTAAGGTCTCCGTGGACACGTATCGAAGCTGCAATCTGCCGTTCACGTATAGAAACAGAGGTGCAGTTGCCTAGCACTAAGGTCTCCGTGGACACGTATCGAAGCTGCAATCTGCCGTTCACGTATAGAAACAGAGGTACAGTTGCCTAGCACTAAGGTCTCCGTGGACACGTATCGAAGCTGCAATCTGCCGTTCACGTATAGAAACAGAGGTACAGTTGCCTAGCACTAAGGTCTCCGTGGACACGTATCGAAGCTGCCATCTGACGTTCACGTATAGAAACACAGGTACAGTTGCTGACTTTTTAAAAACTCAATATTCTTGGTATATAGAGGCTTATTATGAGGTGATACATCCATTTATATGAATTTTCACGATCCACCACTGCACGTTTTCTACCATCGCCAATAAAAATGCATTTAAAAGATTTTACCGCTGACGTACATCCGCTCTCAGGCTCTTTTTACACATAGATCAGCCACACACGTTTTCTGTACGTAAGGCTGCCCATGGGAAATGACTGTTTGCAGACTTCAGTTATTCCTGATGTTATTAGTGCAAATATTAAAACTGAGTATTGTGTGTAGTGCTTTTGTGCTGTGCCAGTGCATACGTGTTATGTAAAATGTAAAGAATTAAATAAAAATCAGCAGATACTTCCTTTCTAAGGAGTAACACCAACTGTTGAATATAGATTCTCAAAGTGCTACGTTCGTACGACCTCTACCCTCTATATCTTATAGGTGAGTACGAAAGTATGTAGATCGCGTTAAAATACACAACTTATGTCATATACATCTTTATTGTTGAGTGAACCGTTTTCGAGATATTGCTTGTTATTTACTTAAATTTTCCAATAGTTATTTTCTCAAATGGGAATTCGTTATTCATTTTTTTTTTGTCTTTGATATGCAA
Organism: Deroplatys truncata; assembly: GCA_030765065.1. Taxonomy (NCBI): domain Eukaryota; kingdom Metazoa; phylum Arthropoda; class Insecta; order Mantodea; family Mantidae; genus Deroplatys; species Deroplatys truncata. The sequence goes on from CM060981.1 coordinate 173,320,736, forward strand.
AGAGTATTAATCTGTGGCAAAAAGAATGGTACTGCACATAGCAACCAGCTATTAAGAGATATGTATGTGCTTAAAGGCTACTGTTTTTCTATATTCCCCTTGTAAATATATTTTCCCTACATCTACAACAAAATTAGCAATAAAACAGAGTTTGCAAATGTTTATCTCGATTAACATGAACTAGATGGGGAATAAGCGTTTGTAAAAATACTTTGTACAAGAGATGAGAAAAGTCATGTGAGTGTTACACATCAGATTTTTTTTATGTGTTTCAGTGGGTGAATAATAATTAGTTTTGTTGGTATCGTTATCACAGTACTGTTTCACTTGTGAAATCCCGTTCTCTTTGTATTAAAAAAAATGGCTCTAACGATTTTGATGAAAAATATCGTATGTTTAATATAATGTCGTGAGAAATGAAATGTATATCTCGAATTTATCTGGGAATGTCTCCAAAAGTATTCTTCATTGTGAACGTCTTTTTCATAACTGAAAAACCGTAAGAGATAGACAAAATTTTACTACACAAAAAATGTAGATCGCGTTAAAATACACATCTTATGTAATATACATTTTTGTTGTTGAGTGAACCGTTTTCGAGATATTGTTTGTTAATTTTCCAATATTTATTTTCTCAAATGGGACTTCGTTATTCATTTTTTTTTTGTCTTTGATATGCAAACAGTATTAATCTGTGGCAAAAAGAATGGTGTTGCACATAGCAACCAGCTATTAAGAGATATGTATGTGCTTAAAGGCTACTGTTTTTCTATATTCCCCTTGTAAATATATTTTCCCTACATCTACAACAAAATTAGCAATAAAACAGAGTTTGCAAATGTTTATCTCGATTAACATGAACTAGATGGGGAATAAGCGTTTGTAAAAATACTTTGTACAAGAGATGAGAAAAGTCATGTGAGTGTTACACATCAGATTTTTTTTATGTGTTTCAGTGGGTGAATAATAATTAGTTTTGTTGGTATCGTTATCACAGTACTGTTTCACTTGTGAAATCCCGTTCTCTTTGTATTAAAAAAAAATGGCTCTAACGATTTTGATGAAAAATATCGTATGTTTAATATAATGTCGTGAGAAATGAAATGTATATCTCGAATTTTCTGGGAATGTCTCCAAAAGTATTCTTCATTGTGAACGTCTTTTTCATAACTGAAAAACCGTAAGAGATAGACAAAATTTTACTACACAAAAAATGTAGATCGCGTTAAAATACACATCTTATGTAATATACATTTTTGTTGTTGAGTGAACCGTTTTCGAGATATTGTTTGTTAATTTTCCAATATTTATTTTCTCAAATGGGACTTCGTTATTCATTTTTTTTTTGTCTTTGATATGCAAACAGTATTAATCTGTGGCAAAAAGAATGGTGTTGCACATAGCAACCAGCTATTAAGAGATATGTATGTGCTTAAAGGCTACTGTTTTTCTATATTCCCCTTGTAAATATATTTTCCCCTACATCTACAAGAAAATTAGCAATAAAATAGAGTTTGCAAATGTTTATCTCGATTAACATGAACTAGATGGAGCATAAGCGTTTGTAAAAATACTTTGTACAAGAGTAGAGAACGTCATGTGAGTGTTACACATCAGATTTTTTTTTTATACAAGAAAATTAGCAATAAAATAGATTTTGCAAATGTTTATCTCGATTAACATGAACTAGATGGGGAATAAGCGTTTGTAAAAATACTTTGTACAAGAGTTGAGAAAGTCATGTGAGTGTTACACATCAGATTTTTTTTTTTGTTTCAGTGGTATCGTTATCACAGTACTGTTTCACTTGTGAAATCCCGTTCTCTTTGTATTAAAAAATGGCTCTAACGATTTTGATGAAAATATCATATATTTAAGATAATGTCGAGAGAAATGAAATGTATATCTCGAATTTTCTGGGAATGTCTCCAAAAGAATTCTTCATTGTGAACGACTTTTTCATAACTGATAAACCGTAAGAGATAGACAAAAGTTTGCTACACAAAAAATGTAGATCGCGTTAAAATACACAACTTATGCCATATACATTTATTTTGTTGAGTGAACCGTTTTTCGAGATATTGCTTGTTATTTCCTTTAAATTTTCCAATACTTATACTTTTTCTCAAATGCGTTATTCATTTTTACTTTCTCTACTACGTATAGTAAGTAGGGGAAGTATTGCATTCCACCCAAAAATTCGATACCGAGATTTCACTCGAAATACATGTTTTGAGAATCACTGAATCCAGAAAAAAAAAAAAAAAGCATTTTTGGAAACATGTCCGTGTGTGTGTCTGTCTGTGTGTCTGTGTGTCTGTGAACAGCATAACTCAAAAACGAACAGTCGGATAAACACCAAACTTGGTATTTAGGTTCAGTATCTTCCAGAGATACGACATGAAGGTTTTCAAGAAAATCCCCCCACCCCAGACTACCCTTTACATGGAACATTTTTCGAAAATTTTAATTTTCTCAAAAACGGCTCTAACGATTTTGATTAAAACATCATATGTTTAAGATATTGTCATGTCAAATAAAATGTATATCTCGAATTTTCTGGGAATGTCTCCAAAAATATTCTTCATTGTGAACGACTTTTGCATAACTGGTAAACCATAAGAGATAGACAAAATTTTACTACACAAAAAATGTAGATCGCGTTAAAATACACAACTTATGTCATATACGTTTCTTTTGTTGAGGGAACCGTTTTCGAGATATTGCTTGTTATTTCCTTAAATTTTCCAATACTTATACTTTTTCTCAAATTCGTTTATTCATTTTTTTTATGTCCTGAACATGCAAACAGAATGGAATTCGCCACATAGCAACCAGCGTTAAAATATTTGACTATCGCTTAAAAGCTACCAATTAGATTGTACAAGAGTAGAGAAAGTCATGTGAGTGTAACACATCAGTTTTTTTTTATACGCTACTATTTTAGTGTGTGTGTGTGTGTGCGCGCGCGCGCGCGCGCGAGTACGTGCCTAGTATCCGTGCGCCACAAGCCAAAACGACGACGTTATAGAAAAACTTTATCATTTGCCTACCGGCCAGGGACAACCGCTAAAAAACCTGAAAAAAGCTCTAAGAGTATTCTAACGCTTACCGATCACGCCTACCAACCAGGGAAAACCTATGAAAAAGCAGAAAGAGCTTGCATTTGTTTACCATCCGCAGAAAACTCCCAAAAAAAAAAAAAAAAAAAAAAAAAAAAAACTAGTCATTTTAAAAAAAAAAAAGGAAAAAGACGAATAATATAAGTATGGTAGAAACAGCTTGCATTCGTCTACCAACCAGAGAAAACCCCCGAAACACTAGTTATTTAAAATTGCTGATGAGTTCTGCATAGGCTTTTGCAAATGTTGTTGGTAGCAAAACTCACCTTTTCCATCACCTCCAACATACCCCACTCCCACACCTTTTTTCTTTCCACCAATCATAATCTCTCTTATTCTCGCCAATCAGCAACTTTCATTTGTTCCTTTCCACCAATAACGTCACTTCTTATTCCCACCAATCACAACTTCACACGTCACTTTCTGTTATACTTTTTATCCCTCGTTCGCCATCTTTCCCCCTCTTTCAGACCCCAACCGCCGCACAGTCAACGCCTCGCCGCTCCTTAACCTCAACTTCGTGCCTCCGCCATCTTATTTAGTTCACATTTTTACCACCGCGCCTCTCATCTCTCAACCAGATTGCCTGCAAGAACAGATCTCGTTCATTCGCACCTCGACGGTTGCCTCGGCAGCAGCTACTGCCAACACCTACGTCGTACACGTTTTTGACCGCTTTCGACCGGCTTGAGAACCCTGCTCCTACGTACGCTAGCGACCATCACGATGGTCCAGTACCAGGTTTTGGTATAGTTAAATTACGCCTCTGCAAAGGGTGTCTGTACCGCTTTAAAAACCTAGGTATATCAGTGCGTAGTGATGTTGGTTGATCTTAAAGCTGGTTAAGCATTTTCAAAAACAGTTTGCTTTTATTTTTCCGCCTCGCGTGCCGCGCTTTTGGTGACGCATCCACACCGGTAACAGGTAAGTAACACACGCATAATTATTTTTCGGACCTGCTTGGCGTAGGAATATATCCTTTCGTGTTTTGGTACTGTAACCTCAAACCTCCTTACCCTCCTCTTGCGTCCGCCATCTTGTTTAGTTCTCACCGCATCTCCTTGTCGCAAACCCTCCGCCATTTTTAGTTCCCGCTATTTTAACCTCAAAATCTACTCTTCTAACCTCTTGCTACCGCCATCTTCTTTTAGTTCCCATTCTCACCACCGCATCTCCTTACCCCCACCTCTTGCGACCGCCATGTTCACCACTAACCTCCAACTTTCCTCGTCCTTAAACCTCTTGTCTCAACCACCTTGTTTAGTTCCCATTTTCGCCACCGCATCTCATATCGCCCCATCTCTCTATCCACTCAAGAAAACTACCATCCAACGTTCAAAAATTGCTGATCAGTTCACGACAGGCTTTTGCAAATCTTGTTGCTAGCAAAACTTACCTTTCCCATCACCTCCAACATACCCCACTCCTTTTTCTTTCCACCAATCATAACCTCTCTTATTCTTACCAATCAGCAACTTTCATTTGCTCCTTTCCACCAATAAAATCACTTCTTATTCCCACCAATCACAACTTCACACGTCACTTTCTGTTACACTTTTTATCCCTCGCTCCCCATCTTTTCCCTCTTTCAGTCCCGACCTCCGCACAGACAACACCTCGCCGCTGCTCACATCTCCGAACCAAATTGCCGGCGAGAACAGATCTCGTTTATTCACACCTCGACGGTTGACTCGACAGCAGCTACTGCGAACACCTACGTCGTACACGTTTTTGACCGCTTTCGACCGGCTTGAGAACCCTGCTCCTACGTACGCTAGCGACCATCACGATGGTCCAGTACCAGGTTTTTGGTATAGTTAAATTACGCCTCTGCAAAGGGTGTCTGTACCGCTTTAAAAACCTAGGTATATCAGTGCGTAGTGATGTTGGTTGATCTTAAAGCTGGTTAAGCATTTTCAAAAACAGTTTGCTTTTATTTTTTCGCGTCGCGTGCCGCGCTTTTGGTGACGCATCCACACCGGTAACAGGTAAGTAACACACGCATAATTATTTTTCGGACCTGCTTGGCGTAGGAATATATCCTTTCATGTTTTGGTACTGTAACCTCAAACCTCCTTTCCCACCTCTTGCGTCCGCCATCTTGTTTAGTTCTCACCGCATCTCCTTGTCGTAGACCCTCCGCCATTTTTAGTTCCCACTATTTTAACCTCAAAATCTACTCTTCTAAAACTCTTGCTACCCCCATCTTCTTTTAGTTCCCATTCTCACCACTGCATCTCCTTACCCCCACCTCTTGCGACAGCCGTGTTCACCACTAACCTCCAAATTTCCTCGTCCTTAAACCTCTTGTCTCAACAACCTTGTCTAGTCCCCATTTTCGCCACCGCATCTCATATCGCCCCCATCTCTCTATCCACTCAAGAAAACTACCATCCGACGTTCAAAAATTGCTGATCAGTTCAAGACAGGCTTTTGCAAATCTTGCTGCTAGCAAAACTCACCTTTCCCATCACCTCCAACATACCCCACTCCCACAACTTTTTCTTTTCCACCAATCATAATCCCTCTTATTCCTACCAATCAACAACTCTCATTTGTTCCTTTCCACCAATAAAATCACTTCTTACTCCCACCAATCACAACTTCACACGTCACTTTCTGTTACACTTTTTATCCCTCGCTCCCCATCTTTACCCCTCTTTCAGTACCGACCTCCGCACAGACAACACCTCGCCACCCAGCTCCTCTCCATCACGCGACCTCCATACTCCTCCATCTCCCTTCCTCCATCTCCCACCCCAAATTAACGAACCAATCAAAACACTCCACGTCACTTCCTCAATTCTTTCAACTCGTCCCGGATGAGCCAACCCATTTAACGATAATCCTACCGCTCAGGGCGCTTTTCAAACTTACCGCCGCCGCCGTCGCACGCAGCGACACTAGCGACACTAGCGCCCCTAGCGGCAGGATTATCGTTAAAAACAATTGGCTCATCCGGGACTATTACTACTGTGAATTTAATGTTTATAAAGAAAACCCTACGTAAACCCAAATATACACATTGGTAAACGAGTGAACATCATTGCTAATGGGCATTTTAATTCCAAAGGGAAGGTAGCTGATATTACTTTGGTTGTTAAAGGCGGTAAAGAAGTTAGAAGAATAAGCTTTTATAACAATAGTTTGTAGAGAAGTGAGGGAGAAAGTCAATGTAAATGCAAAACATCAAATTTCTTTTACATATTCGTAACTGAAAACTATCTGTGTTCCAGAATATCTGTTGGAATATCGGCTCCAGAAGCAGAGACCAAGGTATGGACAGATTGATTCAAAAGCAGGTAAATGTTTACCGATCTAATCCTGATGGTGTTTAATGACTGAATGCACTTTAACATCTCCTTATTCTAAAGATGTTACGATTTCAGCTGCTTAAATGTTGATAATGGGTGAGAAATTTACCATTGAAGTGGGTATCTGAAATGAGTGTTGATATTAAAACAGGTGGGGTTTTTGAATGCTAGTTACAGAGGCTGATGTCTGGGTTAACGTTAACACATTAGCATTTTATTTCATGTTATTTTCTTGTTATTTTTAGTCGGCATTTGTCACTTTAAGCTCCGGCCACATTTATTTTTATTTTCTCAGACGAACGTTCCAAGAACGAACGTCCTTTTAAGTGGCTTTTCCCCGTGATCAGAGGGCATTAGTGAGCGTGAAATATTTGTCTACCGCGTAACGGTTTCGTAAGGCACACCGCAGTGTAAATTCCTGCCTTCCGTTTCTAATGCGGGCCATAAAGGATTTATTTAAACTGATATTCCCTTCAACGTTTCGCCCGAGGTTGGACAATATATCTAGCGGTGGAGCTTAGCCGTGCCGATATTAACCTGGTCGCTCGTGTCAAGTCACACACAATCCCTCCCAAGTGCTGAACAATAAATTAGGTGCAATGCGGAGCTGCATCAACATTCATCACATCGGCATATCCCTGCTGGGGTTATCATATCGCATATAATCCCCACCGTTGTGGTTTGAAATAAGTAATAACTAACTAGCATGTGTCTGTGTGCTTCCGAGCCGATCAATGTTTTTGAATTTCTGCGGAAACGAATTTCTCACAAATTATTCCTCATCTACATGCTTTTAACCAGCGTTTTAGTTTCCATATTTGCTGCTTGCGCTTGTGCAGTACGGGCAGTAGGGCGTTGAGGACCATGATAGTGTTACCATAATGTGTCAAAACTGATGTGCTTAGCATTCATCTAAAATAATTGAAATCAATAGCCAACTTCCATTGATTTAAAAGTGTAGGAGCACAATTAGCCAAAGACACTTATTTACGATGATCCCATTTAGGATGGGTCTAGCTAAAATCTGGAAAGAAAGGACCTGCAATAAGTGTTCCATGGAAATGCATATATACGAAAAGCTGTATAAACTACTAGGTTAAAAATTTTATTCTAACCATCCACATCCATTTTAGTTAACCATTTAGCTATTAATCAACAGCAACGCTCAAAACATCAAAAACCGTTCTTATCAAATAACTATCCTTAAAGTAAAGTACTTCTAAAATCTAATACATGCAGTTGGAGTAGCATGCCCTATTATTCTGTGTTGATATTAAAACATTTACTTAAAATAAGTTTAGCTGCTCTAATAAATAATTTAATTCCTATTAAGTAAACTGGAAGAATACTTTTATTTTCCTTTAGCGTGGTTGCTTCTGCATTGTGCCTAATCACATTTGCTTGTGAGCCTTCTGCCTCCCACTTTTTTGGAGCCCAAGTGTATGTAGCGACCGAAAGCGAGTCAGGGAGACTGTCCCTCTGGTTCCTTATGGGCATCACATACGGGGTCCTGGCCCACAATCGGGAGGTTCTGAGTTCGATTCCCGGTGGCCGCCCACTCTGACCATGGTTTTTTCGTGGTTTTCCTCTGGCCACGTGTATTCTACCACGATTTCTCCTTTCCCTCATTTCCGGTCATTTTATCTTTCTCTCTTTCATCTTTAGGGCTTTCATTTTCAGGTTTCATAGTAGGCCTGATGGTGGTCAGAGTACATGGTCGCTGCGCTTCGAAAGATTTCTCCCCGCCAAACGACAGGGCGCGTTGGTGCTTGCAAGGGCCGCTTCATCGCCATCTCACGGGACTCTTCGCGTCTACTGGCTAACAGCGGGTGTTTCGAACTGAAAATGATGACTTTCGTGCGTCTCTGTAATCCTGTCTGCCTGCGGCTCCTTCACTTCATTCCTGCCTCCTGGGGGATGTAGGCGCAATAGATCTAGTTGGTCGCAGTGGCGAGGTAAATACCTCATACGGGGTCCTGGTTACACCAAACATTCTGGGTGAAGTTGAAATTCCATAAAGAAGGAACCTTCCTTTATTAGTCTACGTGCTTAGTTTTAACGACGTTATGGCAAATCGAAGCACGACATTTGAGGAGCAAAACAATCTAAACACAAAAAATTATTTTAACTCAGAATAGACGCTGGATTTCTTTTGATATATACGCAGAGTTTACAATAATTCATTACAATACACTGTGACGAAATGCGTACGTTTATTGTCTTCAAAGATTGCCAACATTTATAAACATGTTTAGTACTATTAAACACTGCAAATATTTTACTTTATTTCTGTGAGGTTTTATAGCTGTACGAGCTCTCAACGATTAAAACATCGACCTGCAAGTCTAGTTTCCTATAAAACTTTAGTAAAATGGTTAAGTTTTGTCTACGTTAAAGTGAACAAAACATTCGAAAGAGGTCTTAGAAATATTATAATACAATTAGCTGTAGAGGAGCATGAACAGACGAAGGAGGGTCTGTATATGCACTAAATGCCTTTTAAATGGCATTAAGTTAGAACAACGTTAAAAAAGTGTTAATTTTTTAGTTCTCTTTTCTCTGGCTTTCATTTTCCGGCACATTCTGATTTTCATACTTTTCCACACAATACTTTACTGCAGAAATGAATGACATTTTGTATGCCTCCTTATATATAACGGGATAAAAAATAATGAGGTGAATATTTGCTTATATATTTAGTTTGTGATGTTGTTGAACAATAATGCTCATTGCATAAATTTTTAAGGAAAACTTGAAGTCTCATAATTATCCGAAACTAGAAGGATAATTAAAAATCATCTGTAGAATTTATTAAAACACTATTTATGGAGTTTAATTATGAAATATTAATTTTCAGAACTACTTGCATCGTTTGGTGCTATTTTTCAATGTATTAAAATAATAACAAATTAATGTCCTGGGAAACCAACGTAAACATATGATGAAATTTGTTTTACATGTTAAGCATTAAACGTGCATTAAATTCTGCTAATGACTTCGGTGTCAAATGCAGCACATTAGAAAACAACATTAAACCCTGATTTCCCTCTTAACATTTCAAAGAATCAATCTGAAATTGTGGATTTTGGGAATTTCTATCTTTAAATAGAGGAATTTCTTAATTCAGGATGATAAAGATGAAACATTTAATTTAAAACGATGAAAGCTGTTGTATTACGCTATTTTCTATACTAGAATATACGAATTATATAAATACGCATCTGCTTTTTGTGCCCTACGATACCGGAACAGTAACTTGTTTATAACACAAAGCACTCCCTTCCTTATATTGCTACAAGCACAACGGAGGGGTCGTGTTTTACCTGGGTGTTCGAGCTGGAGTACCCACTATCTTCTTGGTACCCTATCTCGAAACCTGCTCATACGAAACATAGAAACATAAGCAATAAAAATTTCAGTTACCTTTCATTTACGGGTACGCAAAAAGCGAACGGCGAAAACATGTTTTACCTTCTAACGAATTCATTTCACGTCACGTGAGAAACGTTACCAACGATTTTAATGTTCATTTCCTAGAACTATCGACACACTCATTTATTTGTACATCACTGTACATTTATTCGCCATAAGTTAGTGGTACGACGTAAATAAAACAAGAGCTTGACTTTGAAGAAGTATTATTCTTCAACTGTTGTAGTTTATTGTTGTTGAAGTTTTACTGATGTTGTTTATTGTTTTAGCTCCACTTATGGACGTTAATTTTAAGAAGATCGTTTGTTACGTAAAATGCTGCTACGTAAGAGAAGCCGATTTTTTAAGATGTATTTTTTTTTTTACGCTCTAAGTTTTAAAATATTATATTAACTTTGTTATTAAACTGCTTCTATAGGTAGTATTTGTTTGTTTGCCTCGGCTGCATCAGTCTTACTTTAGAGACATGTTTCTCTTAATCAGGGCGTGGTACGACAAGAATGTAGGCTTACATAGATTTTAAGTTTGAATTCACTTCTTTTTATTAATCCTTGGCACAAATTAAATACACTAGACTGATATTAGGAGCTGTGAGGTTCTTTAATTTCAAACTTGTACTTTGTTATCACGTATACGTAATATTTCTTTAGAGAACACATCTTCCATCCGGTCACTACCAAGGTCTGCCAGCAACTGAACAGATTTTAACCGTATACATTTTTAAGTCTTTGTATTTCAAGTCTCTGATTGGCTAATCCTAGTCCAATAGAATACCTGCATTTTACTAAAGCTTTTTCTGGCTGTTGATTGGCTATTTTTTAAACTGTCACAAAACTTACGTTATTACAGCCCTAATCATGACTAGTAGCATTCAAACTCTCAAACTCAATATTTGCTTAAGGTTACCTCATTATTGCCTCATTGTTAGCAACTTTAAACTTATTATTCTCACAGCTCTTGCATTATTAAATTACACAATGCATTCACATAACATTATTAAACATGTTTACAATAATATAAGTATATGCAATGACTGTTATATACATTTTAAAAATTATTACATACATATTGCTTCAAGGCGGGCTGTTATTGAATTTACATATTATATAATTTAACTGAAATTATTCAAGTGTTAAAAATACTGCCTCAACTTAAAACTTCTCAGTGCCTGTGTTGTAAGAGGAAAGCGATTGTTGAGGTGTGTATAGTTGATGCTTCCAACGTAGTGAAGATAAATAAGATTGAAGTTAAGGTTATGCGAAGAACTTTTTGTTTTGGATTAGCTGATTACTACAGTGTAAACGTTGCATAAAAGTATAACTTTCAGGAATCCCTGCCGTTCAAATTAAAATAAATTACCTTAATACATTGTAATAAAACACATAATTAAAATATGGCCTTTAACAATCACAAAAGTTGACTAGCATATCTAAATGTGGAATATATTTACATTAAATCTCTATTGGTTTGTATCTTATTAAACATATAATATCACGACTTAAATAGTTTCAAGAGCGGATTACCTTTAGATTTTGATTTTTGTGCTATAAATATTCAGATCACTTAATTAAATAGTGAGAAGCTTTATTTAAACCTCCGTATAGGTAACTAAAACATTGAACAACATAACTGTGTAAGATTACGCAAAAATATACATTTTCGGTATAAGTCAGGGGCATCATTATGTTTAGAATGCAACTCATTCAGTAGTCAGTCCTGTCTTCCAATTTTGTCCATACTTCGTTAGACAATTAGGAACTGAAACCAATTTGTCCATCACGGAATATGGAATGAAAAAGATTTTTCCTGTAAACCTGCGCCCTGAAGTAGGCCACGAGTTTGTGTTTGTTTACAGTGAGCCACCATTAATTGCCTGTAATCACATGATATGTTTAGGAATAATCTTTGGAGTCCAAGAAGAAACAAAAGAAAAACAATGGAAGGGACTCAACCTATCAGGGACATAGATTTCGAAAGTTTTGTCTCCATTAGGTATGACATATTTACACAGAAGGGAAACAAAATCTCGCCACGTGGTTGTGTCTTTTAGAGGGAGGATAATGCCAAAAGGGAACTACTTGCCGAGCTGGAACTGTAGAATACAGCGATGTTGTGTGCATAATACATCACACACACACAAACATATATGGCGTCGATTCAAACGGGTCCAGCTCAGGCACGTTTAAAGTCTGACCATCTCTTAGATATGCCCTGAACCTAAATCACTGTGGGGTTTAAACTCTTAGCTAGTGCAGTTACTTGCTTGCCCACATCCCCTCCCCACACTCTACAGCTTCTCTTTACAGCAAATGTTACAGAGTGTGGTTTAAACTGGGGTTAAACTAAATTTGCTTTCCTGGAGAAACAAGTTCCCCGTGTCAAAGCAGGAGTTGCCCTTGGTTTGACTCTTGTTTTCCCTTGGCGGAGCGAAGGTCGTGCTGGTCAGGCCTTGACCTGGGACACTAAAGTGCAGGTAAGGGGTTTATCTGCTACTTACTTCACTTGAAAAGATCCATTTGTAGGGTAGCTATTATATGATGTTATAGATGAATATACTGACACTGATAAAAACAAGAGAATAATAAGAGACGCAAGTTGCCTATCATTATACTCGGATGCTCCAGAGAAATAAGAGGAGTTTACAAGAGCCAATTTTTTATGTACAAATAGTTTTAATACTTACATAACAGGGCTTTTAATTTCTTTCGTCATTTAATATTAACGCTTTTATTTTGTTAATAAATTGTATTAAAATATTAGTATTGATATTAAAGGTAAAGATGCGTATCACGGAAGGGCCTCCGGAACCGAGGCAGAGCACCGCACGCAGGCCAGTTGGCCCTTTATGCTTCCAACGTGACCCCTGGGGGCGACCAAATCCGGATGCCGATCGGCGCAAGCATGGACGGGGTCCCTAACGTTTCCAGATAGAACGCATTCGACGCCACACGGTCCCTGTCCACAAGCCCCCAATCTCCACTGGAACGGATCCCCACGCTGAGGAGAGACCTAACTGAGCGGTACCAGAACGAAAAGGGAGGAAACCTTTACAGAGCGCAAGCCACCGCCCAGCCGCAACCCGCCGAATACCGTCGCCTGGTCTTATAGCCTGAAACAGATGACAAGGGAGATGATGGGTACAGGAAATGAGAGGAAGGAGAGATGAACAACTGCAGCATTCGCCTGGCGACGCGGGGAAACCACGAAAGAGCCATGGGCCAGAGTGGGCGGTCGTCGGGGATCGATCCCAGGACTTTCGAATGCGGGCCACAGCAGTTGCCGGCTGAGCCTGCTAACTCCCGTAGTATTTGTATTACTATGAGCATTGTTTTTAAATTTCAAGCTATGGTCCTACCTTAGCTGTTATGGCAAAGCAATGTAGAACAAACTTCTGAAGGTCCTAATGGACGTTAAAGATTCCAAAACTTAGAGAGGACCTATGTGGCATACGTAATCTAAAATTATAGATAGTCATGTCTTCAGCGGGCATCATCTTAGAATAATCCTTGCTGTTCTTCTGACGATATAAGCTGTAGTGGTTCAACATTTTGATTTAAAACAACTCTTCTGCTTAAAGGCAGATGCTTAGTAGCTACAATAAAATGGAGAAAATATTTTTGCACGTAAAATCCATAGTTGAATGATTACATTAAGAAAAGAGGGATATCAAACTAAATTGAATTAAAGGTAATGACCACATAGAATTCCGCCGATCTGGTGCTACATCGCGCCTTTCCACAACAGATGGCGCTATAGTTTCCTAATTGCCTCCCCTAGAATGAATGGATTGTTTCAGATGTCCCTAGCTAAAATAATGTCAGGTGAGTAGGAGGAAACAAAATCGGGATCAAAATTACCGTATATCTATAGAAAGGATGTTATATTTGGACTGAAATGTGTCTACAACCCTCACGATCAACAGTGAAGTGTGTATTTGAATCCGCTCATTAAAAATATAGGTAGTTACGTAAGATCGCAGAAACTTCCTGTCTCGACATATTTGCTATCTTTCTCTCTCTCTCTCTCTCTCTCTCTCTCTCTCTCTCTCTCTCTCGTTGTCTCACTTGCTGACCTCTCTTCTCAAGGTGTGTAGATACTTCAATTGCGTTTAGGATCGCAACGTGCTGACCTACATTCAAAGGTATAGGTACTTATAACAGGGAGAATATCTTACGAAAACGTCGTAGTAAATTTGAAATAGGGTCATATCTCAAAGTAAATGTAGAAAACTTTGACCTAGGTATGTCAAATAAACGAAATGTATTTCTCAAATGAAAGAAAATTATTTCAGTCATTATGCAAAAAAGAGAAAAGAAACAATTTAAATATTTGGTTGAATATGTATTAAATTGCATTTCTGAATATGTATTACGTGATTGGGAGATGTAGTCACAAGTTGAAGCGCTTCGCACACAAGCTGGGTCTCGAACTTGAGTCCTTTTAAAGAATGTAACTTTTCTCGTATAGCCTAGGTGTGATGAAAGAACGATCTTTAAGTTTTTTACTTTCGCGGTTCATCTTGAAATAATTTCGAAATTATTGTTCACTCTCTAAGTACGCTTACAACTCTCTATTCTCAAGTGCATCAATAGCCTTAATTAGAATCTCATTTGAAGATCTCATTCGCTGTATATAATCCCTTAAATCTTTCATTTGTCTTTTGGAGGCATAAGTAGACTGTTAGATTATTATACAATTTTTTTACTGACTTTTCCACTTTTTAGATTTCATTATCGTGATTTTTGGCTACCAGTCATCATGTTTGCATTTACTTCTAGGGTATACAGTTTCCCCTGGTTTATAATCTGCGAGTTCACTTATCTTTTGAGATCATCCAGTGTGTTTCATTTTAATAACCTTTTCTGACTCAGCAAACTAGCGACAGTGTTTACTGTATTAATCGTCTCATTCAAAGTTGTAGTAGGTAATGGTTTCTGGTCTACTGTCCGCTACTTAATTTAATCTTCATATAGATATGTGTATATTTACAGTTGAAGTGTATCGTTCGATTTCGTGATGGCTAGATGTCTAGCATATCTTGTATTAAGAGCAAGAGATTTGATATCCCAGTTGGACTTCCCTTCAGTAATTTAACATTATCATCAGGAACCAGAACTTGAGTTTCATCATTTACATATTCAGTGGTGAATTTGGCGTAAGGATGTGGCGACTCCGTCGCCAGATCTTTCAGATAGCAAACAGCCAGCCGACTGATCGCCGGGATAAGCGATCTCACGTGCTATGACAACAGCCTCTGTGGAAGAGTAAGCAGAAAAGTTGCCCCTTCACCTTGGGGAGTTAAAATGGCCCAGAAGAAAGAGAACGAACAGATGGGACTCTTAAACGAAAAGTAAAATTTGGCAACACCCTTGGAAGAAAGTGTGCTTGTTGTTGTGCGTGATATGATAACGAGCGCAATAGAAAAGGAAGATATACCTACTCAGCTATATTAGATATGTGCAAAAAATAAGAAGCAATGTCAAACTTTGGACAATGTAACATTTCCATGAATTCAGCGATTAATGCTTTTTTAATAGTATTTAATGCAGCTTTTATGGTATTGCGGGCGATGGACTTGAAATTAAATTATAATTGGGAAACGCAATTTGAAAAGAAAGCATTCCAGATATAAGGTAGTATTTCCTATTAAGAGAACAGATTAAAACCTCAGTCGGGGAGGATGGTTCTGACAAGATTTGAATCACGGGTCTTCCAGACGTTCCGTTACGTGCCTTAAAGACATTGGTCACCCATGTCGGTAGCCACGAGTAAACACAATATTTTGTGTAATTACTATTTCTATTTTTGAATACACTGTTCAAAATACAAAACAAAACAACAACAAAAAATGAAGAAGAAAAAGAAAAAAGAAAGGACATCCCTTAAGCGTATCTTTGGCACCAGCAAGTCCTTTCTTTGTTTAATATTTACATGTGACACAGACAAATGGTCAGATTAACTGGGCTTCGAATGTTTTATCTTAGATCTCAAATATTAGCGAGAGAAATTCAATTTTTGGTGCTTGTGTGTGTGTGTGTGTGTGTGTGTGTGTGTGTGTGTGTGTGTTTAACCAAACAGAACAAAACTCCTAATTTTGAGCGGCGAGTTAAATTGACAGAAAAATGTCATGTGAACAGAAAAAGTTAGCGAAAAGACAAAATAAGGGGAAATTTGTCATGGACGAAGTAAGTTTTTCTTGGACGCATCACTGCAGATACACTTTCGCGAGTCGAGAATCCACGCGACGAGATAGAATCTGGAACATAAAATTTCCAATGTAACTCCGAGATTAGCTAAGTATGTCGCGTCATACTTGCGACCAGAAGACCACAATATTCAAATTCGTTTCGTGGCGTAACCTACTGTCACCGCGGCTAGATAGCAATTTCAATTGAGTAAATGTTTTGGTGCGAAAGGGTTTGGGTTACTATGATGAGAAAACATCTCACGAACTCAGCCAATTAGACAACTTCCTACAAATAACAAATAAATAAAATCTGAATATGCTATTTCGCCATATTGGTTACTACACCGGGATATACATTCAAACTTTACATTTATTCTCACAGTTTTACATTTTATATTACATCAATTTTTTCAGATAAAATAACTACAAACTACAGAATGTCTCCAAAACAATAAATAAAATGAGGAGAAAATATAAATTATTGGATCAGAGTAAAGGCGTAAACAAAATGTAATTACGATTCTAAATTCTATATTTATCTACACTTGCTGGAAACCAGCAAACTTAGCAACTGATAACCAGCTACTATCTACTACTATTTAACTACATTCACTGGAAACCAGTGAAAATGTACTGGTAGCCAGCACAAACCCTCTATTAAGCTACTAGTCATTTAATAAGTTTATTTCTCCTTCTATTATATTTAAAATTTTCCTTAATTAAAAATTATAAAGTTAAAGTTGTCTATTTGTAACATTACATTATTTTCACAATAATTGTTTGATTTCTAGTAGTGTAATATTTTGTCTAATTTATTTATAAATTTACTTATGCATTTATTTGTTTATTTATTATTTAGCTTATAATATTTTATTTAATCTCCATATTAATTTTTCTATTTCTAACTTCTTTTTTATTATATGCATGTACCATTTTTAAATTTTATCATAGTGTACTAAACCTTTACCCCTTTTAATCAAGCACTAAATCTTCTTTCTTCTATCACTATATATCCACTCACTTTACCCCACATCATTTCACTTCTCATATCTCCATTTTATTCTAACACTAACTTCACCCCCAACCTGCATAAACTCCAAATTTTCCTCCTATTAATAACATAATAACAAATGCATACATCAGCATCACCATAACTCCGCTTACTATCCCTCCCAAACCACATTAACTGCTCCTCCAACAATGGCAAACCTGCTAGCTGCTCTTCTAAAGATGGCGAAACTGCTAGCTGCTCCTTCAACTATGGTAAACCTGCTCTCCAACACAAACGTCTTCTTCTCTCCTTTCCTCTTTTACTCCATCCTATTTCTAGAATCACCACATTTCTCTCCTTCCCGTCTCTTTATTGAAACCTTCTGCTCTCTGCCCATTCCTGTCGCCCCGTAAAAACAACATAGAACTTTCAAATTTCGGTCTAATTAAGTGTTAATATTCATAATTACTTCTTCTCTTCTCCCCCTTCTCTTCATTCTCCGTCAATGTCAACATTTGTAAGCTAACATTCTTCACTTATACGTCTATCTTCTCCCATATCTAAATTCTAATTTATTATTCTAATCCTCTCAGATCTTATAATTTCCTCCATCTCTTTCGGTAATTGTTCTCTCCTTACTTTTGGTAATGTATCTTTTTTGCACGCTGTTTTCCTTATATAATCTGTTAATTGTTGTAAATATTTAATTAAATCAGAATGCTTTAAAATTATCTACAGGATATTGTGGCATGTGCACAGATTATAGTAATAGCTGCGTCCTCTGGTTACCCAAGTTGAAGGTTGGCAGTTTATCCGAGGAGGGGCGTTTAAGGGGAAACAGTCTCATTGGTGGGGGATGGCGTTAGGACGCCAAGCTTAACGAGTTTTTTCAAGTCAGTCTGTGACGAGTCTTCGCGTGAGCTAGACGGATAACTGTACCATGGCGTTCTCGCCCGGCAGACACATGGGGTAAGCACATATAATAAATCTTCTAGTTGTTCATTTCCTTGACTTTTTAATTATGGTAGTATAGAATCCTTGCCTCTCCCTTCAGCCAGGAATTATGTTAGTGTAAGAATATTTGTGAATTTAACTTTAGCTGCGTCCCTCTGTCGGTGCCTCTTAAATTAAAGTTTCCTTTGTTTGAATAACGATCCCTCTCGCAGCGAGTTGCCCTCCTCTGTAGTTAAATAATAATTAAATAGTGAGGTACGCGACAAATTGGTGGAGTTGTCGCCGGGTAATTGGCGGAGGTGCCGAGAAATTAGTTTGATTTGTTTTGAGATTTTAAGTGCAAATTTTTTTTTTCCCTCCAAATTTAACGGTTTCTGCTACACGTGGTCCTGAAAAATGTAAAGTTCTTTCTGGCTGAAGGGTAAGGATTTTTATACTTTTATTTGTGATTCTCTTCGTCTAAATTTTGTTTCCATCATTTCTGAAAGTTTGGTGTCGAAATTTCAATTTTGAGTTCATTTTTGCATATTTTCCCATTGTCTGCCGGGTGACGCTAAAGCTTCTGACTCCATTTTCCCCTTGTTTTGGCTTCATTTCCTTTAAATTATATCACTGTGTTCCGTTCTTTGTGCTGGTTATTTTCAAAAAAAATGTTTTTGTGAAATTTGAGAAGAAACGAGCGAGATAGTTGTTTCAAATTGTGCTCGTCACGTGTTTGCTATCCGTTTGCAAATCTTGTTTTCTGTGCTTATTAGCAGTGGTTTGGAATTGTGTAACTTTATATTCCAGTGATTGTGATTTCTAGCTATTTACTGCACTTTTCTGGGTCATTCTTCGTGTAACTTTTATGTACGCACGTGTGTTGTGTAATCCCCGCGTGGTCGTGCATTTCAGCAATAATTTTAGCTTGTGAAACCAGTCTTCCTCAGCACGTGTTTTGGCGCGTTTCTTTGCGTGTGCATATCAGATTATATACATTTGATTTAAGAAAAAAAAAGAGAAGTTTTGTGTGCTAGTTTAAATTACAAGTTTGTATTCTGCTCCTTTTGAGAATATTAGCGGTGGTCACAGTAAGTGTGACGTAGTTTTTTTTTAAGTTCCAGTTCGAGGTTTCTCATTGAAGCTATCATTTTGTTTTCTTCCATATGTTCATTCTGCTTAAAAATCTTGGTATTGTGTCCAAGTGGCTTGTGTAGCCGTGTGTTAGTATAATTTTCTGATATTTCGCCGCGGGCGCTTAATTGTGTTCTTTCTGCAACTGTTTTATTTGGCTATGTTCTGATCTTGCTACTTACATTCATGTGATGCTATAAGTGTTTAGTTTGGTGTAATCTGAATTGCTTGGCCCTACTGTTTGTTTATTGGTTGCGTTATCTTTTGTGCTGCAATCATGCCTAAGCGACGTACTGCACAGAAAGTTGATATAGTAATTGCTCCAGTTGGCGAGCACAGTGAGGTGGAATGTGTTCAGTGTTGGTGCGCCTCTTGTTGCTCAGTTATCAGCTGTCTGCCGCCGGTCATTGACCCCTCTCACGTGAAGGATCCCAGCGAGTTGTCAGCGTATAAGTTACTTTAGAATTTTGCAATGTTGGCTACTACTGCTATTGGCCGCTCTGAGAATGATGATAATTTTGCTTCTCCGTTGCCAAGTTTGGTTTATTTAATTCCGTAATGTATATTTTTAAGGGAAAATCTTTCGCAGTTACTCATGTAAGTAAAAGTCTCAGGAGCTACCAGCCTTGCCAGTATCTGCACCTAATTAGGTTTGATGTGCTTCTAATATGGACCAGTACGATGTGGATGTTGATGAACCAGCTGTACGTGTGTTACCAGATTTTGGACAATTTGCACGGGAATTTTGTGGTAAACGAGTAAGAGAAAAGAAAAAAATCACCCGTAAGTATGTAATCATTGTGAGTGCTAAAGTTTGGATGAATGAAACAGTTTTACGACTTACACAGGTATGCTAAATTTATTGTTTCACTGACTGATGCTTAATTAAGCCTTACTTTTCAGGAATATGTGATATGAATGTCTCTGCTAAATTACAAGTATATTGTTATTTTGGGTGTAATTTAAATTTTGAATTATGTTTTGGGAACTGCAAATCATCTGTTTTGTTGTTGTGTTATGCTGCAGGAATGTGTTTCAGGTGTACTATATGCTTAATTGAGCTTTCATTTTCAGGAATGTTATGTGACAATATTGTTTTGAGTAATGATGTGATGTTGTTTTGTTGCATTCGATTTGATTTGATATGATTTGATTTTGACTCTATTTGATTTTCATAATGATGCTGTGATCTTTATTTGCAGAAAATTTGTTGCATGAATAGTGTTTGTATGTATGTGTGTATTTGAGGTTATGTGATATAGGTGAGATTTGCCTCGGTGGGAGTGCCAAAGTGTAACCCCGATGGCGTAGTGTGAGGTTATGTGAGAAATAAGAGTTGAGATTTGCCTCGGTGGATGTGCGTAAGAGTAACCCCGACGGTGTTGATGAGGAGAGATGAGAAGAGATGAGATGATGTCAGCTTCGGTGGAAGTGCCACAGTGTAACCCCGATAGTTGAAGTGTATGAATGTGTTGATTTTTCAGGAGGGCTACATGTACCTGGAAAGTTGATGTGATGATTGTACTGATTTTGCTTATTGGTGTTGCTGTAACGTGCCCAGTATAGCGTGTGTGATGAATTCACACGAGAGATTAAATGGATGGAAGTGAATGTAATGAAAATAATTTTTTTTTCTCTGTTTATGCAACAAGTTTATTACCATCTTAGATAGCAAATGTTAATACCACCTGTTTTCCAGCTTATTTCTTGATTTTGAGGATGTAGATGCAACATTATAATGTCATGTTATTTGTGTACTTCCTGAATTAATGTGATTTCTTGAAGGTTATGCCTATGTCAGATGTTTTGAATTTGCAGCATGCTAAATGAGAGACGTAAGTGCAGATGTTTTGTTTTGGAGAGAAAATTGAAAGATGATGATGATTGAAGTAATGATCGAGATTGCACTATTACTGCTAATGTTGATGATTATGATTGCATTGATGCTAATGTTGCGATGAGAAAGACAATGATGTGGACAAGAAATTGTATTCATGACAAGAGTAGGACACTAGTAGTTGAAAGCATGTCACGTGGCATAGTTTAGAAATGTATTGTGGATGTAGCTTGTAGTGATGTATACACTAGTTTGAGTAGATAGTTAAGTCAGTGTTGTGTGTAATTTGGGGCCATGGTCAGTGTGAATGAGTTCATTTCATCGTCATGTGTGATTGTCTTGTAAGTGCACTTACTTTCTTTTGTTAGTGATACCAGCTGGTTATTGAGTTGTAATATTGGGATCCCAAAACAAGGTTATGTTTCATTTCTGTCATGTTTATGTACTTTGAGTCTGTTTTACTGTTATTTGCATTATGAAGCATTGTAAGTTACACTTTGGATGGCAACTCTGTAAAATTTCTGTCTTATGCCAATTTGTTCTAATTTTCTTTTCTCTTTACCCCATGTCATAAAAATTCTTTTAGTGTACACTTTTCATACTTTAAAATCTTTAATTGTAAATGACATACCCTTCTTTTATGTGTGATTCTTTGTGGGAGCATCCTGTTTATTGTGTGGTGGTTTTGTTTTAGTATTGTGCTGGGCAGAGAGCGCGAAGATGCACCAGCATCCCCAGAGCACACCAGAAGTCAAGAAACACCACAGGGAAGCTGTCGGGCAGCCACTACACTGCCGTGGCATAAGGAGCCACCATGTCGGGGGGCAGTCCAAGCCAGCGACTGCCCACCCTGTTGTCATCACCAGAGACCTGCGGTGCTAATTCTACACCAGGACAAATCGTCGTTGTGGGCACTGTCTAAACCCACCCACAAACAGTTACGGCAGTTCATCACCCTTTTGCGCAGTGTAGTGTGCCTGTGAACTAAGGCAGCGTGGTGTGTGCGTGTGCGGGATGCTACAGCTAAGTGCATTAACAATATTAAGTCGACTGCACTTACATCGCTCCTCTCTCGCCACATCACCCAGCACCATTGTGTCGTCGGCTGGATGCAACCACACATATGTATTGCTCTTTTATTTTACATCACACATTTCTATGTCATTTTTTTTTGGTATGTCTTTCTTTTGTTTTTCCTGTATTTTGTACTTATGTTCTTTCTGTCGACGAGGACGTCGACTTGGGTGGCCAGGGGGAGATGTGGCATGTGCACAGATTATAGTAATAGCTGCGTCCTCTGGTTACCCAAGTTGAAGGTTGGCAGTTTATCCGAGGAGGGGCGTTTAAGGGGAAACAGTCTCATTGGTGGGGGATGGCGTTAGGACGCCAAGCTTAACGAGTTTTTTCAAGTCAGTCTGTGACGAGTCTTCGCGTGAGCTAGACGGATAACTGTACCATGGCGTTCTCGCCCGGCAGACACATGGGGTAAGCACATATAATAAATCTTCTAGTTGTTCATTTCCTTGACTTTTTAATTATGGTAGTATAGAATCCTTGCCTCTCCCTTCAGCCAGGAATTATGTTAGTGTAAGAATATTTGTGAATTTAACTTTAGCTGCGTCCCTCTGTCGGTGCCTCTTAAATTAAAGTTTCCTTTGTTTGAATAACGATCCCTCTCGCAGCGAGTTGCCCTCCTCTGTAGTTAAATAATAATTAAATAGTGAGGTACGCGACAATATATCCTTCTAAATGTTTCCTTTCTTCAAATACACGGTGACTGTATCTATTACATTTAAAAGCTGTATGGTCCGGTGTGTCCCAATTCCAAGACCATTGCATATGTCGTAATTTGTTCTGTTAATTTTATTCCAATACGTCCTGTATGGACCATTCCCGTAATAAAGTGTATTAATCCTTTTGTTGGTTGTAGGTGTTTTAGTTGTAATCTTTTGTGAACATTTGAAAATAGCCGAAAAGATCTTCTTCCCTCCTCTATTTCCTCCCATTTATTTTGCCATATTGGCTTGAAATTTTGCTTAATATCTAATAAAGTATTGAACTTTACTCAGATTATTTTTTCTACCATTTGAAAATCTTTTCTCTTATCCAAACTCTAGCGCCTTTCAAACGCATTAAATAATCAATTGTCCATATTGCCGTGTTATTGTTAAAGCCATTTTTATCAAGGTATTTAAGCACCAGTAAAGCGTTATAATACTTTTCTTTGTGCCCTTCTCAATAATTTTCTAATAACTACATCATAAATGCTGGTTGCCCAGGATCCCGCCGCAATGTTATAATGGAAACACATATTACATTGTGGTAGGCTGTTATTGTTTCTAACGATAATTTAAACTTTTTCTCCGTAATTCTACCAAAGTGAATTATTATTTATTCGGATTCCGCTTGTTTTTTAAAATTTAATTCTTCATCCAGCATAATGTCCAAATAACTTTTTTTTTCCTTTTTATATTTTCATTGTTTGTATTAATAATCAGGTCTCTTTTCAAATTTCCTTTCAACAACATATAACAAGATTTATTGGATGAAATTTTGTTTAGATCTCTTAAACCAATTACCTAATTTCTCTGTCAATTTATTTACCTTGGTCTCCAATTCCCTTCTATTTTGAGCTTCAATTATACAGAGCAAATCATCTGCGTGTGCAATTGTATTTGATATATTGTTATCATTTTCCATTTCCTCAATAAAAGTTTTCACCACTATATCCCAAAAAGGGGTCCCAGGACAACTACTTGTGGACACCTTTTTGTAACTGGACACCTTTTCTATTTGTACAATAATCCTTCAAAATTTTATAGAGTCTGTGGATAATTCTTTTCTTTAAGTTTGCCGATAAAACAAGGCCACCATAAGTTATCAAATGCTCCAGATATATAAATTAATACCTCAATTGCGTAATTATTTTACTTTCCCCAATAGTTCCTAATAACTACATAATTGCATCCTCCGTTGAAAATCCTTTTCTAAATCCAAATTGTTTTTTTTTCCAATAATTTCTCTGAATGCCACAATTCCTTTATACATTAATTCTTCTAAACCTTTTATCCACGGCATTTAGTAAACATTGGGTCTATATGAATTTTTTTGCTTTGAATCCTTATTTAAGCGTTACTACTCGTGTCTCTTTCCAAATGTATGGAAATCTCCCTTTCCATAAGAAATCATTAAAAAGCTTATCCAAGATGCGGACTATTTCATCTTTTAAATTAAGCAACACTTCATTCAGAGTCCCAACTGGTTCTTTTGTCTTATTGGCCTTTGGAAAGTTAAATTTACTTTCTGTCTCCGATATATCTATTGGAAATATAATTCCTCGTTATTGTAGGGTATTTCTAATTTCATTCTACTTCTGGTATTTATTTCTTCGTCCGTATCGACTTTGTCATCTGATAACAAGGTTCAATGACAATTTAGTCGATTCTTCCAATTATCAGTCATAGTACTGTCACCTTGATCTAGGATTGTTGTGATTTCTGGTTTTCTTATTTTATTCATAATAATTTTGTACGGAAGGTGCCATACATATTGTGTGAATTTATCTTCAACAAAAGACTCCCAATGCTTCCTTTTAGTTTCTTCTAATAAGTCCTTGTATTTTTGTTTAGCCTCTCGATATCTTTGTAAATTAAATTCCCTTTCTGTAAAAATAGAAGATTTTTGGTAATTTCTTCTTACTTTTCTGGTTAATGATCTAAGTTTTTGCAGTTTATCTACCCATTCTTTTTCGAAGAATTTTTTGGGTCTTATTTTTGGAACTGTACTCTTAACTACTGTCTTAATAGGTCTCGGTCAAGATTTTTGCATCCTCATCGACTGAATGCCCACTATGATTAAGGTTTATTTTTTGAAACTCCTCCTTCATTTATTGCCAATTAGCCTGCCTATAATTATATAACAAGTCTCCTCTTCTATCATATTTTGCTTTAGTTTCTGTAATACTATAACCAATATAATAAAACTATATTGTATTATGGTCACTTGTAGTCAGACCTTGACCTATCCTCCAATTTTTTATTTTAAATTCTGCTTTCCTTGAACACAGTGTGATGTCAATATTTTCACTTGTACCATCTCTGTTCTGGGATGTGTTGGGGGGGGGTTGATTATTTGATTTAAGAATACTAAGATCCATTTCTGTGTGTTATTTCAACGTGTTTACGTGGTTATTCCAATATTGCGCTAGATTAATTACTTGAAGCTCTGGGTTTATTACAACTATTGCAGCCATGTCATTTTTACCTAGTACAATTTGTCCCGCTAAAATTGGCTTGTGTGCTACAGAGCCATTTATTATATACGCTTCCTGGATGCAGATTACATTAATATCCACATCTTCAAATGCCTTTCTTAATTCCATCGTAACTAGTTTGCTCCTTTGATCATTTATTTGCGCAATTCTTGAAAAATGGCACTATCTTCTTCTTACTAAGGTATTAAATTTTTCCATTCTCATTTCCGAAAAAACTGCCCTATGTTGTTACAGCCGCTGTTATGTTCTTATTAAAGGCCTGCATTTTAGTTCTTGTTTTCTCATTTTGCAATTTTTATTAATGTTTCATTTAGTTTTCTTGTTACTTTTATTTAACTCGTTTAAAATCCATTTATAATATTACCTGAATTTTCAACCCTCATTGGTACTCTGTACATGTTTATTTTAGAGTTTCAATTTTGGGTTGAAACACTGTAGTATTTAGTTTAATAACTACAATTCCTTACTTTTGTATTACTGCTGTGGTTTTATTGTAGGTTGATCCCTTATGCCTAACCTGCAGATAACAATGCGGCCAGTTATGATTCGGATCAAAAACTACTCTTCCATAACAGAACAAAATCTCTAAAAACTTCATCTAAATTAAGTTCTTCACCCTCCTTGCATATACTTGTTCCAGTAAATTTAATAATGTTCGGATTCCGTTGGTATGTTTTTAGATTTAAGCTCAATTGTGTCAACAAAGTCCTGTAAAGGAAATTATATTTTTTCTCCATTCTGATATGTCGCCCTAATTACGTGTCTCAGTGCCACGATAAGTGTTTTTGCTTCCTCAGGCCTGGGTAATTGCAGTGTCAGTCTAGAATGTTCATATGTTCCAGGAGCATTAACCACAGGTTGCGGCATTGACACCGCCTCAGCTGTTTCCTGCATGCAATTTTCTACGTCACTGCAGCTTTTAAATCCTCCCCGCAAACTGTAATATTTTCCACCTCCTCTTTATTATGCTCCTTTTTATTCTCATTTCTACCTTTTAACGCATATGCTGTATTTTTCAATTCTCTTCTTTCCAGAAGTTTTCTAAAAATTTAATTTCTGTATTTCTTTTGTTTTCTTTTAATAGTTCTTCCTCCGTACTTGAATCATTCTCAATGCCAGCATCATAATCAACAGAAAGTTTCTTTTTTACACTCATTCCCATCTCTTGCTCAATTTTATGTATTCTTCTCTTCAGTGGTAATTCCAGCCCTTTTGATTATTTTCTTCTTTGTTTTGGTGTGCATTGACGCTTCTTCTCTTATTATGTTATTACCGTCTGTGTTATAGAGTCGTTGGTACTAACTCCTTATTTACAATTGTTTTCGAGTTTGTCTGGATAACACGTTTTAGATTTCTACAAATTATAGACGGGCTATTTCTTTTTCTATTATTTTTTGTCCACCCATCTTCCTACAAATTATTCGCCATAATCTGTCCTTTCTAAAATTCTATCCAACATTAATTTATATGACCCCCTCAATCTCTCTTCCTTCTAGCACATGGTATGCAATTCATTACAACAACACAATGGCGAGTGTGACAACATATCTTATGTTTATCCTCCAATATTATTGTCAGCAAAAGGTTCAACGTGGATTACCTTGTGGCACACCAGAATTCTAACCTCCAGGCTGCAGTGCCTCTATAACTGAGTACAATATGCCTTGAGGATATACTCTTGTTACCCGTCACTGCTATCATTCTCAATATATTCTCGTCGTCCGTAAATGGGATTTGTGGCGGACAAACCAAATGGTATATTTTCTCAAGAGTGCTCCGGCACTCAATGCCAATTGCCCAAGCACCACTTAATCATTACCATTGTTTTCATAGTCATCATCATCATCATCATCACCATCATCTTCTTCATCAACCAAGTAGTCTTTTTAGTTACGCCATATATGGGCACAGTATCCCTTAAACTCATTATCCTGAGAGTTACTTGACACACCCGGAAGAACATGAAGAGGGACGTTAGGGGCAGGTTCTAGCATACGTGCCCTTCTTCAAGATTGTTTCACTTCGCCACCAGCAACAGCATGAAGAGGGTGTGACCAAATGCACTAAAACATGAACTGCATATGGCTATTTCCCACGTATACAGGAGTATCTGCTGGTTAATTATTCTTTTCCTTTCATTTATATTCCAAACGTTCCCCACGAAAACGTCTCGCCACACTTCTGTACTTCATAGCGAATAATAATGGCGATGTTGGTGATAATAACATACGGAGAGGAGAAATAACCTGGGTTCGATCCTCCAAAATTTACGCTTTTGTAAAGAGGTCCTCCAAAATGGTTTCTAAAATTTCTTACAGCGATGATAGTAATAAGCCCATTGTTTTTGACTATTTATTGCTTATATACGAGATATGTTACAGAAGAGATATCATACATGGCTTACATATTTTACTGCCACGCGCGTGTAAAAAGTTTACAATGGAAACACAACAAAGCGAAAGCAGTTCTGTGTTCAATTGATGCAATTGTGCGAAAACATTCTAATCCCAAACTAAACATTTGATTAGTCTCAATCTTTAACACCGATATCGTCGGTATAAACTTTATCATTAAGTCCATGGTATGTGATTAATCACAATTAATTAGAAATTATGATTACACGAAACCCTTATCCATATTTATCACTCTATAATTGTTATAATAAATTAATTTATTGTGTAATATTAACCAGCTTCCTAGATCCCTTCATATCATTAACAGAAGTAGATGTACTCGAGTTTACTTCCAGCTAACATTCTGGAAATGCCATTTCGATTCCAAACTCTCTTTTAAATAGAAGAGCTGGAGACCGAATTTTGCTACCAATTTATAAATAGTTTTATAATATGTAACTTTTCAGGGATTATTTTGATATTTATATGTATATATATATATATGTGTGTGTTATGTAAATATTCAGATCAGACACAAGTGTCAACTATTTATATGTGTAATATTCGCCTGTGTTAAAACGTTCCTAATTTCGTAGCGTTAGGAAACCTTAAAAATTGTAATTTCGTCTTGCAGATGCCAGGCTACAACAACCACTAACCCGTCACTCCTTTAAACTATGGCAAGGGGGAGGTCTCCGTTGTTCGTTTGTATGAGCTCCAAGAACGTATAGATGCTATAGTAGGCGAGTAAATTTTTAGAGAAAGGTAAATCACTGTATGACGTAGGTAAAATACCACGTGACTTTGTAAATGACCAATAAGGACCAAGTAAATTGAGGTAATTAGAAACCCACGCCGGCAACGCGTGAAACGTTAGCCAATAAGGGGTGAGTTAAGTAACATTTCCAGTGTGGGGTATTTTTGTATATATAGGGTAGACAATTTAAGTAGAGAGTGCATAATATCTCCAAAACTAAGCGTTGTAGAAAGAAATGTCTTTAATAGAAGTTGCTTGATATTATGAGGAAAATAAATAGGTTTAGGGTCAATTTAATATTTTTAAATGGGAACCTAAATTAGGGTCAATTTAAATTTGATAAATTGACTATCATAACGTCCACCAAACAAAACACAACTAATGACACTGTTGCTCCTTTCGTCTGCACTTCTCAGCTGCTCATACGCCCTCTCACGGACACAAGTGAGCAAGCGATTGCTTCGGCTGAGCAATACCGAGCAAATTAATTAATGGCTCCTGTTTTTCGTAGCACGTGTTAAATCTGGTTCACAATAGCCCGAGAACGGTAACCAAAACGGAAACAAGAACGGGAAGCAGCATGCAAGAGTTTGATTCACAATAGAAATGAGAACGCGAATACATATCCATGATAGTATCGATCACATAGTGGAAAGTCGATTTTGCGCAATTGGTATTTCATTTGTTGTTAACTGACCAATGATATTGTTTCCAATTCAGCCAGCATAATGCGGTATAGCCAGCGTCAAAATTCGATATAGTAAATGCAGGTCCGTTATATTTCCGATTCCTCTATCCTTCCAAGTTTTCATTCCTTTATTTAATGTCATATATTAAAGTTGTTTATTGTTCTTTGTTAATTTATACCGTTTGTTGCTGTAGTAGTGGTAGTGGTAGTGGTAGTGGTAGTGGTAGTGGTAGTGGTAGTAGGGGTGGGAGCTTTTGAGACAATAGCCAGATTTGAGTCGCATATACACAAAGTACGGATTAACCTTTCAGCAGAAGAACCAATGCCCAATGGATCTGCAGGTGCCAGGATCTGAGTTTAGGACGCACATATGCTACTAATTCTTCCATTTTCATGTTTCCAACTTGCAACTATACTAGCGGTTGTTTGATGTCACGGCCGCCTACAAAAATCTCTACAATAAAGAGTCTAATATGCACAATATGGATCTGATATGCCGTGCCCGGGAACGAGAATGAGAAAGTTAAAACTTTGCCAAGTCTTCTTCCCCATTCCCAGGGCCCGGAAAAGCACTCTGTCAATTGCGAACGCTCCCATTAACATATATGTATTTCAACGTTATCGTTCTGGTTCTTGTTACCGTTCTCGGTTCTTGTGAACCAGCCTTTAGTCGTAAGGATTATTGGTGAAATGCAAAAATAAGCTTAATTAAGCGGTTGGGTTATTTAAGGATTTTATTTGAACATTTGAACATGGCATTATCTCTGTGAAACGGGTCATCGATCTTTTATGTGTTTTAAAGATGAAGGTCCGGGAAGAACACATGGAAGTGGGCTTGCAAGACGGGTGTCCGGGCTGTATTGAGGATGATGAGCGGTGACGGACAGCGGCGTGTACTTCAGCGTGTCCGGAAATTAGCGCATGGAAGTTCGTGATCCCAACACTTCCCTGTCACTTCTCATCACAGCCTTTTCCTGACACGAGAAAATGAGGCACGGTCGGAAATAACGCGGCGATGCCAAACAAGATTCTCTTCATAACCCCATTATCGCTTTGTACATGAAATGAAGGGACCTGCCTGCGAAGACGTCTAAGAACTTAAATCAATTAAAATACGCACGCAATTAACAATTATCTAAGAGGAAATGTTTACACGGTTTATTCTAAAGTACCGAGCGAGGAATAACGTAACATTAGAATGATGGAAATGCAGAACAGTGTGTATTGAGGAGTATTTTTAACACTTAATATAATTCAATAACAGCTCGCCTTAAAGCAATATGTGTATGTAACAATAAAAGTGTATATTACAGTCATTGTATGTGTTTATATTATGTACATGTTCAATAATGTTATGTGAATGTATTAGGTAATTTAATAATGTAGGAGCTGTGAGAATAATAGGTTAAAAGTTGCTAGCAATGAGGTAACCTTTAGGCAATAATGAATTTGAAAGTTTAACAATACTACTTGTAATTATTGGAGGCAATAATGTAATTTTTGTGACAGTTTATAAAATACGCAAATCAACAACCAGAAAAAGCATTAGTTAAATGAAGTTATTCTATTGGACTAGGATTAGCCAATCAGAGACTTGAAATACAGAAATTTACAAATTTAGGCGGTAGAAATCAAGTCAGTTGGTTGTAGACAGTGTTCCTAACCAGACGCGAGATGTGTCATCGAGAAATTCAATACGTATTTTGTGTGAGAAAATAGTTTACGTGTTTAAAAAGTGCAAGTATTTAATAAAAGAATCTTACAGCTCTCAATATCAGTGAAGTGTTATTTAAATCGTGTCAAGAATTAATAAAAAGGAGTGAATAAAAAACTAAAATCTGTGTAAGCCTACATTCTTCAGTCGCACCACCTCCCTGCTAAGACATTCATGTCTCTAAAAAAAATATAAATACTGACGCAGCACAGGCAAACATAAATATATAATATTTAAAGAAACATTCAAATTACAAAGTTAATATTTTTAAACTTTTGGGACGAAGGCTACCGGGTACCATACGTGCGATTGCAACTACTTCAAGTTCGGCTCCCCAACAGTTGAACTACAATACAACTCCTACAACAAAATAAGTTCTTCAGTATATAGATAGAATAAGATGATTTGAAGAGCCTATTTCCAGCTATGAAGGCTTGCACTGCGGATTAAACCTTACCTAATAAACTTGTTATATACTCTGCTTAAGATCATCGTTAATAAACGTTATCACGTGGTGGCTGTAGTTAATACTAAGGAAATTAAATGGTTAATAAGATTCCTTGTGAAAATCCAAGAATATTCGAGGAATCAGAAATATTTAGCCTTAATGAAATTCAATTGTCGGTGATTACATTATATGAAACCCAAATCATGAAATACTTTGTTGTATTACATATTTTTACCACTGTTTTTGACATGACTTTGGTTTACAGTAGGCAGATATATTTCTGGATCTGCTTAATTTCAATTAATGCACATCACTACGATATACGCTGCTTCTCTACCTCCAGTTAGTCGCCATCTATTTCTGTCATGACCTCAGTTGCACTATTCATCGAGTTAATTTTGGGACGCCCTCACTTCTTCCTTCCCGCTGGTGTTCATTTATATAATTTCCATGGTATTCTATTGTAATGCATTCCTCTTAGGGGTTCATTCTGTAACTATTGTCTGTTGCACTTTATCTTCTATATATTTTCCCGTTTATATATCTTTTAAATCTTTACAATCTTAGTTTTTGGTATAGAGTATGTTTGAAATTGTGTATCTGTTGCAATTATTGTTGATATATTTCACTTTCTATACAAAGTACGTAATAGGTGCATTCCACAAAAGTTTCTATATCCAAGTTTCACCGTAAATACATGTTTTGACGTCCCCTGAATTCAACCGAGCATTTTTAGAAAAAAGATCCGTGTGTGTGTGACAAGATAACTCTCAACCAAAATATGGATAAATAACAAATTTAGTATTTAGTTTAGTACCTTCCAAAGATTCGACACGAAGATTTTAAAGAAGTTCATTTCACGCCAAACTCATCTTTACACCATTCTGAAGGAATTTTGCATGGTTCTGTATAATTGGTGAACGTTAAGAGATAAACTAAAACGTATTATACAAAAACGTAGATCTTTTTAAAATACGCAAATAACTTTTTGCGGTTTTCGAGATATCCGTTTTTATTGGTTTGAATTGTTTAATACCTTTTCATTTACTTTAAAGTGCTTTGCTATTCAGCTGTTACTTGCAATGTCGTGGAAAGAGCATGTAATTTAAAAGTCAGCATATAGGCTCTCGATTTTAAATATTTTACTATCGAATTTGACTTGGAATGAGAATGATATTCGAAGTGCAGTGTATACTGAACTGCTTTTAAACATCTGGCTATCGATTCGATTTTCACTATCCCTCATGTAGCTAAAAGCTACACGAAATGAGTAATGAAACTATCATCCGATTAACATGAAGGGGATAGAAAGTAAGCTTTTGTAAGAATAGTTATTAGAAACCATATAAAAATAAATAATACTGGGTAGAAAGTCATGTGAATGTAACGCTTCAAGCATTTTTTTCATTTTTTACATCAGATGCCTGCACCATAAGGAACTACTTGTCTTTACTTGTCTATGTATATATGTGTGCATTTTTTTTCTTCCTTATTTATTTGTAGCATAATACTCAGTTTAGTGTCCGCTTTATGATTTGTGTTCTATTTATTCTACTATGTACATCATCCGGGCTGTCGGTCTATGTATTAAAGTAATTCCTAAATGTTTAGCTTTAGATACCCACTTTATCTCCAATCCTCCATTTAACATACATTTTGTAAGCTTATTTTTTTAATTTTGATTCTTTGATTTAAACTCCGATATAACCGTTAGAAATAAACTAAACCTTCCATTCTATAGAAATAGTTTACTTCATCCACCCAAATAATGAAAGCTACACTATACGAAATACGAGTTGTGTGCTTCAAATAATTGTAAGCAATTGTTTGCCTGTAGTGCGTTGTGCCAAGATATGCGAATCTTTAGCGGATAATTTGCGAGTAAAGCTGATGTTTCGAAATGAAGAAGAAAACATAAGGTTAGAGCGCTATTTAAATATTGGCCACTGTTGTTACAAATACAACATAAAGACTACAATAATAGAATGATCAATAGTTTCCAATTGTTAATCGTTGTGACATGAAACAGTCTGGAATTAATGAAGTATGTAGCCAGTTGGAGTCATCGAAGATCACAAAACAAAACGAAAATGGTAAACTAACCTGATATTTAAGTGGAGTTGGTTCTTTCGCTCATGTTGAGCCTACAAACTGCATATAATAATAGGAAACAGTCGCAAACTAATGATCCTTTTTTTGCCTCAGTGGGTGACAGTGACTGATCGTATGAGTTTTATACCCTTGTTACGTAAAATTGGCTAAAATTATGCTTTTATAATCGTCATGGCGTAGAGATTCCATATTTATATCATGCATTAGAGAATCAAAACGGAGTAAATGTTTATGAATGACTATTTAGATTTTCCTACGCAAAATATTCAATCGATTTTTGTTTTACAAAGGGCATGAGTAAAATATAACTTTTTTTCACGAGTTAATCATGAAGATTCAAAGAGTATTCCAACAAAGTGATTCAGAATTTAAAAATTCAATGCCACGCTCTGGACTCGGACAGTAGACAGAAAATATGTGGTTATGATCAAGGGTGTGGCATTGCGTTTTTTAAACCGAATTTCCTCGACATCATTTCTGAGTGTTGGTGTGAATGCCAGTCGAAACAAATTCACATTGTGCATTCTGTGATTGTTCAAAATGAACTGAGTGATACAAAGTCCCGTTAACTATGAGGTAATAATTATTCGATTTTTGAGTGCTCGGAAGTTGAAACCTGCACAAATTTGCCGTTAACTAAAGGAAGTGCATGGTGAAACAGTATTGAACATAAATGTAAGAAAGTGGTGTGAAATGTTCAACAATGGAAGAACAAAAGTGCATGACGAAACTCGACCCTGAGGTTTGTCACTCATCACAGAAGATTTGAAGACTCAAATGAACAGTTACATCATGCAAGAGACGTGTAACCCTAGGCGAGTGACAATTTTTTTACTAAGCATTTCTCGTTCTTTTCTTACTGAAACGGTGTCGGGGCATCTTGGCTTAATAACGTACGTACTGGTAGCAGCCAACTACAACCCGGTAGTGATATCATAAATGCTTAAATAACGTAGAGATAATTATTATGTAGGGGTAATTATGTAGAGAATTAACGAAAGCCTCAGCTTCTTAAGGGCACGCTGCAAAATATACAAGTCTTGATGTGCTTCTGGCCCTTATTTTTTGATATGACCATCACGACCGCTCTTCTTGATATTTCTAACTGCCTTAGGAGTTACTTTTTCTCGTAGCTCATGCCATTTAATTTCAAAAAAGGTAGTTAAGGAGGAGAAGAAGAAGGAAAAAATGAAGCAGACGCAGAAGAAATGCATTAAAGATAGGAGAATATAAAGCACTGTTACCTTGTTCCTTCGTACCATACCTTGTTCTCTAGGACTAAGAATAGTCTCACACCTTTACCATATTTTTCTATATAATCTGTTTACTTGGGAGCAGAAAAGTGGCCGATTTGTTTAGATTGCAATAGTGTTATTTTCTTGCGTAAGTAATCAACATAATTTTCCATCAAGCCCTGATTACATCTCTCTGTGACTGGCCTGAAACTAATAATAATAATAATAATAATAATAATAATAATAATAAACAAAAGAATACAAGAACATAAATGATAACAATGTCATACTCATTGTGAAAATAAGGAAGGATTAAAAAAGCTATCGCAATGAACTCTACTCTGAATCGTATAAACCAGTAGAACCGGTTATCTCATTGTAATGTGATTAGCGACCCAATCTTGCAGAGGAAAGTGTGGGGGAGAAACGAGTTTTCTGCAGCACTGAAATTTACAATGCCAATAATATTTGTCAAACGTTTCTTTAGATATAGATATGGATACGGATATAAAAATTACGGCTGCCATTGAATTATTGCCGCCGAATATTATTTCGATGCATTTGTCAATTTCAATACTTAATTTTGTCCTTAGGCATTTTAAATAATGCCTAATTATGGTAAGGATAATAAATATATTTTGCAATTAATGCAATAATTATGGTATTATATTTCTTCTTCTTTCAAAAGTATAGCCCTCTACCTGCTCCTCTCCCCTTATTCTCGGTCTTCCTACTTGGCGATATCCTCTGTTTACAATTTATTTAATGAAATGTTTGGTATTCGTTCCTGTTTCATCCTTAATATAAGTAGGTACCAATAATTTTTATTTTCCTTTGTTTTTTAATTAGGTTTTAAATATACATAAACAAATTGTTTTCGGATTTCTTCATTTCTTTGTTTATCTAGAAGGGTACATTCAGCTAGTGCTCTTAGAAATTTCATTTCGACTTCTTCTTTCTTTTCCTATCTGTCCTGTTTATAGTCCAGTTTTCATTTCTATATGTTGGAATTGGTAATGTCCTTACTTTTAATAACTTATTCGTTATCTGATTTTTAAAGCCGTGCGATAATTACCTGCTTCTGATGTTATTTCCTAGCTCATTCTTTTGTCTCGTGCACCAGCTGCTCTAGTGGTATAGCTATAAGATGTGCGGGTGTGAAGGAATAACATCATTTTAAATTGAAATTTAATATGATCTAATACTTGAGTTATTGAAGCGAGTTGCCGAATGTTGGAAGATAAAGAATGAAACTGATTATGAATCGTAGTATTCTAAACTATAACAATTGAACTTATTTACCTGCTAACTTCAGCAATATTAATTTTACGGTTTGAAATAACTGTTTCCGCAATAAAAGAAATTATAAGCGCAACTTGCCGTGAGTTGCTAAAATACTTATCGGCAGAACCCCTCGCGATGGCCGCTAAATCTTATTCACACAAGCGCATCACTGAGCGCTGGAAAGGCACGACTAATCACCAGGGTAAGTGACTAATTCTCGAGAAAGAGTGTCACAAATGTGTGCAGGAATGTTGTCACAAATGAATGTGCGCACGAACGAGTGTGTCTGATTAGATTGCGCGCCCTTATGTTATCTAAGCTCCGCCTACGTTAAAACTATCCCACCAACATCCCTTCTTGCGCGGAGACAATCTTACAATTTTTACGTGTCTGTCTGTTACCTTGTTGCTGTGGAGACCTGGCTGAACTGAAGGTAAAAAATACCTTTCACTTCTCTGATTCGGAATTCCTGTATGCATGATCAAACATACTGAACTTAACCCTAACTGAATTCCAAGAGCTTTTATATTAACGCGTTCGCTACTTCGGCTGTTGCTAATGGCTGTGCTTAACATGACCCGCTAATGACCTTTATCTCGGACAAATCTTTCAACTCGAGCTTATTATTTATAGTGTTTAATATATGGAAATTATTCATTGCAATTATTTCATTATCTTACTACCATTAGTTATTTATACCTTCCCTTCATTAATTACGGTATAACATTATAAAATTTAACTTCTGTAGTTTTTTTCCGTCTTGTTAGTTAATGTTTTCATTATTTGCTCTGTTCATTTGCCTTATTTTATTTATAGTTTTACAGTAAGGTCTTCGTTTTACTGTTTAATAAATTAAAACCTAGATAAAACTATAGACTTGTTCTATTATTTCTGTATTAACAAATATCTAACATCATGGTTCCGCCGTTTAAAAACTATTGATTTTGTCTAGGCTGTTGAAGTCATTAAATTAAATCATAACAGCTAATATGTTTATTATTATTATTGTTATTATTATTATTATTATTATTTATTTATTCCACCATGACGCTACTGTGGCTCTAGCAGTTCGAAAAGCTTTCTTAAATACATGGTCTCTTAATCGTCACCTTATCGCCAGTTTCTCAACTACAAGAATAATAACTATAAATAGCTCATTGTCAGTGATATACTCGCCCATGTTATGGGATGACGTAAGCAACTAGTCAACCATGTGGGTAGAATTATCTCTGTTATTAATAATAGTATATGTATTATTATAATTATTATTATTAATTCCATTATGACGCCGGTGTGGCCCTAGCAGTCGAAACGCTTTTTTAAATAAATGGTCTCTTAATCGTCAGATTTTATGGGATGACATAAGCAAGTAGTCAACCAAGTAGAATTATGCAAAAAGGGAGGTAGAGAGATTGCACTTTGAGAAGGCGGTTTGAAATTAGCTACACATCCTACATGGACCTTTTTTACATTCCCAAATATACGTAACAAGTCTTAGCAATATTTTTTGTCAAGGAATGAAAATCTACCTTCTAAATACAATATTTACTGGCTTCTGCATAAATCCAATATGCACATTTCCTGGTAATAATCGTTATAGCTCAGCAATGAATTGTCGCCGATTTTTTTATAATTATGCAATTATCAATTATAAAACCAGAAAACAAGTTCCGCATTATGAAGAAGGATATTACAAAAAAGTTGTCTGGGAGTCAGTCACTAATTCCAGCCTTTAGCATGCCGCTGCTAACATAACTCCGCTAATGGTGATTTCTCGGTCTTACAGGGAATTAGCATGTGAATGACAAACAATATCTTATTCAACTGCATTTATTAACAATGCATATTATCCTCATTCCCACTTGGAAAATCTCTAGCACCAGCACTCAGCTAGGACGCACTAGATCAGGAGTTACATCCTCCTGTATGGAGGCGTTATAAGTGCACGTGTATGTATATAAGTACTTTAATGTGTAGTGCATCAATTCCTCACTTCAAGCAATGCTGGAAGGTAATAAGAGAAAGAGAAGTTTATTAGAACTTTCCAAATTTCAGAATTGGAAGATCCACCCTTGTAATAGGGAACACGGCAAAAATCCATGCGTGACGTGTTTCCGAGCACAAACTACTTCAAAATCTCACGCACAGCTCCAGCAGAAGCCATGCCATCAAACAGCGGCAGAGGTACCTAAGCTGCACTATAACAATTCAGATCCCAGTAGGGCCCATAAACCTCTCCATACATAAGCTCTGCAATATCAAAGACTTACCGGTTCTAAATATGGTTCGAAACCGTATTTAGAGCTTGTTTACTGAAGATGTAAAAAGGTAAGACATAATACATGTTGTGGTGCCTACTGCCTACCCAAAAATTTTAGGGCGTTCTACGTGAGTGTCTTGACATGTTCATTCATTCGTGTAAAATTCCTTTGTTTCTGCTGTTCATTTCTTCGTACATTTAGCATATAAATTTACTGCTAAATCATCGCAACGCCAGTTCCTGCCTGTTTCATTCTGCGAAGGAATATAGGATTGCAGTCTACTAAATCAAAGTATTATTCTAATATATTCCTGCCGTAATAGCAATTTACTCAAACACATGAACAGCTAGGTTGATGTTCTGTATCGTTATTGCCATCAAAAGTACTCGCACATATCGCAGATATTAATGAGGAAACCTCGAATCCAGATGACGTCAAATTGTTATATAGGTATTGCTTAAGTGTACATAAACCCTTATCATGGGTCCCAAATTAGGAAAATGCACATTTATTTGGTTTTTTGTCATTTCACGCAATTTTATATTTTAGGGTATTTTTTTTCGTTTTACGTAACTATGTTTCATTTTATGTCCTTTGCGTCTTTATTTAGTATTTATATTTGGATTTGCATACAATATATAAACAGTTTCTTATTATTGATATTTTACATAAGGATAGCTTTTCAAACATCAGAAATTTCAGTGTTCAATTGAGAAATAGGAGTAAGTTTTATCGGATTCGTGAAAAAAACACATTCCCGCTTAATGGTTAGTCTAGAAAGTCAGTTGTAGTTGGAGGGATGACTATTGTCAATGGAGCAGGTATCATGCCATATATGAAGTCATGCCCCAAACTAGGGTTGAGATAGCTCAGTTTTCTCTTTTCCGCTTTAGTGAGTACATACAGTTAGATTCCTATTATCCTTGTGTTGTATCATGGGCTGTGAAGTCCTCTTCATTCGCTATGAATTTTGAATAACCTGAGAAAGCCTATTTAAAAAGAATTTTCTTAAGTTTCTTTTCGGATTCTTCAAAGAAGAATGTGGAACAAATAATATATATTTGTAATCAATTGTCTTATTATTCCTCTTATAAATATTTTTCCTGCTTGCATGGCATGTATAAATTAATTTTTAATTTTCTGTGCACGAATTTGAATAAATTAAATACATTTTAGGTCATCACAATCCACGTCCTGCTAACGAGTCAAACTATGAAGCTTTCTAAACAACAAACTCCCGAGCGACAGTAGATGATTGAAAGCTGCCCCGAAATCGCATTTTGTCAGAAACTGAATACTCTAATGACTTAAGGCTAGAAAAATATTTTATGAACATTACTCTTGCGATTTTCCATGTCCATTACAAATCCACATAACGTATCAACCACATATTATTCTGTTCATTAAAAAGGGGTTCCTCTGTCCATGTTATATTATTCATGATGGATTCCTGAAATTGTCTCAAATTATACAAAGTGTTTATATCGCTAGTCAATTTTTTGTAATTGATCTCGTATAGAAATAGAGAAGAACTACCTATTTTTAAAGTTTTTCTCTAGAAGCACATTACCTCTCAACGCGAAAAAAAACGTTAAGGATGTAACAATGAATTAATTTTATAAACTTTAATTCATAACTGAATATCTTAATGAGCTTTACGTATTTTACTTTCTCTACCTCGTAGAGTAGGTAGAAAAGGCATTTATTGCATTCCACGCAAACATTCGATACTGGGAATTCACCGGAAATACATCTTTTGAGGCCCTCTGAATCCAAAATAAAATTCGTTACCGAGACTTCATAAAAATACGTGTTTTGAGGCTCCTGAATAAAAAGAAGCACTTTTAGAAAAATATTCGATTGTATCTGTGTGTGTGTGTGTGTGTGTGTGTGTGTGTCTGTGTCTGTGTCTGTGTCTGAACAGCATGACTCAAAAACGAAAAGTCGGATAAATACCATCCTTGGTATTTGGGTTCAGTACCTTCCAAAGATGCGACATAAGAATTTTCAAGAAAACCCCCAGCCCAACTACCCTTTACGTGGAACATTTTTCGAAAATGTTTTTTAAAAAATTGCTTTAACACCTTTGATTAAAATATTATATATTTAAGATATTCACATGAAACATAAAATGCATATATTGAATTTTCTTGGAATAGCCTAGGAAGTCTTCATCATTCGTAAGGAATTTTGTGTAATCTTTCTTTTTATGAGCTTTATTGTAGACACTTTTTAACTCCTGTGGTCCTTAGCGTCCCATTCTATTTTGCTCTCAGCCCTCTTTATCAGACTTAATGTTCTTTTACGTGCCGTAAATCTACGACATAGAACCACCAGCTTTACTTCCCTTCCGAAGGAAGCCATGCTAAGGATTTTTAAGCCCGAAAAAATCCATCGCCCTCTACCGGGTTTGAACCTACGACCTCGGAAACTAGAGGCTAGCATGGTAACCACTACACCACGGAGGACGGCTTTATAATCTTGCATAACCGTAAACGTTAAGCGATAGACGAAAAGGCATTATACAAAAAATGAAGATCGCTTTAAAACACAATTTACTTAAAATAAGTTTTTCTGTGGCAGAAACGTTCGAGATGTCCGTTGTTAAAGGTTCGAATTGTTCAATACTTGTCATTCTTTTTAAAGTCTCGTCGATTTTATGATGCTTCCGATTGTATAGAAACAGTATGGAAGTTAAGGTCGCGTATAGTGTCCAATTCTTAAATATTTGACTATCACTACTCTCTTTGTAACTATAATGAAATTTGTAATCTACCTATTTTTTGCAAAGGTTTATTTGGATTAAAATATGGTAGTTACAAAAATAAGGTTTAGTAAGAATAGCTTATATACTCACTAATAAATGCTAGAGGCTAGAGAATGTCTTGTGAATGCTCACATTAGATTTTTTCTAGTCTTATCTCGTACGGCTTCTCAGTTAAATACAATACAATTCAATGAGAATGAAGAGGATTCCCATGCATGTTACAGAAAAGGAAGGTATGTATCTCAAATATACATTATTTTAATCAAAATCATTAGAATCGAATTTTAAAAATTAAAAAAAACCGATATTAGTGAAAAATGTTTTGCATATCAAATTTTTTAGTGGTATGCTATAGTCCTCTATCTATGATAGGTATGCAGTAGAGAAAGTGAAGTGGGAAAGTAGATATAAAGGCATATTTCTTCTTTTGCAAGTGATATTGAACTGAGATTTAATAAGGTATACATTAATTAGATTTGGATAATTAGAGGTATTTGTAATGTCTTCTTCATTATTTGGTATCTACTAATTGTGTATATATTTTTGTGTGTAGTTGATCAGTTAAATATTTGTGTTTTAAAAAAGTATTAACTGTAGAAGGCTCTGCTTGCGTTTTTTTTAGTTAGAAGACACTCCATTCCACTGATATTGGCATTAACTTCTACATGATTTCATTTCCTTTTATCGCCTCGAGTTTGGTGTTATCAAATTCGACACCCATCCACAGTCTTTGTTTAATTCGCAGTTCTTAAAACATAGGCTCTTTTAAATAAACAGCCATTTTCTCAGAAACATTTCATGCCGGAACTTCATAAGTTTAATTTCATGATTCTTTGCACTTACTTAACCATACTTTACTGATAATGTATTATCTGCAATGTTTGAGACAGATCTCGTATCCATTCTCTAAACCATAAATATGGAAAAGTGTGTAAGTATTTAACGACTTTCTTACATGCTATATTTCGAATGCTAAAAGCAACACATTAATGAAAGTAGATAAGTTGCGACACAAAACATATACGAGATACAGAGAGAAGTTCTGATTTCTGTTTGGTTTCAGAGAAATGTGACAATGAACCATTTTAATCTTCCCAGCACCTCTAATGACAGAATGTTTCTTTTTTACTTTCTCTACTACGTATAGTAAGTAGGGGAAGTATTGTATTCCACTCAAAATTTCGATACCGAGATTTCACCGGAAATACATGTTTTGAGACCCCTTGAATCCAAAAAAAGCATTTTTGGAAACATTTCCGTGTGTGTGTCTGTGTGTCTGTCTGTGTGTGTGTCTGTGAACAGCATAACTCAGAAACGAACAGTCGGATAAACACCAAACTTGGTATTTGGGTTCAGTATATTCCAAGGATGCGACACGAAGGTTTTCAATAAAATCCCCCCACCCCAGAGTACCCTTTACATGGAAGATTTTTCGAAAATTTTAATTTTCTCAAAAATGGCTCTAACGATTTTGATTAAAATATCATATGTTTAAGATATTTTATTGGCAAATAAAATGTATATCTTGAATTTTCTGGGAATGTCTCCAAAAGTATTCTTCATTGTGAACGACTTTTGCATACTGGTAAACCATAAGAGATAGACAAAATTTTACTACACAAAAAATGTAGATCGCGTTAAAATACACAATTTATGTCATATGCATTTTTTTTGTTGAGTGAACCATTTTCGAGATATTGCTTGTTATTCCCTTAAATTTTTCAATACTTATTTTCTCAAATGGGAATTCGTTATTCATTTTTTTGTCTTGGATATGCAAAGAGTTATAATCTGTGGCAAAGGGAATGGTGCTGCACCTAGCAACCAGCTATTAAGAGATATGTATGTGCTTAAAGGCTAGTGTATTTCGATACTGTCCTTGTAAATATATATTCCCCTTACATCTAAAAGAAAATTAGCAATTAGATAGAGTCTGCAAATGTTTATCTCGATTAACATGAAGTAGATGGAGAGTAAGCGTTTGTAAAAATAATTTGTACAAGAGTAGAGAAAGTCATGTGAGTGTAACGCATCAGATTTTTTCCTTTTAATTAAAAGTGAACACAATTGTTAGGTACCGCAGTATTGTTTATTGCATAAGATTACATAGCAACAGGTTATAACTGAATAGCCAGTATTGAGATAAAGTTTTTAAAATAGCTGTTTATCCTTCACACCAAATAACCTCACTGGAGTACAAACTATCGAAAGCTCATATTACTTGGAACAGGGCCGAAAAACCGATTTCTGCAATAAAATCATACCAGTAGATTGGATGGCGATGAGATGCGTGTGGGCACTTGGAATCGTCTCCAGCAAAAGGAAGTCGTTTTGCCGACTTAACCATGATTAACTTGGAGCGCGGCTGGATACCTCGGAAGATTAGGTTCTTCTGCCCACGGACAAATTGGGGTCCATTCCAAACGGCTTTCTAAAACAGTGACTCTTCCAAATCCATAGAAATTGCTGTTCACCGGAAACGACGCGTATGTAGATAAACCTTGATTCTACTTTTGTTCCTATATTCTGGGTACAAGAAAGAATCAGTCATGGAGCTGAATTTCTTTACCCAATGCGATTAGAAAATTATAATTGGATTTGTATAAGAAGAGGGAAGCGCAAACAGCACTTACGCACATGTTAGCCTTAGTGATTAGTAGGGCCCGGAAGTTCATACATTTATATATTTTTCCCCCTTTGTTATAATTACAATGCTGGTAAGTTATGTGCACGAATCATCAGTTTATAAGCTTATTAAACCCAATTTGATGTTGCATATAAATGCATATTTTGGCTTTTTTGATAAAAACATATTTCTATCACTTTAGTGTTTTTGTGACATAAAATCGTCTTTTTTCCATGCAAAATGAGAAATGTTGCAACTCCGAGCTGAGCCGCTTGTAAACAGGTCGGGGAAATCCCGAGCTGTTATCTTGAGATAGTGAGCAGCTACGTAATTTATTGCATAGCCTGCGTCAGCGTCTCTTCGCAATCAGCTCAGTATAATTTGTTCCGTGTGCAGTTTCCGTCTATTGCACTCCTTTGACTCCTCTGTGTATATTACTTTCATTAGTTTAGAAAAAGGTATTTGTCAATGGTTTGTATTTGTCAGTAAATGTATTAAAATAGTCCTATAGCGAAAGTAAAAGCTCGTGAGTCATCTAAACTTAACATTCAAAATAAATTTGCGAATGATTTGATTTGTACAGGCGGCACAATACTATTTTGTAGAGCACGTGAAAAAAAACCAACAAAAAACGTGAGAAGTGGGAAACGCTTTAGGGTTACAAGAAATTATTGACAAACAAGCACGAAAAAAAACAGCCTAAGCAAAAGCAGTTTGGGGGATGTTTAGGAAACAAACTAGATTCATTTTCTTCCGATTTATGTGAAACATTATTAGCATCTGATATATCGCTTTGAAACCTTACTAATCCAAATTTGAGAAACTTTCTTCGTAAATATACCACATCATGTACTTGATAAAGGCATTACGAAAAATTTGCCAGTCGTTTGTACTACAATGTTGTATCAATTATGCGAGATAAACTGGGAAATGAGTTTATTAGGGTCTCGATAGATGAAACAACAGATTCTGAGGGTAGATTTATTGCAAATGTATTAGTTGATGCTCTTATTAAGCAGGAATCAACGGTGTCACATCTTCTTAATGTGATACTTTGGAGGTCACAAACAATGTGTAGTTGATTCTTTAAAATTACTATGGCAAATGAAATGAAATATGATAAGGTGCTTTTATTCGTCACAGACGGAACCAGCTACATGATTAAATCAGGACGCACATGGAATGGTATTTTACATAATTTAATACATTTAACGTGCCTCGCACATGCATTCCACCGCATTTGTGAACAGATACGTGAAGAATTTACTT
Source organism: Deroplatys truncata (assembly GCA_030765065.1). Taxonomy (NCBI): domain Eukaryota; kingdom Metazoa; phylum Arthropoda; class Insecta; order Mantodea; family Mantidae; genus Deroplatys; species Deroplatys truncata. The sequence continues at coordinate 173,365,513 of CM060981.1, forward strand.
TAGTGGATCGGTAAAAGTATCTGCAGTCAGTAAAAGAGGTTGTTAACTCCTTAGACCCTAATGATGCTGCATCCATTTTTACAGCCCAACTTTATTGTGTTAATAGTGAATTGGAAGCTAATCTTTTTTTTTCTGTCTGCGCACTTTTCTGAGCTACCTAAAGCCGTTACCTCCTTATAAACAGTAGGCCTAGCCTTAAACGAAACACTCAAAGTATTTCAAGAAACAACATCCAACTTAAATTCTGTTTCCGGCAGTGTTGGGGAAATACTAAAGAACAAAGTGAAATGTGTAATACAAAAAATGCCTGGATATCAACAGACATGTAAAATTGGAGACATTGTAAATGATAACACCACAATTAACTTATATGAATTGCCATTTAGTGCGAACTATTTAGCATCGTTTAAGTATGCACCAGTATCATCCTGTGATGTAGAAAGAAGTTTCCCAACATATAAATCCAATTTAAAATATAACAGGCGTTCTGTCAAGTTTAAAAACCTCCGTCACGTGGCTCTTGTGAACTGAAATTCGGCGCTTCTTTTGGGCAATGAATCAGAATCAATGAATCTACTATCAGAATTCAGGGAATCAGTGAATCTACTTCTCAACAATGTAAGTTCAATTTCATCTCCCTTTTTATAGTGAAGAATATTACATACATAAAGCATATTTTAAGTGCATATTTATCGGCATATTTTCGAGTTTTTAAGAATATATTTGCATAAATGTATTTTAAATGTATATTTATTGGAATATTTTGAAGTTTTTAGAGCATATTTGCATGCATATTTAATAGCTTTTTAAGGCATGAGCTTCCGGGCCTTACTGATTAATTTTACATAAATAGCACACTAGTGTTTGCAAAAGGAAATCATCTTATTTCAGACTGGAAAATTGGTTGCTCCATTCCAAACTAGAGCTAAACAGCGCCTCGTCGTTTCTTCAGTTGTGGTAGTTGCGTGTGTGGTATAGTATTCTCATAGAGGGATTAAGTTGAGTTTTCCGATAAATGCCAGAGTTTGAAGTCTAATCATTCTCCTGGATTTGTTTATCTAACTATTGTTATTATTATTACTTATGAATTAATATTTCTTTTCATTTAATTTTAATATTAAATTGCCTTCAATGATATAAAAGTAAGGCCTCTGCGTAAAAGTTCAGTATGTAGATAAAACAGATTCAAACACAATTTATTTCTTTCGTCTTTTGATTAATTATGCTACATTTTATACAGAGTACTACTATTTCAAGTAGCTACTATTTCAAATCATGTTTAAGAATCTATTGTAATTTTATTCTAATGCAAAATAAGAGAAGAACAGGGAATATTAAAATTCCCTTCGCATTAGTTTCAGCGCAGTAGTAGGAGAATAAGAGAGCTAGCACAGTTAATTTATGCATGGAATGCAATTAATATGCTAATTAGCCCCGCACCCTCCCCTCCCCCACCCCCAGCTCCTTGGTAGTTTTACTTGCAGCTGCGGTCGTAAATCTTGTTGAGTACAATGGGAGCTTGACAGTTAAGCAATTAAGGTTATCCTTCACTTGTCAAAACGAACAAAGGGGTCATAAATTTAAGGTTCTGTAACAAAGGCGAGATGTTTTTCCTACCCGTTCCACATCAGGCCACTTCTACACCTGGTCAGTTACCCACCCCCACTTCCATTGTGTGTCGAACACGTGGCATACTCATTTCACTAGCTTTTAACAAAAGAACAATGCTTACCCTTCAGCTGTCAAAATGAACAAAGCCCATGATGAATTAGGGTTGTGACAAAGAGAACCTAAGCCAGTTAACAGAGAAACAAGTTCTATTGTCCGGTGCAAGCATTCTTTAGAAGGACCATCTGGCATACTCATCCCACAACCCAATAACAAAGCCTGACCCTTTCCATTGTGTAAGAGATTCTATTGTGTGTGCCTTTCTATTGTCCTGGGCAAGACTAGTTTAGAAAGACACCTGCGGCGTTCCCATCCCGCTACTCCATAACAAAGCCTGACCTTTTCCATTGTTTGACCACCTGCTAGTTAACAAAAGAATTCGAGGGTTGCTTTATACTCGTCCTGTCCTTGTTTGTGTGAAAGAGAGAGAAACTTGTTTACCAACTCTGCGTAACAACGTCAGGTCGGCCATTATGATTTTGCCTGAGGGAGTTCTCTCCGATGTTTTACGACATCCTACGAATATATCCGAGCATAGTTAACAAGCATTCTGCTTGCTCCATTTCAGGCAGTGACTGAAAAAGCGCCTAATATACATTTCATTACGTGCATTAAACCTCTGAGTGATATCCATAGATCGGTGTTCGATTCTTGCTGTAATCAAAAGTTTATTGCTAATGAGAAATTAATGATTGATATTATTATATCATTACCTTAATTAATAAAAAGGCGTTCAGAGAATTCTAGCTAGAGTCTTACCAAGTGAAGCTCTAACGCGCAATAACTATTAAACTATGCAAGACCAGATTGAAAATGTATTTAACAAATATAATTTAATTTTTATACATCATCATCCTAATTAATGAAAGACCGTTCAGAGGACCCTAGTTCGAATCTTTCCCTGCAAACTCTAATGTGTAACATCTAGTAAATTACGGATGCGTGCTCTAACAGGTTAAAAATATATTAAACACTTGCGTATACTTAGGTATTCAAGTTGATATTTTCTTAGGGTAAAACATTATTATATCATTACCCTGATTAAAGCCCGTTCAGAGTGTAACCGTACATTCTGTCCGCACCTTAAAATATCATAAATATCATCTGGTCAGTCCTTCCTAAACAACAAGCAGGTAGCCTGTCCCTATTCCATTAACTGGTCGGTCGTCTCCTTTATAGCATACCCCTACGTGCCCATAACAATGAGTACATGGTTTAGCTCGGGTCCGAAGCTTGCGTGCCTTATCTTACATCTCCGACACCAGCGTGGTAAACCTAAACATCTGTGTGTGTAAAATAAAATATAAATAATAATTGTGAAGAGCCAACAAAATGCACAGAAATAACATCACGTGACGTGAGAAACCAAAATCAGGAACGAGAGAAGGGGAAAATCGTGCAATGGCGATGTCAGGTTTGTCTTGTTAACACACTCCACCAAAGTACCTTCGCGAACCAGGACGTCGCACCGAGCCTGCGAAAACACTTTCGCGAGCTAAGACATCGCAGCAAGGGACTCTACTAAAATACTTTCGCGAACTAAGACGTTGCATCAGGGGAGCTCATTACCATAGCCAAACCATTTTTATCACATTCCGCGGTGGCGAGTGTTACGGCAGACATTGAATAAATCTTATGATACAAGGGACCTACAGTGCATTCATGTAACTGAGCAGCCAACCATAGCCAGGGTACCCACTCCTGAGACCAACGAAGAGAACCTCATGCAAAACCCAGAAAACCTACCACACCAATGAACCTGTCGTAACCTCCTACACCTCCCGCGTATCATTAACAACCATCAACTGTGAGACGACGAATGTACCGCCTCAAGAGGTTTCTAGTTCGAGTCTTACCCTGCAAGCTCTATGCCTACTAACTATTAAATTACGGAAGCGTGCACGATAAGATTAAAAATGTATTTAACAAATATAATTTAATTTTATACATTACGCTGTTTTAATGAAAGGTATTCTTAGGAACCCAGAAGCCCATAGTTCGAACCTTACCCAGCGAAACGCTATAATAAATACTAAATTATTGAAGAGTGAACGGGTCAGATTAAAATGTGTTTAACAAATATAATTTAATATACACGACATTACAATGTTTAACGAGCTGTATTCTTAGGAATCACAGGTCCCTAGTTCGAATCCTGCCCTGCGAAACGCTATAATAACTATTAAACTATGCACGGGCATATTAAAAATGTATTTATCAAATATAATTATTTATATTAAACCCCTGCGTATACTTAGATATTCCGATGCCTAGACACGATTCTTTATTTTCTTTCTTCTCCCTCTTTCTTCCTTTTTCCTCTTTCAATCTATCTCTTTCTTTCTCCACAACTTGTACACATCCAGGCGCTCACATATACACGAGCACATGCGACTACATCAACATGCATACACTGGTGCACGCATGCACACACACGCACATACATGTAACGCAGCAATTATCTCTTTCAAACAGAGATATCAAAAACCTTTACGTCCATTGCCTCTCTATAATAAAAGTTTTCATTTCCCTCACTGAATCATTTATTCTCTTGCATAGAAAAACACATTCATCCCCCCTCCCTATAGGTCGCTTCCCCCACCGATCCTCTCTGCAAGTCATTACATGTGATAGAAGAACCGGTTTTTCTAGCCGCTGTATATAAGCAGCCCCTTCTCGCACTGTTCTGAATATTATTCGAGGTGTAATCGAGTCGATAATACAATGGATGATTTTTGGAGTGAATGCGGAGAAGAATCATACCATTATACATATTATCATAAAGAGTCGTGTAATGGTATCATGCATTCTATAGTGTGTAACATGCCTTCCTATCATGACCAGATGTCTTCTCGAGGCATATGCACAGACAACTGTCCGGTCTACAAAAGAAGCATCATGTAAGTATCGTTTTTATTATTGAATGCAAGCTCTAAAAAGAATGCAATTGTTCTCTAAAGAAGAGTGAAAATTAAAAATGGTTCATTCTATTGTATTTTCTTTCTTTCCAGAGAAACTGATACCGAAAGTGAGGGTGAGATGCTCAGCCTCATTTCAAATCACGGCTCTCTGTGGCATTCAGAGTACTGCAATGGGTATACTCACTCTGTACTGTGTACAAAACCAGAGGTACACGACAAGATGGCGTCATACTTTCCATGCAATGAGAGCTGCAGAGTATTCCTCTTCAGACAGAGAAATTTAAAGTGAGTACCTCTTTAAATATGTATCATTATTGTACATTGCTATCGTCATATACGTAACTTCAGAGAACATTAATGTAAACATTAATTGTATGCGATACTAACATACATTACATGCTACTATAGTACAAGAGCAGTTGTATACGACTAACACTGGAAATTATAATGACTTTTGCAGAATTCAAATGACGACACCAGCGCCTAAAACCGATGTAGATTCCGATGATAAAGGACCAGAAGATATAGTGGAATATCCCATTGCACAGCAGTATGCTAAACACATAGATGAAGAACAGGATTCCAATTCACAGCAGGCTGGGGATCTAACACAGACGACCCCCGAGTCTCCCCTTGGAAAGCCTGCAGAACTCGGGAAAACATTGACGTGAGTATTTTCACATATATAAAAATCATTGTTTCATTCCTCTGTAACCTAACAAAAATTAATTCTTTCAGGTTACCTTAACTTCACCCAAGCTCTTTTCTAAGACCTTCATTGTGTAATGTTTCAGGCGGTGCAATAAGGGGAAGAAGAAGAGGAACAGCTTTGCAGACCTGCAAAGGAGACTGACGCTATTGGAGGATAGAATAAGCAACATCGAGACGCCCAAGAAACATGCCGGTAAGAAGCGTGTGCCGAGACGTCTACATCTCGAAAAGGCGCAGCATTAACATAGGATTCTTCTATGATATTCCAGTGCTTATAGTGAAAAACAATGAAAAATTTGTATACATGACAATTCAAGATTGGGAAATAATTCGCGAGAGTCTTCCTACATTCAGTGCATTCCTCCAAACGAGAAAGTATCCGCGTGTGGAATATTGTGAAAATATTGTTTTCTCTTATAATATGGTTGCATATATGAAAGAGACAGAAATAAAATTTTTGAACACTAATTTAAATGTTTGTGAAATATTTTTAAATAGAGATGAAATTTGCAGGCTAAAAAGACTTGAATCGTTTATAGACTACCAATTAGGTAACCTGACTGATGCAAATGTAATGCAATATGTTGGAACGAGGAGTTGGAGGAAGAAAGTCATGGAAATGCAGGATAAATAATAACAATAAAAAGAATGAAAGTATGCTTTTATATAGTGTTTTTATTCATTAATAATCCTTACATTGCTAATGAAAAAACAAATCCTTACAATGATTAGTTTAAAATAAAAGCTGCATCACATGAGTCAGAGGTTTGTATGTAAATACTTTATCGTGAATTATCAAACAATACAAAGTGGTCTGTGCAGGAATATTAGCACTAGCTTGAATTTCTATTCTAATGTTAACAGCACCATTTAAAACTTCCTCTGGTTGATGTGAGCAATCTATAACAAATATAGGAGCAAATTTAAGAAAATCTTTTCTCTTCAATAAAGGATAGTTCTCTTTTTCATAGTAAGAGTTTTGAAACTTTGAGTACATATCATACAAATATGCAAATCTAGAGTTTCCAAAATCCAAATTCATGTCATGATAGGGATAACATTCACTATTAAGATAAATTCTCAAATTAGTTATGTTACAATGATCAAAAAGAGAACCGTCTTTAGATGCATTACTCGATCTTAAAGTTTGAGCACCCAAAATGACAAATCTCGGCTTCTTCATTTTTGATGTGGTGGCGACATTCCAAGTGAATGATTTAGTTTGCGGCACAGCAGGCTGAGTATGCAGATCCATGGTCCTAAATGGGAGATACAGCGCCTTGTCCCACTTGACAATCTTGAGAATTTCAACCTTTTCAGGATCAGAAAGTCGTATCACTGGCATTCTCCACTCGATTCGTGCAAGTTTAACGCTTGCATTCTCTTCACCCTCAGGCGCTATAATACAGTTTTTAGAGTCCTTGGATCGAATCAGCACCAACTCAAACTTGCTATTGAGTATGAGTTCCTTGTGGTCGTCAGCAAATCCCAGAAGCATCGAAAGCGGTACTATGGCGTTGAAGGCTCCATTTGCTGCTTTCACAATGTCCATGTCTTCTCCAGGATAGCACCATCCAGCATTCAGCAAGCGATCAGACTCCATTGGATTGAGAGCAGCATAGTTGCGTAAAGTTGAGGCGATCCCGGGGTTCCTGGTTCGATCAATAGTTGAGCCGTTCATATCCAGTCGAATCTCCTCAAACATGAATGCAATAGCGTTATTGGTAAGCTTTGCAGTAGTAGCTGTTCCATTAGGTTTAGTAATACCCCCCTCGATGTATAGATAACTTCGATTAGGTAAAGTATATAAATCCTCAGCTTGACAAGGGATTCTAATTTCATCATTAGCGTCCAGAGCCGATGTATTATAAGGTAAAAACACATGTTCCTCTTCTTTAGTGATCTTGTCATCGAATGTCGGTGCGCCGGTAATATTAAAGATGTCCATGATTATAGAAGTCTGAAGCCCAATATCTGGAGGAAGTGTCGATTACGTGATGTTAACTCTCCGGGTGTCAAGGGCAGAGTATGATGTGTGCGTTGAATCACTCCCTTATTATATCCTCGACGTCGTTGACTTCTTCTAAAATCTATTGGCATTGCAGCGGATGTGAAGCCTTATGCTTATATCCTCGTTTCTAAAGTCAATGATATTACCGCTTTGGTCCACTACACGAAGACTAATTTGCTCTATAGCATTGGTGTTTATGATTGGAAGGTAAATTGGATTTGACGGCTCTTGAGAAATATGATATCCAGGCGGAACAGAAGGGAAAAACTCATAGATCGAGTGGCCGCTTTTACCGTCGATGAAAGAGCCTGTTGCAATACTGCACTCGATTCGAATGATGCTCACCTTAAATATATTCACCAGGTAATCAGATTCAGACAGCTGATTAGCTGGAATAACTTTACCTCTGAAGCCCAATAGCGAGCCTATAGAACGATCACCGGAAAAATCAATAGTGAAAGGACACTTAATTTCAGCCTTCATTGTGTTATTATTAGGTCTAATAAAGAAGACATTCTCATCCACACCTAGCTTATCTCTGATGTATTCATTAATATCAGAAATCTCATAAGTTCCGTCAGGTATATCAGTGATCTTAATTTCATCATTGTGCATGTAATGAAATTGATTATTACTCCAATCAACATTAGGAATTGAATAGAAGGTTTCAAAATTCAGTAGAGCAATCTCATAATGATACTTTGGATCTAGCTGAAGAGGAGGATTCAGGTATGTAGTAAGCACAGACTCGTTGCCACTGACAGCAATAGTGTAACTCATTGCGATAGAAATTGCAAGCACAAGTGCCCGCAGATGACTGAGCTGAAACTCTGAAACCTCTTAGTGTTATACAGTACCTTAACATCTCTGAGGTACCTTTCTATCTCTTTTGGAGGCTTCAAGTTTCCAAAGCTATCGAAATAAAATGACACGTTGCCATCCTTCTTTATAGCAACCCAATGAGTGCCTTCATTCTCTGAAGTATCGAGATTAACAATAATTCTCTCTCTGTAACGAGGTCTTGAGGGTAGCTGATCGATCATGTATACACCCCTAAAATGAGGAATCTTTAAACGTCGGGCATACAAGTCGAGGTCTATGTTACTTAATGCTTTTTCCGGGACAAGTATAGCCCTCTGCCGGAGTTTTTTGAATTTCCTTTTTTGCTCGGCCTCCTCTTCCTTTCGGTGTTCTTCGCCTTATTCTTCTTCTTCTTCACTCGTAGGCCTTTCCCTCTTGCTTCAATTTCTTTGTTATGTCTCATCATTTCAGCAAGTTGCTTATCCGCAGCCTTTTTCTTATTTACAGCAGAGGCTATTTGTGCAGCGCCTCCAGCGGCGGCTCCTAGTGCTGCAATAATTGGTATGAGTGGTAGAAATCCTCCTCGTTTCTTCTTCCTGGATCCCGCACCAACAGCTACCTTACCCTTCATGATGGTTGTTACTAGCCGGGCTGCCAACCTTTCACCTAATGTAGCATCAGATGATTGCACTCTTTTCCAGGCCTTTTCAGCCAAGATTTTGTCGGCAACGTTCCTCGAAGCAGAGTCCTTATGCTGTGCGTAGGCTATGTCGTGAAGCTTACACGCTTCGTCCAAAGGATTTATTCCGGGGCCTCCTCTCTTTAGTCTTTTTTCTAGCTTTGTCCCAGGTCCACAGTCTCTGTAACCAGGCAAACGTGCTTCAAATGGCAGCAGGTTAATGAGAGAGTTAATTAAACCGGAACCTCTTGAGACCTTAACCCCCTTAGCGCTCATGGTACACTAATCGATTTTAATGGCACATAGTTCTTTTATACTCTCTCATTGCTTACATTTATTAGCATATATACATTAAGGATGATTTATTTTATTTTAGTTGCTACGATGGAGCTGGTGAAGCAAGATTACTCGCTGCCTATCCAGGTGCTAGACTTTGAAAGTGACTTTAGACGCGATCGTCACGGGAAGCTGTTTCCAGGCAATGTTAGAGCGCTAATTCTAGGTAGCTCCAGCGCTGGAAAAACAAATGTATTACTCAATATGATACTTCACGAGAATGCACTACGCTTTGAAAATGTGTACATTTATTCAAAGTCGCTATACCAGCCAAAGTATCAATATCTCGTTAAGCTGCTTGAAAACATTGAGGGTATAGGTGTGTATACTCACGAAGACGGTGAAAGCGTCTTGCACCCATCAGAAATTAAAGAAAATTCAATCTTTATATTTGATGACGTCATCACTGAAAAGCAAGACAAGATTGCATCGTTTTACAGCATGGGCAGACATCGAAATGTAGATTCAATATATCTAGCACAATCCTATGCCAAAGTCCCAAAGCATTTAATTAGAGATAATGCGAACATGATTATACCCTTCAGGCAAGATAATTTAAACTTGAAGCATGTATATGAAGATTACGTAAACACAGATATGACGTATACTGAATTTAAAGATTTGTGCAAAGGTGTTTGGGAGAGCTCTACAGAAGGAAGATCCCTTATGGTAATAGTTCCCGAATTTCCGAGGAATGACGGTCGATATAGGTGTAGATTCGATGTATATATTAAAGTTGTTAATAAAGAAATTGCTCATTCATAGTTCATCATGAGTATTGATAGGTTTGGATCACAGAGGGCTGCTCCAGTGAAAAGATCGCTACATCAATTTATCATAAACAGAGATGGAAAAGGAAATTACCAATTCAGGAACAAGAGACTGTGCATTGTTCAGGATCCTGAGGAGGACGACGACGCAAGCACTAAACGCTACGTGGATACGCTTACGTCTTCTACTGAAAATCGAATGCAGGAGTTCACGGAAAAAACGACATATCAGCGCATGGGCGAACTTCAAACTACGCTTAGGAATCACATCCAGAAGTCGCTAGACGTGCAACATGATGCTCTAATGGAATATCTGAATAAAAATACCCTTAAACGAGACGATGGAAACAACATTATCCTGGATGCTATAAGATTGAAGATAATGCTACCACCTCAAGAGGACTATAACGTGCCAAATAAGAAGCATGAATTAGAATATATAAGTGCAAGAACACCACCGCTCGATTCAAGCGGTAACGTTTCATTCCAAAAAAGAACGCTAATTGAAGTAGCAGATCCTGTCGATGACAGTGATGGAGCAACACAAAAGTTTGTTAACATCCACGTTGGGAATGAATCAAAATGAAATACGCCAAGATTTAAACAGCAGACTTGGTGCAATAAGTACCACGGTTACAGAAACAGTGGGAAAACACATGGAAACTATGGCGAACCGCCAGAAATCAATGGATGGGCATCTGACATCTGCAATGGATAATATCAATACCCTTAGAACACAAATGAAAGTCATAAATTCATTAGTAGAGCAAATGAGAGGGGAACATGTAATTACACTGCAGTCGTTGCCTTTCAGAGGGAAATCACAGAGGTACATGTTAACATCAGGTCTTGAATATTACAAATCAAGCGTAAACGGCGAGATTGTTTCTTGCTATATGACGTCACCAACAGCTCCTACTGTAAGGCCTGATACAATAATTGAAATAAATAACAAGTCTCTTAGAGCTCTGCCTGCACCAATTGCAAATGGTGATAAACTAACCTTCACTGCTCCTGCAAATCGTGTAAGGGACGGGCATTTTCTATATATAGAGCTGAAAATCTCTTATAAACTGAAGTCTGCTAAATAAATAGGGTATATATTAATGGGAAAGTCTAATTTCAGTGTCATTTCAAGATGGACAGCGAGTGCATACGACTTAAAGAATCTGTAGCCATGCACACGAAGGCTATAAGAGAAAAGTTACGTTCTCTTAAAGGTCAGCAGTTTGAAACCCAGAGAGTGATGAGTGAAGCTCTTCAACCAGTGACAGATCCGCTTCAAGATATACTTGAAATACAGAAAAAGAATACTACAAGCAAGGAGGAATCACCGAAAGACATGAAAGATGAGAAACTCTACAACTACCTTAATAAAGTTCGAAAGAAGGACAAAAATGAAATAGATGCATCATATGGAGTACGATATGAGGATGGCAGCTACATGCTAGGCAACAAGATTATTGATTTCATCAATAATAAAGTTCGAATAGGGGACGAAACGTATGAAACCACGCCTGGATTGAAGGAACTCATCTTCAAGAGAATACCTGAAATGCATGCATACACCGAGGATGACCTTGAAACGTACAGTAAAATACTTAAAGCAACACATATTCATCGAAGCAACTTCAGCAAGCACGGGCAGCTGAGATCGGGTAATTCCTACAAGTATAAAAGCGTTATACGTCCTCCAGTAACGAAACACAAGGGATTAGGACTACAGTGGAAAGAACATCACCCTAATACGAGGCAAGACTACAACTACTGGACCGACCCTAATGATCTGGTGGATCGCCTTAGGCTACTTGTGGCATCCAGAGACGCCGGCAATAACAATCATACTCAAGAAATTGAAGAGATTATTCAAGAACTAAAAGCGGCAAAGGTTATAGCATGACATCAGTGAAGCAACATATAGCAAGCGAGCTCCATGCTCCAGCCCGGAGAAACTTCATGCGTCGAAAGATTATCAGCAAGGGGCTCCACGACTTGGTGCAGATCGACTTGGTGGAGATGATACCGCATGCAAAAATCAATAAGAATTTCAAGTACATCATCATTGCAATCAACTTCTATTCTAAAATGGCATATGCGAGACCTCTAATGGACAAGACAGGACTTCAAGTTGCAAAGGCTATGGAAGATATACTGCAAGAAATGATAACCCCGCCCAAGAACATACAGAGTGATAATGGAAAAGAATTTTATAATAAACATTTTACAAATTTAATGACAAAATATAACATCAATCACTACAGGTCCTATACCCATGTGAAGGCAGCTGCTGTTGAACGATTAATAAGAACTTTAAAAAATATGATGTATCGCGAATTTCTAGCCAATGGATCATACAAGTGGCTAGACCTTTTACCTCAGATCATTGCAAGATATAACAACACTTACCACTCCACTATTCGAATGAAGCCTATAGAGGTGAAGAACAATGATCTTCTTCTGACTGTTTACAACTACACTCAAGATCGAAAAGAGAAGAGAGGGGCAAGAAAGTTTAGTGTTGGTGATTATGTGAGGATATCAAAGGACAAGGGACATTTTGAAAAGGGCTTTGAAGCTAATTGGAGTGTTGAAATATTTCAAGTTGTTCATGTGAATCACACCAATCCCGTTACATACATGCTAAAAGGTAATGATGGTGACGAGATAAAGGGGTCCTTTTATGGTCATGAACTGCGACCTACACTGTACCCTAATACATTTCTGGTAGAGAAAGTATTACGCAGGCAGGGAAATAGGATTCTTGTAAAGTGGTATGGATTCCCTAATACTCAATGGATTGACAGAAAGGATTTATTGTAGAAAAATAATAATGAAAATAAAGAGGCTTTCATTCCACAATAATGCCTGTTTTTTATTTCACTGTATATGTTGTGTTAAATAAGAAATTCATTATTTAAAAACATTTTGTGTTTGCAGGGTTTACATGATTAAAAATCAATATGTTGTTTAAGTAAAAAGAAATCATAAACAAAAAAATTACATATATACAACATTATCATTTGCATTTTTAGGTCAATCTTCATATATATACACACACACAATATATACATGATAAAACACTCGCTCACTAGACTGCATTTTACATACATTTTACATAATTCAAAATCAATAAATTAATAAACAGAAAAGCTAAACATTTACATTACCCATGTAATATATAAATACACTCGTACACACATACACAACCACTCACGCATACACCTATACACACGCATACACACACACACACAGAAAAGCAATTTGTTTAAAACCTTCACAACTAAAAATTTACATATATACATCTAAGGGTCAGTCATACGCAGACAATAGTGACCCCAGGCAATTGTTTGGTCTGAACCTTCAATCAGTTTTCTCTTATCGTCTCTACCACAGAGAGCGACCTTATTCATTTCTATGGTCGAGACTTTATGTTTGAAACTTCGAAATGTTGTTGTTTTTGTTAAAACGTTTTTTCTAATATCATTTCGACAGCCGAAATAGTGCTCAAAATTTATGTTACGCATGCCGGTCTTGTTGATGCCCTTTGCTTTCATCATAGTTTGGTCCTCGTGCCTGTATGCATATAACTTGGACCTTAGCCCAACATATTCTATCATAGGGATTCCTGCAAGCTCATCCTTGAACAGGCCGATGACTTTCTTGTTTTGCGGTCTAATTCCATAGCTGTTTCGTGTTTCGTAATTTGATGTGTCAAAATGCTCTTGATTTTCCTTAATAAATTTGTATATGTCGCTTGAGGTTTCCAGAATAAATGAATCCGTATCCATGTAATTTAAAATTAAATCTTTTAGGCCTGGCTTCAATATATTGTAATAAAAACTGTACAGGATATGTTTGGATATATCAAGGATGGCTTGCCCTATGTAGATGGGTTTGTTCATGTAAATTTCCTCTCTGGCAAGTTCTATCCCTACAAGATTTTCTGCAAATAAAATGCTCCGAACGTAAGTTGGTCGCGCTGTCAATTTCTTGCATTGCTTCCAACTTGTAACGATACGGAAGTCATTGTATTTGCGCACATTCTCAATAAATTTGCCATATACAGAGTTGTTCATTTTCTTCCATAAATTCTGACCGAATTTGGAAGTTTCCCTTGCACGTCTCTCTGTATTTATATTGATGTAGGTTTTCAGCCATTCTGACTGATCATATGCAACCACTCTATGGATCTTCTTTAACTTCATGCCCAAGTCAATGCACTGCTGGAGGTTTCTGTAGTGCAAGGTATATTTCTCTTTGTTCTCTAGTGTTGCCAGCAGTTTCTTGTATTGGCCTCCAGGTGGTATCTCACTTTTCGGGCAGAGAGGAAGGTTATTGTGCTCATCATGTAGGTGCTCAGGGTACTCGAGGTCGACTTCCAAAACGTATCCAGTTGGGGAATCAGGAGAACAAGCAAAGAAGTTTATGTTTAAAATTTCTTCTGGCAGAAGCCATCTAAGGTTCTTGTGTGGCATATGGCTCGCCATTGAAGCCCCATATAAATTGTTTATGTCGAGATATGCCAAATATAAGTCTTTTTGTGTCTGTTTATGTCCAGGAAGGTACTTGTTGTTTGCTTTAGCATGCCTCTTTGACACGGTGCACATTCCGCCCCTGATTCCTCCCTCAAAGAATTTGATCATTTCCTCATCATGGATGAGGTCAAGCTTGACCTGAGTCACCTTGAGCATTGCATCAAATGCAAGTCCTGGTAGGGTATAGTACCAGCAGGGGTCCAAGTTATATACCTCCAGAGAGAGGTCCCTAAACTTCTCGAATGCATCGGCCAACAAGAGCGTATCCGTTTTCAAATAGAGGTCGCTGTATTCGCCTAGATTGCTAATGTTGAAGGTGTTCCAGACTTTGACAGCATGGTTGTATTCCTCTTGTGTTATATCGTCAAAATTTTCAATTGAAGGGAGTGCTGTTTCCTCTAGTTTTGAAGGAGAGCCAACGTAGCTGTAAGGGAATATTCCCTTAGATCTCACTAACTGCTGATGTTCAGGATCGGGATACTCAGAGTTGGTGATCTTGAACTCATCACTACGCAGCATGCAGGCTAAACTAGATAGCTTATCGTCCAAGAACTTAAAGCTATCTAGAAGCCTGAAAAAGATAGTCCTGTACTTTTTGCTGAATGATATATATCGTTCAGAGGAGTTTGAGATACACGAAATGGGGTGATCATCATATGCCAAGTGTTGCATCAGGAAATGGCTGTCATAATTGCTAAGGCAATGAAAAAAGATGGGTATAAAGGTAGGTACCCGTCTATTTAAATTGCATGCATTATGAGCAGCCCCCAGGAATACACCAGTCACATGGCAGTGGTCACGTACCTTCAAGTCATCTACCTCAAACTTCTTCTTGCATATGTGGCAATGACGAGCAGTATCGAAGTCAGCAACGTCCTGAGCAGTCAAGGTCATTTCTTCATTGCGGCTATATTGCTCAATAACCATGTCGGCTATTGACCTAAGTTCAATGAAGAACTCCTTGATTGCATCAGGACCTCTGAATAGCTTAAACCTCGACAATGAATCGTCATGGCGACATACGAGCTTAAGCGATATAGAAATAGCCTCATGATGCTGGATAGCCCGAGTCCAGCTCTGATTAGCAGACGGTTCACAGGACTGAACTCGGGCTAGCACGCTATGAATATCGGCATACACAACAAAAAGTACAGGACTACCCTTCGAGTATGATGAGAACTCAAATCACTTCACCCTGATTAGGCATTTTGAGCACCTGGCACTGCATGCACTTCGATTGATACTTTTTAAAAGCGCCTTCATTATTGAAGTGCTTCAGGCAGGGCTCGCATACCCATTGTTTCCCGTTATATTTACTGAGTTGCCTTGAAATCAGTTTTGACATATCCTTAATCAGGCAGTAGTGAGATCTTCCATCTTGTTCAATAAGTAATAGGTTAACAGTTAATTCTTTCCTGCTACTGGTTTGGTATAGTGGTATAATTGCGCACTCCCTTTCTATTCCAAATACTGAAACTGATACACCTGTGTTTTGCTGTTCAAAGTCTGGAATCTGGTGTAGGCTAACAGGGAAGTCTATCCCACTGTAGTTGAATGCAGTGAATAACTGTTTTGCAGGGTATTTGCTCGTTCTTTGACCATTGCGCTTTGCAGGATACTTTGCAGCGAGCAAACACCATGCAAAACAGTATTCATCTTCATTTTGTATGTTTATTACAGCTTTCTTGGTTTTGATAGCATTGGGTAACTCTATGTATCGCGATGCATTCAAGGGATCATAGAAGCTAGTTCCAATAACAAGAGCCCTGACAGCGAACAGAGATTTTGAGCTTGCACTTCCTTCGAAATTCGAGATGTTTTCTAGCATTTCATCGACCATAGAAGTGTATAAGGCATCGAGATTACTTGATTGAAGACCCAGCTTTGTCTTGCTATTGAAAAAGATGGTTTCTGCATGCTCTTTTTCAGGAGATTGTATTAGGTAGGTGATCTCTATGGGGGAATTTACTTTAAAACCAGAAGAGCTTCTCCTGAGTACAGAAACCATCTCTCCCAATACAAGTTGTCTGCATTCCTGCAGAAATTGACTGGGGTCAGCTATCTCTAAAGAGTTTTCTATGCGGCTATTGAAAAGGCGGCCCTTGAACGCCGATTCAATAACCTTACACTCTAGCTGAGTATGACTAACCTTTAGTTTTTTGGTGTTGTTCCTGTACTCGGTGTCGTCACTATCGGAGTCAGCAGCGGTGGTTGAGTTGTCGCAATGCATGCGACCGATGCCTGATGGCCCTGCAACTGGTGATGGAGGAGCCATTGAAGATCCTGGGCGGGCGAGGGGGCTAATTGTTTGTCCGTGTTCCTCTTCAGCCTCGTGAGGTCTTTTGGTACCCCGGAGCATTGCATCCTCAGGCTCTGGGTTCGCGACCACTATTGAAGGTTCTATATAAAAAATTGAATTAATTGGAATGTCAGTTTAAATAGAAATGCAAGAATATATGTTTACTAAATCATTGAAGAAAAAGCTTAAAGTCACATGTTAATGCTGCGATAATTATTTATATAATTGTATATTTTAATAAATATTAAAATGAGTGAAAAAAGTTGATTCAGAAAAGTTATGCGTTAACATTACGATAATTATTATGTAATTGTATTTTAATCAATAAAAATGAGTAAAAAATTTTATTGAGAAAAGTTTTGCGTTAACGTTACGTTAATTATTTATGTATTGTTGTTACTAGAATAAATGAAGTTAAAAAACTCACCATTCAATTCACGAAGCATCTGCAGGTACACGGTCCTGTAGGCACAATTTTCGCAAGTGCACACATCGATGGGAATAATTGCCCATGGATCTCCTACAAGCATCGGCGCAACATCCTCGAATCCAGGAGGCGGCGAGGTCAGGTAGTCCTGAGAAAAGATAGGCGAGGGCAGGCTACCACCATTGTCCATCTCCCCCGCCCCGTCTGAAGTTGTTTCAGGAACTAGAACAAAGAAGCAAAGCAGAATTAGCTTCACATTGAATATTTGGATTGAAAGGTGCTAGTAAATTGAATGCTTCATTCCATTATTGAAGCTCTGAATTGTTCTCTGGTTATACATTGATTAATGATAAAGATAATATTTCTAGAAAAAGTGTAATAATATATCTAAACTCACCGTTCGCTTCGTTAAGCATCTTTATTGCAGCAACTTGGTATTCGCAGTTATTGCAAGTGCAGCACTGGTCCGAAGCGCTGCCCATGCCACCATTCACCCCTGTAACGGGAGTGACATCCTCAAAACCAGGTGGTGGAGGGATAATATAATCACCCCCCGATAAGGTTGGTGACGGGGGGCTATTAAAAATGTAAGTGCCTTGCAGCGTCACATCTGGTATCAGATCCCCCGCCAGGGGTGTCGGCATGTTGTACATTGTGCTGTTATTAGCGGGCTCTCTATTGACTTGCATAAATTGGTTAAGTCGAGAGCACGCTCCTCTGACGAGTGCCGCTCTTGCGACTCCCATGGAGTTTGCAGTATTACCTGTGAAAAAGTTTAAATGTGTAAATTCAATTGGTTTTTATAATTGATAAAAGATGAATGAGTAGAGAAAGACGTGTAATATGAAATAAATGAGTAGAGGAAATCGTATGAATGTTAATGGAATGCTTTGTGAAAAAGTCGTATGAAGCTTTACGGAAAGAGGAACGTGTAGCGAAAATCATATGAATGTTAATAGAAGAATGCGAGGAGAAATCATGTGAATGTCAATAGAGAAATGAGCTGAGAAAACCATATGAATGTTTACAGAAGATGTAGAGAAAATCATATAAATGTTACAGAAGAATGTGTGTTGAGAATATCATGTGAATGTTTATGCAAGAAGAATGTGTAGTGAAATCATATGAATGTTAATAGAAGAACGTGATGAGAAATCATATGAATGTTATTAGAGGAATGTTAATAGAAGAACGCGATGAGAAATCATATGAATGTTAATAGAGGAATGTGACGGGAATATCATGAATGTTTGCAGAAGAAGAACGTGTAGTGAAATCATATGAATGTTAATAGAAAAATGAGCGGAGACATCATGTGAATGTCAATAGAGGAATGTATAGAAAACCATATGAATGTTTTCAGAAGAAGTAGAAGAACGCGATGTGAAATCATATGAATGTTAATAGAAGAATGCGAGGAGAAATATATGAATGTTATAGAAGAATGTGTTGAGAATATCATGTGAATGTTTATGCAAGAAGAACGTTCAGCGAAAATTATATGAATGTTAATAGAAGAACGTGTAGTGAAATCATAGGAATGTTAATAGAAGAATGCTATGAGAAATCATATGAATGTTTACAAAAGAAGATGTAGAGAAAATCATATAACTGTTAATAGAAGAATGCGATTTGAAATCACGTGAATGTTTACAGAAGAATGTGTAGCGAAATCGTATGAATGTTAATAGAGGAACACTGATTAGAGATTAAGTATGAATGTTTATGTCGGTATCTAAAGAACTATTTCTACACCCTTGATGAAAGCACTACATTTTTTAACAATTCTGATGTTAATTATTAAAGAAATGAAAAAATTTAGATAAACAATATGGTATTCTTGCAATGATTCGTGTTTCACTTAGTCATGTAAAAAACTCACTCACCTTGCATTATGTAGATTACGATGAATGCAGTCTAGAAGACAATAGCACTGAATTCGATTAAGCGAATCAATATACTTTAACTTAAAATGTCGCAGTGGTTTCCTTATGCGCCAGCGCTGGTTTATATAGGGAGCCTAGAGCCCCTCAGGCAATTTCAAGCGTTGGCATGGCGGGGGGAGATGTTACACGTCACGTGATTATTGCATCCAATGACATCATCTCTTTCAGCGCATGCGCGCATTGGCATGGCAGGGGGGAGATGTTACACGTCACGTGATTAAGAAAGAGATAGATTGAAAGAGGAAAAAGGAAGAAAGAGGGAGAAGAAAGAAAATAAAGAATCGTGTCTAGGCATCGGAATATCTAAGTATACGCAGGGGTTTAATATAAATAATTATATTTGATAAATACATTTTTAATATGCCCGTGCATAGTTTAATAGTTATTATAGCGTTTCGCAGGGCAGGATTCGAACTAGGGACCTGTGGTTCCTAAGAATACAGTTCGTTAAACATTGTAATGTCGTGTATATTAAATTATATTTCTTAAACACATTTTAATCTGACCCGTTCACTCTTCAATAATTTAGTATTTATTATAGCGTTTCGCTGGGTAAGTTTCGAACTATGGGCTTCTGGGTTCCTAAGAACACCTTTCATTAAAACAGCGTAATGTATAAAATTAAATTATATTTGTTAAATACATTTTAATCTTATCGTGCACGCTTCCGTAATTTAATAGTTAGTAGGCATAGAGCTTGCAGGGTAAGACTCAAACTAGAAACCTCTGAACGGGCTTTAATCAGGGTAATGATATAATAATGTTTTACCCTAAGAAAATATCAACTTGGATACCTAAGTATACGCATGTGTTTAATATATTTTTAACCTGTTAGAGCACGCATCCGTAATTTACTAGATGTTACACATTAGAGTTTGCAGGGTAAGATTCGAACTAGGGTCCTCTGAACGGTCTTTCATTAATTAGGATGATGATGTATAAAAATTAAATTATATTTGTTAAATACATTTTCAATCTGGTCTTGCATAGTTTAATAGTTATTGCGCGTTAGAGCTTCACTTGGTAAGACTCTAGCTAGAATTCTCTGAACGCCTTTTTATTAATTAAGGTAATGATATAATAATATCAATCATTAATTTCTCATTAGCAATAAACTTTTGATTACAGCAAGAATCGAACACCGATCTATGGATATCACTCAGAGGTTTAATGCACGTAATGAAATGTATATTAGGCGCTTTTTCAGTCACTGCCTGAAATGGAGCAAGCAGAATGCTTGTTAACTATGCTCGGATATATTCGTAGGATGTCGTAAAACATCGGAGAGAACTCCCTCAGGCAAAATCATGATGGCCGACCTGACGTTGTTACGCAGAGTTGGTAAACAAGTTTCTCTCTCTTTCACACAAACAAGGACAGGACGAGTATAAAGCAACCCTCGAATTCTTTTGTTAACTAGCAGGTGGTCAAACAATGGAAAAGGTCAGGCTTTGTTATGGAGTAGCGGGATGGGAACGCCGCAGGTGTCTTTCTAAACTAGTCTTGCCCAGGACAATAGAAAGGCACACACAATAGAATCTCTTACACAATGGAAAGGGTCAGGCTTTGTTATTGGGTTGTGGGATGAGTATGCCAGATGGTCCTTCTAAAGAATGCTTGCACCGGACAATAGAACTTGTTTCTCTGTTAACTGGCTTAGGTTCTCTTTGTCACAACCCTAATTCATCATGGGCTTTGTTCATTTTGACAGCTGAAGGGTAAGCATTGTTCTTTTGTTAAAAGCTAGTGAAATGAGTATGCCACGTGTTCGACACACAATGGAAGTGGGGGTGGGTAACTGACCAGGTGTAGAAGTGGCCTGATGTGGAACGGGTAGGAAAAACATCTCGCCTTTGTTACAGAACCTTAAATTTATGACCCCTTTGTTCGATTTGACAAGTGAAGGATAACCTTAATTGCTTAACTGTCAAGCTCCCATTGTACTCAACAAGATTTACGACCGCAGCTGCAAGTAAGACTACCAAGGAGCTGGGAGTGGGGGTGGGGGAGGGGAAGGGGCGGGGCTAATTAGCATATTAATTGCATTCCATGCATAAATTAACTGTGCCAGCTCTCTTATTCTCCTACTACTCAGCGCGTATTTTATATATGTGTATGCAGGGCTGGCTTTAAATTGAAATTGTAAATTGGGAAATTAATCTAAAAGCATACAAAATGTTTATATAATTATATGAAAATTTTCTCCTTTCCTCCATTAGGTTTAAGAGTAAAGATAATATCACAATATCTTCAAGCGGATCAAGATGCTGCAGTGACTGCTTGGTATACTCGTACATTTGAGGCATAATGCAATAGCAGAATCATAATCTAAATTTACACGATAAATCCCTTCTTCGAGAGCTTTTTGATACTGAAATTTCGATTTCCTTCCGCTTTTATTATTTTAAGCGCTGTTAACTTTGCATGAAGCCAGTTCAGAAGTACAACTCCTCATAAATTATTTCAAAGAGCGCTTTTTGTTGAAATCTTTCCGTTGTGCTTCTTGCTTCAATATGTACTTCGCAAGTGGCTCACCGATAATTTACAACGCAAATTCAAAAGCTCTGGCTTTAAAAAGGAAGGAAAAATATTTCAATCATTCATACAAATTTAGATAAATATTTAATTCCGTGATTATGCTACTATAATAAAGAGAAGTTTTAGGTAGCAAATGAGAAGAAATATTACAAGTGCTGTGGTTTGACAGAACCAAAACATATGTAGAAGTTTCGGATTCTATACATTGTCGTTGTGATAGGTTGTTAACTCGCGATATTCATGGGATGAAGACATATATGTTTTATTTAGTAGAATTTGTTACTTGTGTGATTGAAAAAACCCAAGTAACCATCCAACATACAGATACTTGAAGGCTGACGGCCAATAGTGATGCTAGTTATAGTTACTCATTAGCGACTGGTGAAGAGGGGAAATTGAGGGGCAGAACAGGCCTAGAAACTAATAGCACTTCCGCGCAAGTGTCACTCGGTGCACTCCCACTCAAAGGGATCCATCCCCCTCCTCTTAAGAAATCATTGCAAGAAAATTTCAAACCTGATAGAACACATGTTACAAAGATCGTAATGGTAAACTTCTGCGACAATGTATTAAAAAAAAGGAACCTACGGAGTAGAATCTATAACTTTGGAGGGTTAGAATTCGAATCTCGTAATTTTGTTCCGAGTTTTTTCTCTCAGTGTTCTGCCTTATATATAAAAGAAAGGCTTGATAACTCTCAGCTCTTTGGCCACTCGTTAATCATTACAATTTCACGTATAGTCTCTGTACATCTGTATATATATATATATATATACAGAAATAAAAATCCCTAAGAGTGAATTTATATATAAATAATATAAAACATCTGAAAAGCAATGGCTGCTGTGAAAACTGAGTAGTTATACACATATGTGTACGCGATGGCTGTGATCATGCTCAGTCTCGCTCGCTACTGAAGCCCTATAGAAAATTGTAGATACTGACCTGGTGCTTGTATTAGCTCATCGACCCTCTGCAGCTTCCCTCATTTTACGCTTTCGAATGGTGTAAGTAAATCCTAGTTTTCAGAAAACCACTTGGATGGATGGATGGATGGATGGATGGATGGACGGACGGACGGACGGATGGACGGATGGACGGAGGGAGGGAGGGAGGGAGGGATGGAGGGATGGACGGACGGACGGACGGATGGATGGATGTGCAAGTTCTCTTAAAATTGTGTTCTGCATTGTGCAAATCATGCGCGCAAAGTTATACGTTTGTAAACGTATTTACATATGAAAACGTTATACATCGCACTATGTGGTGTTATAATTTGTTGTCACAGTAAAAGTATTGTAGGAAAAGAATGCAACACTAGCCAATATTGCTTGCTGAGCGCATTGGATTATTTTGTTTTACGACGTAGAAGACCCCACACTCTTTGTGAAGAAAATAAAGGAGTGGTGATTCATATGAAAGGCGAGGAATTGTGAACATCGTTTAAAACTACACCTTTTAGCAATAACGCTCTTGGCTCTTGCAATTGTAGAACTCAAATATATTTTACAAATCATTAACGCTTTAAAAGAACTTTACAATTCAATTAGCATAGAGTGTACATTTCTAAGTCTTTGTTCTACTTGCAAAACTCGCTTTCGTGAATTTAACTTTACACTTTACTATAAATAAACTCGCTCTATTCCCTAAATGATGGTACGCCACAAGCACAGACTTTATGAAATTTAGAATATTACTTACAATCAGGGTAAAGAAGTTTGAAAACGCTGAAGGGCGTATAGAAGTAACCGCTTCCCAATGCCGCGAGCTAAAGCATCCTTGCCCTTTGCTAGTAGATTCTCGACCCCTATAGACTTTTTGTGCTCGGCGCATCCAGGCTGGGACCTGCGGAGGAAAATCACATGATGTTACGTTATGCAGCATCAGCGCCGAGCAAGCGAGTAACTACCCCGCTATCTATGGTATGTCCAACATAGCTCCTTCCAAACGGTAAGGCAGGTGAACCATGCTGGGCCGAATGGCCTCTTCAGCAGGCGAACGAATCTAGCGATGTCAGTAAAGTGGGTGACACATGATACTTAATCACACTCAGCCTGACGAGACAAAAGCAGATGCAATGGGGGAGCCATCCATGGCTCAAAGGTATTAAATTTCAAAAGCAAATAAAGACAAACAAATTGTTCATCACGCGAGATCGAACCCCGGTTTCCAGTATGATAAGCAGAGTAGCTAATTACTGCAGTGCAGTACAGTACAGTGCAACGAAATACTATGTATACTTCTTAACTTCTTTATGTAGGCTAATTACGCCACGAATCCCAGGCTGTGTATATTACCAGTCACTTTGTGTTGCTCGCGTGGTTAAAACAGAACATGACTGGGAAGCGATATTCGGGCAAAGTAGAACTCGCGGAATGAAAACACGGGAGCGAGCGATCAGGCATCGAGATAGGAAAATCGTAGCTCCAAAACCGGTTTAATCCCTCGTTTGCAGTCCTCTATAGTGGTTTCACTTAACGTTCAAAGGAGTTTTAAACAAAACCACGTCACAAGGGAGTGCCTCATTGGGTGGTGGGTGAACTATAACTTTATCGCTTAGCATGCCGTCTATTCCTCTACATAAAACAGTTCGGTTCAGACAGTACATTATGTGATTATTATTGTGCACAAAAATTTAAAAACCCATTATTATAACAGCCAATTTATGAAACAAACGTGTTCGTTCAGATTCACGTATAACTGGACCGTTATAGCAGAGCGTTTATGAGGCTATGCGCAGTCCCTGTAGTTCGTTTCTGGTTTTCGATATAAGCCTCACTTATTTGTAACGGCTGAGAATCCTCCGGCACTGTGGAGATGCATAAACGCGGAAATTGGAGAGAAGACATGTCGTTTCACAAATTCTGTGAAATATATACGCCATTAGCTGACAATGAATGTGGTTAGCTGTTATTTAGTAATAACTGAAGATCGTGATTAGTGATGCAAAATTGTTACTTGGATTGTTTGCGTCGTGTTTTTCTGTTATTTAAAACTTACAATGCTCATCATTTTCTTAATTTGTTGACCTACGAAGTTCAAATCAAAAGCGGTATACTGACATTAGTCATTAAATAATGATTTCTAAAACCTAAAATTAAGAGCAATTAATCACGTACTTTTAATGAATAGTTGATAGGTATCGTGCCAAAGTATTCAGATACATTTTCATTTGTATGCTTCTACTATTAGTGTTAGAAGTTTAGGATGTAAGGCAACATATAGGAATAAAATATACACGCGGGTACTTAGTTCCCGTCAAATACACACGTGGTGCTGCCATGCGCTCGACGGAGTGACACATTAAGGTTTGTTTACTTTTCCTTTGAACTTGAAGTGAAACAGGTATAGTACCAAGAGCTTCCAGATCTAATGGTGACAGGCAGAACCCTCCAGACTGTACATCCCTAGAGCATCCCTTTGACACCACCCCTATCCACGAGCACAGATACAGTTCGGAGGTCTCAATACCACGATAGAAACAATCCTCCGCACAAAGCACATCCTCTAAATTCGCCGCACACCGCCGTCCACCTCGCTGGCCGTACAGTTATGAAAGATGGAAAGAAATGAGATAAGAGGAATAAGGGACAGAAATATTCGTGGTACATCCCAGCATTCGTGTAGCGACAAGAGAAAACCTTGACAAAACTCTTAGTCCGGGCGATCGGTCACCCTGCACCTGCTGTTTTTGAATGAGAGCCTCGGACACTAACGGCTGAGCCATTTATCGGTGGCTATGAGAGTATACGGTTCTAATATTCTTCGTTTTTTATAGCACGATCATTGCTTCTGAGGAAGTACCACTTCATACTTGTATCACGAAAATATACACGTTTCATTTGGTTAATTCAGCTTTAGGGAGCATAGAGCATTGCAACAAACTTCGATTTTCCTCTATAGCAGTATCTCTCTTGAAAAATTTCTTATCCTGTCTGCATTAGAATTAGCACTAAAGCAATAACAGACAACCTTGTCGTTGAACTATAATAATAGAAGTATATTTCCATTCAGCAGCCTATAAAAGAGAAAACGCCTAATGAAGTCAGAATACGTTTTAAAACATCAACTGCCTGACAGTAGGATATATAGGAGAGATCGAGCGCAGTTTTCTGCGTTTATATGGGAAAGGATAGAGAAAACGAGGGTAGATGCGACGGTTCAAGGAGGAAAATGCTTTTATATGGGCGAGATAGGGAATACCAGGGCTGATGCTAGGCTAGACAGTGGTAGAAGGAGGGGGAATGCGGTTTATATGAGACAGATAGGGAATACGTGGAGAGGTGCTAGGCTAGACGGAGGCTGAGGAGTAGAGTATGGTTTATATGAGAGGTGTAGGAAAACGAGGAGAGGTATTAAGCTAAGGAGGTTGAGTATACGTTTATAAGGAGACGAGAAAACGGAGAGATCCTATGCTAGAATAGACAGATGTTGAAGGTAGAATGTGTTTTATATATGTTAGATAGGAAACCAAGGAGATACTCAGCTAGACAGGGGGCAGGAGGGGGAATACGCTTTATGAGAGGCAGGGGATACGGGGAGAGGTGCTAGTCTAGACATGGTTTGAGGAGTAGAGTATGGTTTATATGAGAGGTATAAGAAAACGAGGAGAGTCGGTAGGCTAGACAGGTAGTGTAGCAGTAGGAATATGGACTTATATACAGGAGAGATATGGAATAGGAGGGAGATACTAGACCTTGAAAGAGACTTAAGCGAGAACTTCATGAAAATATGTTTCATGTCAATGTTCTAGACATGCCCATCACGTAACCTATTCAGGGAAAAGGTGACTCGTTCAGGGGAAAAAGGTGACTGCTCAGCGAAAAAGGTGACCCACAAAGGGAAAATGTGACCAGCAAAGGGAAAAAGGTGACCAGTAATAAGAAAAATGTGACCAACAAAGGGAAAAACGTGACCGCCAAAGGGAAAAAGGTAAGCCATAAAGGGAAAAAGCTGACCTGTAACGGGAAAAGCTAACCCACTCACACTAACAGGTAAGTAATTCAGCTAGTATTGCAAGAGGCTGACTGCATCATAGCAGTGTATGATTTCACAGGCAATTCAGCTAGTATCGTGAGCATTTAAGCTAATTCAGCTAGTATCACAGGAGGTAAGATTCCAGAGGCTAACTGCATCATGGCCATGCACGATTTCACAGGTAATTCAGCTAGTATCGTAGGTATTTAGGCCAATTCAGCTAGTATCACAAGAGGATAGATTCTAGGGTTGGGTATAGTTTAGTGTCGTATTTCACAGGTAATTCAGAGAGTATCGTAGGTATTTAGGTTAATTCAAGTATCACAGGCGTTTAGAGTAATTCAGCTAGCATTACAGGAGGGTAGGTTCCAGGGGTCGGTTATAACATAGCTTCGAATTTCACAGATAGTTCAGGTAATATCGTAAGTATTTGAGGTAATCGACATAGCTTCACAGATGTTATTGATAATTTCGATCAGAGATTTGTATCACAGCTATTTAAGGTAAATGCATGTGATTCAGGTTGTATCAATGGTATTTGAGTCATTTTAACATGTAATTCATCTAGTATCATGGGTATTTAAGGCTAACCAGATAGTATCACAGGTACTCGTGCTAATTTAGAGCAGGAATTCGTATCAGAGCTAGTTAAGGTAATTTTACATGATTCGGGTAGTATCACAGGTATTTAAGTCATTTTCACAGGCAATTCAGCTAGTATCGTGAGCATTTAAGTTAATTCAGCTAGTATCACAGGAGCCTAGATTCCAGAGGCTAACTGCATCATAGCTATGCATGATTTCACAGCTAATTCAGCTAGTATCGTAGGTATTTAGGCTAATTCAGCTAGTATCACAGGAGGTTAGATTCCAGGGTTGGGTATAGCATAGTTTCATATTTCACAGGTAATTCAGAGGGTATCGTAGGTATTTAGGATAATTCAAGTAACATAGGTGTTTAGAGTAATTAAGCAAACATTACAGGAGGGTAGGTTCCAGGGGATGGTTATAACCTAGTTTCGTATTTTACAGATAGTTCAGGTAATATCGTAAGTATTTGGGTAATCAGCATAGTTTCACAGATGCTCGTGATAATTTCGATCAGAGATTTGTATCACAACTATTTAAGGTAAATGCAGGTGATTCAGGTTGTATCAATGGTATTTGTGTCATTTTAACAGGTAATTCATATAGTGTCTAGGTATTTGGGCGATTCAAGCATCATAGGTGTTTAGAGTAACTCAGCTAGTATCACAGGAGGCTAGATTCAATGATCAGGGTTTCGTATCAGAGCTATTTAATGTAATTTCACTTGATTCGAGTAGTATCACAAGGTATTTAAGTCATTTTAACAGGTAATTCAGATAGTATCACAGGTATTCATGGTAATATAGAGAGTAATTAGATTATAAACATTTCGCATCCAACGTTACAGCACTTTATATACTTTTTCTAAATCTTACAAACCTTTTATATGTTAAACAGTTTGTGGACGAGGCTGAGAGGGATAAACTGCCTGTGGGTTTACAAAATGAAAAGCCATGCATCAACATACCTTAATTTAGTCCGTCGTACGTGCCTCTCCCCTTTTATCTAGGGGAAACTAGGTTATAACCATCCCCTGGAACCTACCCTCCTGTAATGCTTGCTTAATTACTCTAAACACCTATGTTACTTGAATTATCCTAAATACCTACGATAACCTCTGAATTACCTATGAAATATGAAACTATGCTATACCCAACCCTGGAATCTAACCTCCTGTGATACTAGCTGAATTAGCCTAAATACCTACGATACTAGCTGAATTAGCTGTGAAATCATGCATAGCTATGATGCAGTTAGCCTCTGGAATCTAGGCTCCTGTGATACTAGCTGAATTAGCTTAAATGCTCACGATACTAGCTGAATTGCCTGTGAAAATGACTTAAATACCTGTGATACTACCCGAATCATGTGAAATTACCTTAACTAGCTCTGATACGAATTCCTGCTCTAAATTAGCACGAGTACCTGTGATACTATCTGGTTAGCCTTAAATACCCATGATACTAGATGCATTACCTGTTAAAATGACTCAAATACCATTGATACAACCTGAATCACATGCATTTACCTTAAATAACTGTGATACAAATCTCTGATCGAAATTATCAATAACATCTGTGAAGCTATGTCGATTACCTCAAATACTTACGATATTACCTGAACTATCTGTGAAATACGAAGCTATGTTATAAGTGACCCCTGGAACCTACCCTCCTGTAATGCTAGCTGAATTACTCTAAACGCCTGTGATACTTGAATTAACCTAAATACCTACGATACTCTCTGAATTACCTGTGAAATACGACACTAAACTATACCCAACTCTAGAATCTATCCTCTTGTGATACTAGCTGAATTAGCCTAAATACCTACGATACTAGCTGAATTACCTGTGAAATCGTGCATGGCCATGATGCAGTTAGCCTCTGGAATCTATCCTCCTGTGATACTAGCTGAATTAGCTTAAATGCTCACGATACTAGCTGAATTGCCTGTGAAATCATACACTGCTATGATGCAGTCAGCCTCTTGCAATACTAGCTGAATTACTTACCTGTTAGTGTGAGTGGGTTAGCTTTTCCCGTTGCAGGTCACATTGTTCCCTTTATGGCTTACCTTTTTCCCTTTTGGCGGTCACCTTTTTCCCTTTGTTGGTCACATTTTTCCCTTTACTGGTCACCTTTTTCCCTTTGCTGGTCACATTTTCCCTTTGTGGGTCACCTTTTTCCCTGAGCAGTCACCTTTTCCCCTGAACCAGTCACCTTTTCCCTGAATAGGTTACGTGATGGGCATGTCTAGAACATTGACATGAAACATATTTTCATGAAGTTCTCGCTTAAGTCTCTTTCAAGGTCTAGTATCTCCCTCCTATTCCATATCTCTCCTGTATATAAGTCCATATTCCTACTGCTGCACTACCTGTCTAGCCTACCAACTCTCCTCGATTTCCTATACCTCTCATATAAACCATACTCTACTCCTCAAACCATGTCTAGACTAGCACCTCTCCCCGTATCCCCTGCCTCTCATAAAGCGTATTCCCCCTCCTGCCCCCTGTCTAGCTGAGTATCTCCTTGGTTTCCTATCTAACATATATAAAACACATTCTACCTTCAACATCTGTCTATTCTAGCATAGGATCTCTCCGTTTTCTCGTCTCCTTATAAACGTATACTCAACCTCCTTAGCTTAATACCTCTCCTCGTTTTCCTACACCTCTCATATAAACCATACTCTACTCCTCAGCCTCCGTCTAGCCTAGCACCTCTCCACGTATTCCCTATCTGTCTCATATAAACCGCATTCCCCCTCCTTCTATCACTGTCTAGCCTAGCATCAGCCCTGGTATTCCCTATGTCGCCCATATAAACGCATTTTCCTCCTTGAACCGTCGCATCTACCCTCGTTTTCTCTATCCTTTCCCATATAAACGCAAAAAACTGCGCTCGATCTCTCCTATATATCCTACTCCTGTCATTAAATTTTTAAGAAAATGTGTTACGTATACACGCACTGGACCACCGTGTTAGTAATACTTCTCGATTACTTTTATGAGTTATATTGACGTTGTATTTTGTTTTGTGTTCTATAAAGCACTTGCATGGGATATATCTCATGTTTGCATTAAACCTTTCGCTGGTGTGATCTCGCTGCGATTTTAGTGCATACATTAATTATTTTTCTCGTTTATATTTGCTATATCTCCACTTAATGTTGACATTGTTTTGTGCGAATCATATTCTGTTTGTCCCACGTTACATTCATAAAAATCCGGTAGGTGTCGCATCAACTTTCAAGTGTGCTGATCGGATGTTTGGTTAGTTTAAATGAGAGATATAATCCTGTATAAAAGCAATAAGTACTGACAGTTTTCTCTGTAAACAGCAAATCTCAAAATTGAATCATTACCCATAGTAAATGCCGAAAAAGCATACATTGTCATAAATACAGACTACTCATACGAGAAACGGTACAGAAACCGCAAAATATATTCATAGTTGATGCAGTAATTTGTATCACAAATTATTTAAATGTAAATAATGATTGTAATATGAATATGCATTTTTATGTGACATTGATTTCAGATGTTTATTAATTGAAATTATTATTTGGAAATAAGTTTATACGGCCTTACTGAAACTGTCAATAATAGCGCGCAATAATGCAGCGAGGGGGTGAGCTGTTTATCATTATTGGAAACGAGGAAGTTACGTAATGTTGGCGCGTTTTCGGTAGAAACTTCTGGAATGTTTCCTCCCTAAAGCATATGTATTCATAATTTTAATTGGATATTAAAATAGACGCTAATGTTGGCGCGTTTTATTAGCCAATTGCAGTTCAGTTATAATCTTTAGGCGTATCTGGATGAAGGCGTATAAATAGGGTAGGTTAGAGGTAGCTTGCGGGCAGTTCATCAAAAATCTGTGTACACTACACGTCGTCTTCTGTCAGTCAGTTCGTCGAAAGTATTAGTACGGCATACATCGGATATAAATTCACAAGTTACGTGCAGCAGAATTATGAAAGATCTAAAGTATGGTAAAGTTAATTATACAAAAGATTGAAGTACGTGAATTAAAAGTGATCAGTAAGAAGTTATTATAACAGTTTCAGTTTGGCGAGTGTTAAGATCAATGTATAAATGTGATAGTTAACGTGTTCGACAATAAATGTGTAAAACAAATTTCTTCATCAGTGTTATATTTGGATAAAAGATTCCTTTCCGTTTACACAACCCTGATCAAGACACATGTTTGACCCAAGATAAGATAATAGCTAGCCGGAGGACAGTAAACAAAACTTAAAATTCTTTCAAACACTAATACTACCACAAATTGCTAACACTAGATGGAGCTACAAACCGAACAAATGAATGACGTCACAAGATGGCTTCAACACTGATGTAAACAAACACTTGTAAGTAATACCGTCGCAAATTGGCTACCACAACGTGGGGCTACAAAAATGTTAAATAAATACAACATAAAAACACTCGCAAAATTGCACCCAGAACGTGGGGCAGAGTAACCAGGAAAGGAACACAATGACCAAGAAAGGATCAGAATAACCAGGAAGGGGCAGAATTAACTAGGAAGAAGTGAGATGACCAGTAAGGGGCGAATGGAGATGTGAACTGAACTACAAGACGTAGATTCCAGAAACAACAAAAGGGACGACAGACTACGCGGATGATAGGACATCGTAATTCCGAGATTACAAGGCAACAGGGTAATTCAACTACAAAAACATCGAGAAGACGTAGATTCATCGTAATACAACGCAGAAGCGACATACAAATCTAGGAGAGAGGGGCAGGAAGCTGGACATCAATGTAACAGCATCAGATAGTAGCACAAAGGTCAGAGTATCGTAATTTTTTTTTAGAAAACAAAATTGTAACCTTCAAATGTACTTAAGGAGTGGTAGGATAAAGAAAACAATGGCTACTAATAATACAGAAGAAATAATTATGGAGGGAGATAATGTAACAGTTAGCTGTAATTCAATACAGGTTACAGAAAATAGCTCAAACTTTTTAGGATTTGAGGGTGGAAATGTTAGTGCAGAAAGTCAGAATAGAATAGCTGGAAATGTTAATCTTGATACTAGTATGATTATGGAAATGCTGAAAAATTTGAATGAGAATATAGAAAAGAAAATAGATCAAAACAGGGAAGATATGCAAAAGAATAATAGGGAATTGAGGGAAGATATGCAAAAGAATAATGAGAAATTAGAAAAATTAACTCAGAGTAATGAGAAATTAAGAGAAGGTATTTATAGGAGTTTAGAACAAAAACTAGGTCAGAATAAGAGAGAATTAAGGGAAGATATTGGTAAGAGCTTAGAACAAAACAGGGAAGAAATTGAAAAGGAATTCATGGAGCTAGATAGTAGTATGATGAGAATGAGAAATGAAAATCAAGAAATGATAGCAAATGAAATAGGTGAAGTTTCAAAGAAAATGTTAGACATGAGTAGGGAAATATCTAACCAAAAAAGTGAGGTTAATAATAAAATCGAACATGTTGATGTAAAATGTACAGAATTAGGTAGCCGACTGAGTAGCATTTCAAGTGAGTTAAGAGAGATAATGGAGGCTACAAATGCAGATTTAATTCAGGTGCAAGTTAATTTAGAGGGGAAATATCTGAAATTCAGAAGGAGTCAGAAACACAGAGAAATAAATTGTCTGAAGAAGTTAAAGATTTGTCTAAAGATTTGAATCAAAAGCTAACTTCTAAAATTAACAAACACCAAGCTGTTCAAAATGAGAATAATAAAAAATTGGAACAGACAATAGAAAATCTGCAAGGTACTGTAAATAGGTTAGAATTGAATTCAAGGGCAAATATATGTGATGTGAATGTATCTGATGTACAAAATAATGATAGAGGTAGTTCCTCAGGTATGACAAATAATGTGAGTGATGCGGCAGCTTCATCTATAGCTAATGCTGAAACTCAGAGTGCACAAGTAACACTAGAGAATTTAAATATGGGAGTAGGGAATTTGCAAGATTACAATCATATCTTAAGAGATTTTCCACTTCCAAAATTTAATGAAAACTCCAGTCCAGTACAGTTCATTGCAGAATTATCAGAGTATTTTCAAATTAAAAAAATACCTGAAGCATTGAAAATGATAGTTGTCAAAAGATGTTTGGACCAGAAAACTTTAGATTGGTTACAAATAGTATCAGGGGGTGAAATTTCATATGAATACAAGAGGTTATTCATGAACAAAAATTTGAAGGTTAGGATACGGCTACGAGTAATGTTTAGCCACACACAATTTGATCCAGGAGGGTAAATAGCAATGAGATGTAAAGTAAATGCTGGATAGTTAAAGATGACTTGCAGAGAAATGTATTGGAAAGTAAGAGGGTTAACTATTTATATATGTCATGTGAAAGGAGAAATAAATTATAAAAAAAGGAGAGAAATGTTTTAAAAAAAATTAAATTTTTAGTAATTATAACAGTATTTGAAAATTAATAATGCAAAGATTGAAACTTAATATGATATTAAAGTAAAGATACGTAAATGCAATTCCAAGAGTATGGTTAAAATAAAGTACAAAATAACAAAAATGGGTAAAAATAATTAAAAACAAATACTTATGTAGCAAACAGAACATGTGAAACAGTGCCTAGATTTAAGAGATGTAAATATATTTGTGTAGAGGGTGAATATTTTTGGTAAATATGTTTAATAATTACAAAAAATTCTTGAACTGATAAATTTTTGTTAACAATATAAGAAAGTAAACCATTTTTTGTAACAGTAATTAAATACTTCAGGGTACAGTATTTGCTATAAAAAATTTTTTTTTGTAATGTCAGATTAATGTCTAAACACATTAAACCAGAGCCAGTAAGTAGTTGCGAGATAAAAAAAAACATATGTCGTGTGTTAAATGCGTGTGAAGTGTTAAGTGAAAGTGATAGCGTGTGTTCCAAGATTTAGGAGACTAAAAACCCAATTATAACATTTCCAAACAACTTGTAAATATTTATAATTATGTTTCTAGTGGGGCATATGATGCAGTAATTTGTATCACAAATTACTTAAATGTAAATAATGATTGTAATATGAATATGCATTTTTATGTGACATTGATTTCAGATGTTTATTAATTGTAATTATTATTTGGAAATAAGTTTATACGGCCTTACTGAAACTGTCAATAATAGCGCGCAATAATGCAGCGAGGGGGTGAGCTGTTTATCATTATTGGAAACGAGGAAGTTACGTAATGTTGGCGCGTTTTCGGTAGAAACTTCTGGAATGTTTCCTCCCTAAAGCATATGTATTCATAATTTTAATTGGATATTAAAATAGACGCTAATGTTGGCGCGTTTTATTAGCCAATTGCAGTTCAGTTATAATCTTTAGGCGTATCTGGATGAAGGCGTATAAATAGGGTAGGTTAGAGGTAGCTTGCGGGCAGTTCATCAAAAATCTGTGTACACTACACGTCGTCTTCGGTCAGTCAGTTTGTCGAAAGTATTAGTACGGCATACATCGGATATAAATTCACAAGTTACGCGCAGCAGAATTATGAAAGATCTAAAGTATGGTAAAGTTAATTATACAAAAGATTGAAGTACTTGGATTAAAAGTGATCAGTAAGAAGTTATTATAACAGTTTCAGTTTGGCGAGTGTTAAGATCAATGTATAAATGTGATAGTTAACGTGTTCGACAATAAATGTGTAAAACAAATTTCTTCATCAGTGTTATATTTGGATAAAAGATTCTTTTCCGTTTACACAACCCTGATCAAGACACATGTTTGGCCCAAGATAAGATAATAGCTAGCCGGAGGACAGTAAACAAAACTTAAAATTCTTTCAAACACTAATACTACCACAAATTGCTAACACTAGATGGAGCTACAAACCGAACAAATGAATGACGTCACAAGATGGCTTCAACACTGATTTAAACAAACATTTGTAAGTAATACCGTCGCAAATTGGCTACCACAACGTGGGGCTACAATAATGTTAAATAAATACAACATAAAAACACTCGCATAGTTTACAATGATAGCGCCATGAGGGAAGAAACCAAACCACACTGCACATTGTAACGACCACAACTAAGGCTATCCACACATATATGTTAGCATCTAAAGGATTCAGCTGAACGTAATGTCAAAAAATCTGATGTGTTGTATTCACATGACGTTCTCTACCCTCTATCGCTTATTGGTGGGTATACAAACAATTCTTATTAAGTTTATTATTCTATCTACTACATTTTAATCCAAATAAGCCTTGCAGAATTGTTTATTACACATTTGGTTATATATAGAAGGATAATAGCGACAGTCAAATGTTTAAGAAGTAGACGCTATATGATGGTCTTTTTTTCCTTTGTTTTCCCAGCTCATAATTACTGTGTTTTTACTGTTTTTCATTACCGCTAATTACCGCAATTACACACACACAAACATCCATGCCCATGGCGGGATCCGCAACCGCGACCCTCAGCTTGGTGGAGCGTCGAAGCCACACACTCCAGCGACCACGGCTACGAGAGCCGGCGGCCACAAAATTCCATACTGATTCCATGCAATCGCGAGAAAACTGAATGTTGAAAGGACTTAACAGCCAGGTAATGAACAATTCGAACCATTAATAACGGATATCTTGAAAATGGTTTGTTACAAGAAAATCTATCTGAAATAAATTGTGTGTTTTAAAGATATGTACTTTTCTTGTGTAGTACGTTTTCGTCATCACCTAACGTTTACTAGTTATGCAAGATATACAAAATTCCTCCCGAAGGAAGAGGACTTCAAAGGCTATTTCCAGAAAATTCAAAATATCATTTTAATTATGTAAATAGCTTTAATATATGGTATTCTAATCAAAATCGTTAGTGCTAATTTTAGAGCAACAAAAACGTTGGAAAATATTCCATGTAAAGCTTAATTTGGGGTGGGGGAATTTTCTTGAACAACATTCATGTCGCATCTTCAGAAGGTACTGATCCTAAGTACCAAGTTTAGTATTTATACGACTTTTCGCTTTTAAGCTATGCTGTTCACACACACGGACCTTTTATTTTTGTTTTGTTTTGATTCAGGGGGCCTCAGAAGATGTATATGCCATGAAATCTGCTATCGAATTTTGGGTGGAATACATTACCTTCTCCACCTACTATGTACGTCAGAGGTGGGTAAAGTTTGTGTCGCGATTCAGAGTGTAGTCACAACGTAACGCGGCTGAAAGCGCACACAGCCAGCGTGTTAGAGGCGAGGTGGTTGGAAGTATACAGTTCAGTGGTGGAGATCGTGATGGCATTATCGACTAAACCATCGTTCTCCGGAAAATTAAAATTTCGTGCAGGATGGAAGTGTGACTTTTTCTGAGAGAATGTGAAAAGTTTAATTTGCTCAAAAACATTACATTGTGTATTTAGAGGCAACAGCCAGACACTGCGTTAGATATCATGCTTCATTTGGTGAAATTAAAGGTATGTATTGTACAATGAAGTTATTGTAGTTTACGGTTATTATTATTATTATTATTATTAA
This sequence comes from Deroplatys truncata, assembly GCA_030765065.1. Taxonomy (NCBI): domain Eukaryota; kingdom Metazoa; phylum Arthropoda; class Insecta; order Mantodea; family Mantidae; genus Deroplatys; species Deroplatys truncata. The sequence continues at coordinate 173,402,228 of CM060981.1, forward strand.
TATTATTATTATTATTATTAGTTTAAGGAGTTAAACGTACGAAATTATTACAGGAGTTAACTGCAAAGGACATTGTGCAGAAAGTACCAAAAATTGATGACTATAAATACAAAACTAAATATGCTAATTGCATACTTACTTCGGAGATCACTCAGTCCCTAAAATCTTTGCAAGAGGCTGAATTTCTGAAACTATGTCTGACAAAAGCTGTAGAAATTATGATCGCTAGAACTTCCCAGGTATAATAATGTTAATTTATCTCGAAGGACCATTACAAGGAAAGGGGAAAAGTTTTCAAAAAATGTAGAAATTCAGAACTTAAACAGAGCATAATAGTGAAATAAACTGCTATCAGCTGTCCCTGCAGGAGCTGTACAACCGTAACTCCTCCATTCCCTCCCAGCAATACCTTACTTCCGTGTTTCTTGCGAGGGTTGCGTTGTGTTATTTTATCGGCCCAAAACTTGACTCTTACCCACCTCTGGTGTAGGTGGTGGTGTAATAACGTATGTTGTCGCCACCTTTTCTCGTAGTCTCCAATATCTGCTGTTGCTGCTGCTGCCGGCTGCTGCAGTCGTAGAACTATGAGTACTTTCTCTCAGGGTATGCGTGGGTGTATTGTTAAAGCCAACACCAGCTTAAATTGACTAAGAAATTTATTGTGAACTAATACTTGAGTATTTGAAGTGAGTTACCGATCGTTTGAAGATAAAGAATAGAACTGATTATGAATCGTGTACTCGAAATTGTACCAATTGAATTATTATACCTACCAACTTCTCAGTATACATTTTATTGCATAACTGTTTCCGCAATAAAAGAAATTAGTAGCTGACTTGACGTGAGTCACTTAAGTGCTTATCTGCGAGACCTCTTGCAATAGCCCGATACCTTACTCACACAATCGCGCTTAAAATATTGTCGCGATGAAAATAGAAAGGGTAAGGATCGGGTGAAGGGCGTTCAACCAGGCGTCTGACACCAAATATCCTAGTTAGATTTTAAGCGGTGAAGAGGGGTTTGAAGGAAAGACTCGGGCAACTATACCATATATATGTCACGGGTAAAAGAGGGGTAGCCCAGGGGGATCTCAAGGGGGTGACTAATCTCACAGGAGGGAGGAGATTCACGTGTCTCCAACCAGCGGTTTGAGCAACTCGTACAAGAAGAAACTTTCCCGGACTGAGGGAAAGGTCCTTAGGGGTGCCTAGTACCTAACATGCAGGTAAAAGGGGAAGGTTCAGTATGACCAGTATGGTCCTAAGCATTTACATAGTGGCCCAATAAGGTATGAAAACATAAGGTTCATTATACCATGGCTCGAGGCAGCACACGGGAATACGAGTTAGCGAAACGACATGCTTACCTGAGAGGAGCAGATGTTGCACGATGCATGGTGTTGTCTACTATTAGTTTCAAATGGGAAGAGTTCTGAGCTGCAGCGAATGAGGTGCATTTGCGTGCACAGCGTTGCCACCTCATTACCCCCACTCTTTTCATATTTCCCTCTCACTCTCACATCTGCCTGTCGCTAGAATGGTCGACGTAAAGCAACCCAAACTGAATTATCTAAACTTTTATAATTCTCCTGGTGTTTAAATTCATAATTGGGAATATACTGGCATGCTACGTACGTATTTTGTAAGTGTTATATAATTATAGGTTATGAATTACCTGTGCTTTTAATCCAATGGAACTGCCAGTGGCTCATCCGTATCACTGTCATCAGTTACGTGAAGAGGCAATTCGTCACTGACACTGTCTTCATCGTCTGAGTCTTGCAAATTTATGATGATAGGTTCCAAAATATCGTCACGGCCTATTTCTTTCCAAAAGTCGTCGTCTTGTAGTTTTTCTGCATGTCTCACGCAGGCTTCCCAGTCTTGTTGAGTTACCTTGTCAATTTCTTCGTGAATAAGACGTTCAACGTCAGTCAGTTTAAAAGTGTTATTTCTGTTTGCAACCCCTCGTTTTATTTGAGCCCATACTAACTCAATTGGATTATACTGGCAGTGATAAGGGGGGAGGCGGATTACCTCATGTCCCATTTCCATTGCAAGTTGATCCAGCTGATACACTTTTCCCTGGCTTTTAAATGGAAGTACTCGTTGCAGTAACTCATTTTTAGTTTCTGTTGCCGAAAATTCAACCCCCTTTTTTTGCAACCATTCAACAATTTGGTTCTTTCTACTGGCAGTATTCGGTATTTTGTTTTCAATAACCGAATGATATGGTGCATAATCCATTATAATTATGCTTCTCTCTTCTAAATAATTTAGGAATCTGTTCAAAAACCATTCTTTAAACGTATCAGCTGTCATCTCTTCGTGATAATCTGAGGTGGTTTTGGACAGATAAATCCATTTGCTTTCAGGTACAAATCCTGTCTTAGCGGACCCTACATCACAAATGATAAGTCGACTGCCTTTTCCAACAGGTACCTTCAGGCCACCCTTTTTTGAGGAATCTTGCCAGATTGAATTTTGAGTGTGGTTTTTATTTACCCATGTCTCATCTAAGTAAAATATAGGTCTCGTATCGCAAGAATTTCGAATTTCGTGCATTTTGCGTAAGAATTTTATTCTTGCCGCAACAATGTCACTCCTCTCCATTAAAAATTGTCGCCCATCATTTGTCTTTCTGTACCTGAACCCTAATCCTCTCAAAATTCTATAAGTAGATGAATTTGAACCAGTGTATGATATTTTAGTTCTAAGGGCACAAGTTATTTTCTGTATTGTTGGGAATTCACCTTGGTCATAAAACTCGAACACAGTTCTGCGTACAACGTCCTTGTCAAAGTCAGTTAAATTTGTAATCCTCTTCGGAAGTCCAATGTGCTTTCTGGGCGATACAAACACTGGAGTATCACTGGGAAGAGATTTTCTTGCCTCTCCGCAAATGCGAGACACACTTGCTTTACCGACACCACACGCTTTAGCAGTAAGCTGTTGAGGATTTTTGAAATCAAGTTGATTTCTGTGTTCCTCATTGTTACATTTTTTTAAAAAACGAGTAGACCCTAAATATAATACTTCGAGCCTGACTTTGCAATACCTGCCTCTTTGACTCGCCACTAAATTCACCACAATAAGCCATTGCACTATTTTACTCTTGCTGCTTGCTCTCTGAACAACAACTGAATACTGATATTAACTGTGTAGGGTAAATAAACTCCAACCCAGATTTAAAAACAACACACAATCATAAACATGTGACGGCTCACGTTCTGCAGATTCTACAAGTAACACAAGTGAGCTGGCTGGGCTGTTTGCTCTCTCTCAGCTTTAACAAACGCCTTAGTTTTACAACATAATTCTTTATCACCATCAAGTCAGTAGTTCTGTATAATTACAAATATATATACATAATGTATACAATAATGCATACATACAAATAATGTGACCATTACAGTGCTTACGTGGTTATATTATAACATATGGGAATGTTTGTTTGTATTATGAAAACTATTTGAGCTAAAAATATGTGGTTTTTACGGTTGTGTTACGAAAATTACTCCCTACATTCTAGTGGGTTACTTTTTGCAAAATTTGAATTTTTGTCTTAGCGCAAATTATATGTATTAGAAACACATTCGCTTAGCACGCGTCACGCTTAGCTTACGGCGAATGCAATATGACAACACAGCGGAACTCCGATTGGTTGCCGCTCTGGCCGCGCTCAAGGACAAACATCATCCCATTTGAAAAACACAGTAGTATTGAGTTATGCGTAAACCTTTTCAAACATCAGACCGACATAGGTTCTTGCAGCATCACTTGGGTAGTCCTCCCGTATCCCAAAACCCAGGGTTTATAAAGGTCGTGTCCTGCTAACTAAGCAGTGCGTTATTTCTTTGGGTAAATGTCCTGACTCGAATCAGCAGAATTCGTTGAATGAAACCTGACGTTGCGCCTAGCAAGGAACGTGTGCTTGGACATACATTCCGCGTGTCAGCCTTTTTTATTTTTATGGTGCAATAATTTCCAGCGCTACAGAGCGCAAGAACAATACTATAACATTGATAATTCTAAACCATGCATTGTAAAATTATCACACGAGCAGTATGGTGACGGCACCAGAATCATGAAGGTATGCATAGTTGTATGCACGAAGGTGTGCACAAACGACTGTAAGTACCAGTGCCGATCTCCTCCACTGATACTAATTACTTTCGTTAATCTGACTTCCTAATTACCTTCTTCCTGAACAAATCTTTCAACTGACGCTTATTACATTATACATTGATTTAATATGCGGAGATTATTTATTGCAATTATTTGTCTAGCTTACTATTATTTTTTTATTTAATTATTTATATCCGTCTGTTAATAACTACGGTATCAAGAGAAAGTAAAAAGAATATTGCAAACTGTGTTAAAGTGAAAGAGATTCTGAGATAAGTGAGATACAAAAAGAAAATTATGCTGCAAGCGAATTATTTTTGTGTGGGCACAGGTTCCAAAACCCGTAAAACCACAATGACTTTTCCAGCTCATTTCAGTGACAAATGCCAATGTATTAATTAAAGTTTAGCTAAATTTGAATATCTTTGTGATCTCCGGCGGCAGCAAACAGAAATGAAAGAATAATTTAAAATTAGTTTCACAGCAAGTAGACGAAATGAATTTTGAAACAGTATCAGTAACTTTAAAATACTTCGTTACACGCGAGGTGGATGTGACATTGCCATAACTTCTTTACGAATTTAGTGTCCTCGAATTCACTCAATACAAATGCTACCAATTACACAGGCTTTATAGTGTAGTACGCTAACACTTACGGTAATGACTTTTGTATATTTTTAATAATTATTAAGAAGTATAACAGCGATGAAAGTACTTTAGCTTAGGATTTGAAACTAGGAAGCTTAAGCTCTACTGATATTTAAGTTTTATTCAATTACCAAATGACTATAAACTCTACCAAATTACACAGAACTTATTTTAATCAAATGCATTTTCTATGAAAATGAATTGACCTGAGGTGGTTATATTATTATTTGTTACTTCAAAGCAAATTTATGCAAGCAGCAAAGTAATCTTTCTGGTAAATACTATAAATTTACCATCTGAGAAACAAGTTGATACTATTTGCTATATGTCACGGATATAGCGTAGCAATATTTAAAGCTTATAACGTAAAATCAATACAGTACCAGATATTTGCTTAAATTGTGCTTTTGTGTTATGCATTCAAAATCTTGTACACAAATTTCTGTATCTGTAAAACAAAATAGTATCATCGAACTATAAAAACGGCAGCTGCTTCTCCACATTCATCTGCATCACAGATTGCAATCTGGACACAGTTTTTGCGAACATTATAATATGTATATATGTACACATTTTACAAGTACATACCAGCATATCCGGGTCAGATAAGTAGAAATGAAGGTGCGGTGTCGGAAATACTGTACTGGTCATGTCTAAATGTGCTCTTTGCATAATTTTTGGAATGTTACTTATTTTTTAAATGATAAACTTCTTTGTACTTTCTTTAGGCATTTACAGTAAGTAGAGGAGGTATTTGTATTCCATTCAAAATTTTGATGCCGAGATTTCATCGGAAGTACACGTTTTGAGCTCCATGAATCCAAAGTATTTTTTCAAAAAGATCAGCGTGTGTGTGTGTATGTGTATGTGTGTGTGTGAATAGCATAACTCAGAACTGAAATTCCCGACAAATAGCAAACGTGGTATTTAAGTTCAGCATCTTCCAAGTATACGACATTAAGACAAAAAACACCCTACCCTAAATTACACATTATATGCAAACATTTTCGACATTTTTTATTTTCTCAAAAATGGCTTTAACAATTTTGGTTAGAAATACAATATGTTCAAGACAATTGCAGGACAAATAAAATGTATATCTTGAATTTCCGGGGTTAGCCTGTAAAGAGCTCTTCATTTTGACTGGATTTTGTACAATTTGTTCAGCCTATAATATACACTTTAATTTTAAAAATATTTCTAGGAAACCATAGTGAAGTTTTTTTATAACACTTGTATGCAAAAACTGAGATGCTTAATATTCTAAGTTCACTTTTTCACCAGAACTTACTGGGACATGTTTCGGAGGCTGTTGTCCCCATATCAGCCTGGATTCACTGCCGTGCTTACTTTTGGGACTTGCAGTCGGTGTTATCTGACTGGACGTACTGTGAAATGAGATTCTTTTCGCACGGGACTCAAAGTTTAATATATTGTGCTTCTTATGTATGAATAATTTTTCTCAATTAGAGAGTTCTGCTGCTTTTCTAAGGGCATTTAAGAGTTTCAGTTTCTCTTCTAGTTGATCTGTTGATCAAAAATGCTCAGCCACTGCTGATTTTTCCACTTGTTTATATGTATTTACATTTCTCCTTTGCCTTTTAAACCTTGTATCTATATTGCTCTTTGTCTTCCCTATGTACCTTTCTTGCAATCCTGGCATCGGATTTCTTAAATACCATAAGTTTTTCCCAGTGGAATGTTGTCCTTTGTATTGATCCTAAGTATATTTTTAAGGAGTGTTTGTTGCCTGGGGCTAAGGCTATATCATATTTTTTGAATATTTTTAGGAATTTTAGGAAGGCCCATGGGTGGAACGTAAGTTTTTTAGTTTCTTTAATGTTGCTTACTATGGTGATTCCCTTTATTTAATTCTTCTTATGGAATTTATTTATCTTCCTGTCTACTATCTTTTTGGTGAAGCCATTTTTATGTACGATTTCCAGGATCTTTTATTCTTTTTTTGCACTCTTGTCTGCTCATTGGTAAGTTTACCAATCTGAAGATAAGGCTGTTTATTATTGCATATTTGTGTTCCCCGGGATTTTAACTTTCATTTTCAATGTAGTTATCCATGTACATATGTGTATTTTCTGTGTATGCCAAAAGTTATTTTATTCTGATTCTTCTGAGTTTTATGTCCGAAAAGGGGAACATGCTATTGCACTCTTTCTATTGTAAATTTTACTGATGTATTTTGTAAGTTCAGTAGAGATGTTGCAGCCTTTTATATACTATGGAATGTCATCTACATATCTGCAACAATGTTTATATATGTGAGGAAAACCTCCTGCTATATATATTTCCAATGAAATGATGTATAAATTCGCCAGAAATGAAAAAAGTAAGTTACTCACCATCCACCTGGGAGTATAGTTTGTTCCTAAATGTGAAGTAATTTTGATTGATGCAGTTTGATCAGCATCAGGCATTCCTCTATTGCTTCCTTACCAAGCTCTGTGGAGTGAAGCCATTTTAACAAAACTTCCTCTAGCTTGTTGTTTTGTATTCTGGGGAACAGCGAGATGACATTAAAAGAAACAAGTACATGTCCCAGTAAGTTATGGTGAAAAAGTGAAGCTAGAGCAATAAAAAACTTTATACAATAAAAATGTGGAACTCGTTAAAGCACAGGATTTGTCACATTTTGGTGAAATTAACCGCTTCCGAGGTATTGCTTGTTATTTATTTTAATTTTGAAGTATTTCTACTTTTCTGCACTGGAAAGTCGATAATCGCTTTTTTCTCGCGGTTATGCGAAGAACATGGAGTTTCAAAGCTGTCACATAGCAACACGCTCTTTAAAAGTGGGTCTGTCGCGTTGCCCACTGTATCCTACAACGAAATTGGTGAATGTGAATAAAGTTTATCTGGATTAACATAGTAGTGGTGGCGGTAAGTCTTTGAAAACATAGCTTGTAGAGGAATGAGTAGAGAATGTCATGTGAAGGTTAAGACCTTGCAGAAGGTTTTGCAGTCCCTTACACTTTCATGAAATAGTTCAGTTATAGGCAGAACACACTCACACTCGCACACAGCGAAACATTTATCCCTTGAACCGAAAGTTCTTCTTGTAAGTTGCAAGTCGCATATAAGCCGCACGATTCGCAATACACCACACAGTTTTTTATTTGGCGTGCACTAAAGAGCTGCCTAATATGCGCCTTCTATTAGCTCTGTGATTAAATAGGACGGACTTTTGGGACTAAGATTGAAGTGCCACTCCGGGATACAAAGCTAATCTTGTATAAATGTATTTTAGCTTACTGTGACTATTTATTTATTAGTGTGGCTCATAAATAAGCTTGCCTAATGACACAGAATAAACATATAATTTAGTGGTTTTAAACAAAAGTTAAAGTGAATATTACAAAAAAGTATTTTACCATAAATTATAACAGTTATATACAAATTAAGCTATGGGAACAAATTGTGCAAATGAGTGCAATAAATATGCAACAACAATAAAATTTAACACAGTAAAAAGATAACAATTTGTAAAAGTAAAGTGCTTTATAAACGATATAACATTTTACATGCTATTTAAACCATAACGATTGCGAAAGATAGCTGCAGAATATTTTATAGTGTTCTTTGTAATTGCATCTTGAATATTTTTATTAACTTTATATTTCCTCATTCATTTCACACTTTGATTTATTTTTAATCTCTCCAACACTTTTCCCTAGTACGAAAGTAGAGAAGTGTCGTAGTAACTCTACGGAAGAATCTGCTATAAATACACGCTTTTCCAACCAGACAATTTTAGAAAAAGGCTCGCATGTGGCTCTGTGTGTGTGTGTGTGATGTCTGTGAAAAGCATAACTAAATAACGAAAATTCGGTTAAAAGCTAACTTAAAAATTCAGTTTCTTCCAAGGATGCGATACAAAGATGATTTCTCCATTCTGAACTACCCTTTACATAGGGAAAATATTCGTTTTTTATTTTGTTGAAAATGTATTTAACGATTTCGATTAAAATACGGTCTTGCAATTCTCATGATAAATAAACATTTCTGTGAATAGCCTGTGAACACCCCTCTTTCGGAATATATTTTGCATAACTTCGTATAACTGGTAAAACATTAGAGATATAAACAACTTATTACACAAAAGATTCTATCTCTTTAAAGGACAAAATAAGTGTCCCATACATGTTTTTATGGCATTAGCAATGTTAATGTTTGCTATTGGTTTGAATTATCAACACTTATTTAGCTTTTTCAACTGCTGGACGCTATTCAATTTTTTCGTGTCGTGCAAGAAACATTGAATTTTAAAGCCGTCACATATCGACCCACTTTTAAAAGATTGAGTTTTAAAATATTTGAGCCTACAGTTGTCTAACTTTTATCTACAACGAAATGTGTAATAAAAGCATTTCTGCAAACGTTTAACGTTAAGTAGAGAAAAGGAGAAGCTTTTGTTTTCAGAAGAAAGGGTAGAGAAGTCCATGTGAATGTAACCCTTCATAATGAATGTTCGTAATGTTATTATACACAGAAATCTGTAATGTTATTATGTGGAGTGGTTATAAACTTTGGATACATTTTTGAAAAGAGTAGATGTCAACTTCGAGGCAATACGTTGAATGAAATCCTTAACACAAAGTGACCCATGATTTATCACAATTTTCTCTCAGCCACGTTCCACATGTCTGCCGATCAATTCTGACATGCAACTAAAGCAATGTTTTGAAGTACGCTAAATAAAAAGTTAGATAAATGCATCCGTATGTGTATGTGTGCTGAGAACAGCATAATCAACAATATCATAAATTACGACTTAGTCGTACATTGCAGACGTGTTCATGACATTGTGTTTTGTGCTACTGTTAAATTTATTTATTGATTTCTAACAATATATCTATGAATAATCACTTAAACCTTGTTTACATTCCATATTTAACGCCTCCACTTGTTCTTTTGTTTAAATAATACCAATATATACGATATATCTTTTCATTACATTCAACAATTTATAGACTGGGTTTTGCAAGCATGCCTGCATGAATAGTGTTTTATCGTTATGTTGTGTGATAGGATGTTTTTTAAATATGCGAGATTCCTCAAGATTTTATTTACTTTTAGGGTCAACTTTTGCGTAGTTTTAACTTGTGAATATGTTTTAAGAGGCGCGCGGACAAACCTGGCATTTCTGAACTTATTAATGATAATAAGTTTAAAATTGGAAAGCATAACGTTGTTTTTCAATCGAGTTTCATATAATTAAAATACGCTTAACCTATTTAAGATAAATTAAAACTGTAATACATGTGTGTAGTGCATCTCCGGGCTCCCACGTAATAAGTCAGAGCTCAAACCACTCAAATAGCAGCTGTTTTGGGCAATGCCTTTAGTCTCGAAGCCTTTAGCCTCGGTTTGCAAATATTCAGCTGAAATATTGAACACTTTGTTTTAATCACCTTTAATTTTATGCCGATTGCAACCAAATTTGAAATGTGTCGACGAATTTTGGTGAAATTCCTATGGGTAATATTTCATCTCCGTACTGCAATGGTTTGCCTAAAACTTGAAAATTTTTGGAAGGTTGTCCATTTAAACTATTCTTAATTCTGTGACGATTGTAACCAGATCTGAAATGAAAATCCTATGTATAGAATCTTAACAACGTGCTGACTGTGGTAAGTGAGATATTTCATACCTAACATAAGGACCGAAAGGCAGACTAAGCGACGCTGCAGTAGCTTCGCACATAAACAGTTAAATTCAGGATAAGTATAAAATTTCATGTATTAGACTTCATCGGCTATCAACCGATAGCCCAAAAATCATAATAAACACTGAACACCGACTAAACCTCATTTTTAGTCATACTTCCTTGAAGGATCCTAAGAAATACTTTTAGGAAATTCACATCACGTTAATTGAGATAAATGCACGCAGAAGAAGTTTCACTACACATTTCGTTGTGGCTACAAAGGGGAAACAGGAGGCTCGAGCGATAGTGAAATCCTTAAAAAGTGGGTTTTATATGCTGGAACTAAGATCCCAAACTCTTTCTATGAAATCGGAGGAAACAACTGAATGATGAAAGCCCTTCAAACAGTAACGGAAGTATTGGAAATTTCACGCTAATAACAATAAATTACTCGGAAATGGGCTATGCTGAGAAATAAATTGGTTTAAAGAAATCTAGAATTTATCTTGGAATAAGACTATGTGTATTTCTTATAGTTTACCATTGCACAAAATTATACATTACTTCAGAATGAAGGGAATTCACAGGCATTTCAAAGAAAATTTTAGATTTTGTTGTCACGTAAAAATTTTAAATATATAGTATTTTCGTAAAAGTTGTTGACATTTTAAGGAAATAAAAATAATATAAATTGTGCCAACTAAAGAGTAATTTGGGATAGAAATTTTCTTAAAAATCTTCGTGTCGTATCGTTGGAAGAAGCTGAACATAAGTAAAAATTTCGGTATTCATTCTTCCATGTTTTCTTAGTTATGTTGTTCTCCCTCTCTCTCTCTTCTCTCTTGGACGTTTTTCTAAAATGCTTCTCTTGGGTTCAGGGACCTCAAAACATGTATTTTTTGTGACATTCCGATATGGAAATTTCGGTGGAATGCAGTTCTACCTCCAACTAAGTAGGTGCTACACAAAGTATGAATGATTTACACGGTGTCGATTTAAATATTATTTCTGTAAGAGTTTCACATGATGAATGAAATTTGTACTCTGGAAAGAATATACCACCACTTCTGTGAAGAGCGTACAAATTCCTCTTCATTCTTGTTGAACTTAGAAGAAGCTAAAAATAAATGTGATAAAGTTCGGCGTTAGATAGATGTGCACCATGTGAAAAGTTTGTTTATAAACCTGTCTTTTATGTGCCAGAGCCTCCGAAACTAAAAGGGGGATGACTATAGGACATAGGTCATAAACAAACGGTAGACTACGCGACAACCAGTAGACATCTCATTCTATTTAAGAGTTGGTTTACTAATGGCACAGTATCAGTGCTTCATAGTAGTCCTTCACCATAGCTACAGCCGAAGTATTGTTTACGTATTGTTCTGATTAGAAGTTTCATACTTTACAACATTAAGTTGTGTGGCTATCGTCAAATGGGAATGAACAATGGCGGCTTTGTACACAAATACACAGTATACCGAGATGCTTCTCTCCACATGCAAGGTCAAAGGATTGCAAGAGGTCCTTGTCGGCTCTATCAACGACGTTCGCTATCCCAACAGGGTTACCCAGCCCTCTCCATGTTTCTAAGATTGGCGGTGACTTTGAGTGAGAAAATGTAGCTTATGTCCTAGCACACATCCCTCCAAGTGGATCCGCGGACACGCCATACACCAGAGTTTGAACTCTTTCTAAGAATTCGCATAAGAGAACTAGGCAACGCATAAAGGTATGGAAGTTAGCGGTAGTTATTTTGAGCACCTTCGGTAATTGATTAAACTAATGTTGTCTGTTTACTTATAAAATTCCTGTTTTCTGTTTTACTTATTTCCTATCTTTTGTGATATATACTGTCTACGTCCTGCTTCACATTTCAGAGACTATGAAAAACGTAAACTAAGCGTTTTTGGACATGGGTTTATTAACAAAATGTGATCTTATCATACCCATCTACCTACTGCCGAGCCTTGAAACATATATTGTTATATACCGGGGTGAGGCCAAGAGGTTTGCAGCTAAATATTAAATTTAGTTACCCCGGCATAAACATTGGGGGACGTAGACTCAGCGGCACACAGAGATACCAAGAACTTGCTGCACAAAATAAGCGGGCGTGGGATCTTTAGAACATTAAAAATACATAACTTTACATTTACCTCTGGTTTATTATACTTAGGTGCTTATGATTTATTATACATTATTATTATTATAATGTAGGTGCCCTACAAATACACAAAGTATTACAGAAGAACACTGGGGGAGATGCCCCACGCACACACATCCATCATACAATACACACGCAACCGTTCCCTCTGAAGATCTACATTAGACTCACATTAGCCTAGCCACGCCACCAAACACAAAGAGAGCTATTGCCTCAATTCCCTTCACCCCCAACTAGGAAATGAAATTGCCGCGCCGAACAATAATTAACATACAAACACAACAATTAGCTCAACAATATTATACACAGCAATAATGTGTCCGACGCGACAATACACACACACACACATACATCACAATGTTTATTTATTAACTGGTAAACTACAGGGGATAGGCAGAAGTTTACTGCAAGAAAATGTCTGCATTTGTAAAGTGTGAAATACCTGTGAAATAAATGTTGTATAGCATAAACCATTTCACAGTTTTTCAGGTGAAGGTTTTAATATTTTAAGCAGTAAACTTTTTCCAGTTGCTTTTTTCTTTGTCTTTTCTTCTGGCGACGTCGTGATAACAAATCCATCATGTACTAGCCTGCTTTATAAACATTTGTTTCAGTTTCCTGAATGCTTCGGTGTACGTACATTAAAATGTGTACTACAGTTACTTCTCCAATACTTGTCACGTAGACAAAAAAATAAAAGCTTTTGCACGAATAATTTGTAGAATAACTAAAGTGCGTTATGTTGAGCATGGATAATTGTGTAATTATAAGGTCTATTTTTATTGTTTGTTTCTTTCCTAAAATAGTTTTATATCTAGGCTGAACTCTAAACTTGAGCATTTTAAGTTTAAAAGATTGTTTATTATACTCATTATTACTATCCTTCACAATTTTAACCCCTGGATTGCAAACAGCCAAATTTCTTGGTATCATTACAGAGTGCTAATTTCTTGAAATTGAAATCTCATTTCCGCTTTTGACACTTAGTAATAAAAAGCTTTCTTCGCAAGGCTGTTTATTTAGATTAACCATTTTGGTTTTCACAACTCGAGAAAAAAAATGTCGTGCATTCGTCAGTGAACTTTACTTTCAACATAAAAAGTACCAAATTATATTTCATTGAACTCCTGCACTTCAGATTAATCGCTCCACACTGACGTGTTGCTGGTTGAATATGCAGTAGGGATATGCTGGTCTGCCTTGATTTGGGATTCCATATTAGAACATTCTCACCGATCCAAAGCCCCATTATACACTAACTTTACTGTACACAACCTAAATTCAAAGATACTAACCTTCATACATCTCGTATGCTGAACTAGCATCTCAATCCAAGAACGGTAATTTCCCCAGCAAAATTATTTTGAAAATTTAAGTTAAAATTACTGATGGTCTTGGTAGGTATAAACTAACGGGTTTTACTTGCAAAATGTATCCGCTTACGCGGTGCCATATTCTGGCTATCACTCTTTGTAGTTATTTAAATCGGCCTAGCTAAAGTTTAATGCAGTCGATTTCTTCAAGAAATTTTTGGCATCGGAATTCTCCAGATTAATTTTGTGAAAGTAGAGTTAATATTCTATAAATACTAAAGAACATGTGTTAAAAATGTTCATAAAAATTGTACACTAAAACTCAATTTAAGCTCATAGATTTTATCTGAATTAGTTAAATATAATACGAAAGCCAATGATAAACCTGTAAAACCTACTATCCGTTTGTCAATTTTATCTTTCTTGCTTTTTATACCTATGGTTAAAAGTCTGCAGAAGTGAGAAAACAAGCAAATTGACTCGGCTTCTATTCGTGATTTCAATCTAAAGATGCTCGAATTTGAGCCCACATTTTTTTCTGTCTGTCTTGCTCGGCTCAAACTCGAATATTAAACGACATGCGTGTTCTTCCAAAGGCAGCTCATAAGACTAAAAGGAACAAAAAGGAGCTTGTTATTAAAAGTAAATACATCTTCTGCAATAACTAAACGAACAAAAGAAGATGTATATTTAGGATTTTGTCTCAAATATTCATTCATTTTGGGATAGAATATCTGTACATTATTATGCCGGCTCTCGTAGCCGTGGTCACTGGAGGATACAACTCCGGTGCTCCGCCAAGCTGAGGGTCGCGGGTTCGAGTCCCACCATGGGCATGGGTGTTTCTGTAGTGTCTGTGTGTTGTATAATTGCATAATAAACGGTAACGAAAACAGTAAAAACACAGTAAGATTAATTGGGTAAAACAAGGGAGCTTTAAAAAAACAAACAAACAAATTACGGAAGATATGTTTCTTGGAGTGTTCGCCCCACGTACGATACAAAGTTTCCGGTGGCATTCGCCCCCACGTTTAAAAATCAGCTTTGTATTTTAATGTTTATTCAAATATTATATGTATGCCTCGGCTGCATCAGTAGTAATTTGTAGAAACACGTACCTCTTAGCAGGGGTAGTACGGCTAAAGAATGAAGGCTTATACAAATTATAATGGTATTTAACTTCGGTTTATTAATCTTTCATACGATTAAACAACACTTCACTAATATATCCTACTAGAGTATTGTTATTTGTACTATTTAACACGTAAACTTTATATTATACACGCCGTAATGAATTTTTTGTCTCATACTGAATACGTACCAAGCGAACTAGTCGGGAACGCTGTCTTTTAGCGTCTGCCACCTGAATTTGCAAATTTCATCTATTTCAATTCTCTGATCGGCTAATCCTACTCCAATAGAATACTTTTATTTAACTTAAAGCTACTTCTAGTTGTTGATTGGCTATTTATTAACTGTTTTAAATATTAGATTATTGTTCCAAGAATTATTAGTGCATTATTAAAATTCCCAATTTGTTCACTCAAGGTTACCTCATTGTTAAATCATTGTTAGCAGCTTTCGGCTTCTATTATCAATGCTCCTACATTGTTAAAACAACGTAATACATTCACATAACATTATTATACATGTACATAATAATATAACCATAATACAAAGACTGTTGCATAATTTTATATATTATACACATGCTGCTTTAAGATGGGCTGATATTATTATACATTATATAATTAGACTGATATCATTTAAGTGTTAAAAGTCCTGTCTCAATTTGCCCCCTTTTGGAAATATTTAAAAATTATGTTCTTTGTTTTTTTAAATATTTTCTCAAAGACTCCTGAAAGAAAGAAACATAACCTTTTTATTATAACACTTCCTATTTTTCACTGTCACTATTTATGTAACACGGTTTTCACTATACTCGTGTAGCAGAGTAATTTATCTTTTCCGCCACATGTTTGACACTTTTAAGGTCAACAACCTGGTGTTCAATGACCTGAGTAAAGTTTGTTTATTCACTAACACAGCCACTATTGAGTATTCTATGTGGTAGACATTTAATACTTAATTAGGCATATTGACACTTGTTACCCTTTCTTTACAACTTATTTCATAACCATGTTTATATTTCTAACAGTTTGTATTTATACATTATAAATGTAGTTGATATTCAGATTTCTTATGTTTTTCTTACTAACAGTGAATTTTCTTCTATTACATCATTTTATCTATACTCTCTTTTGTTATTGACCATTGGTTACATTTAGTAAAGATATTATTATAAATAGTACTTTGCATTTATTCAGTGATTTGGTGCATATTATACTATAGATATTAAATACATATTTCTTAATACTTTGTAAGGTTATAATTATAGGTTTTGAGTTACATTGCCTTCCCCTTTTATGTTTGAAATATTTTATTTTCTTTTTCTATTTCTTCTTGTGTCTACTTGTGTACGGCTTCAACAATTGTTTGTGGAATCTTCCAATTATTTGATTTGTTTTATTGTTCCTAAGTTCATATGTATCTGTGCCAAATATATTTCATAAGGACCATGATAACTAAGAAACAATCTCAAATATTCCTTACGAAGTTTATTTGACAACCTCTTGTTCTTCATTAGTACCTGATGTCCTGTCTTTAATTTCCAAATTCTTCTTTTTCTTTCTTCAGGTTTTTGTTTTCTCTTCAGGGCCTTTGCTTGTATTTTTGAAAATGCTAATTTAAAAATTTCCTCTTTTTCTGGAAATTTAGCTGATTGGTCTTCAATAACTTCTGCTACATTACGGCTCAAAGTATTGTATAATTTTCCATGATGAAGCTCAATTGGTTTAAATCCTGTTACTGTGTTTACGGATTGATTAAGTAGACTTTGAATAATATTAATATATGAGTACTAACTGCTCTGCTTGTTATGACACACTACACGTAGATGATTTGAAATTTCTTTTATCTCTCTCTCTACTGGATTGGTATTAGGTCTATATCTTGATGAGGAATGCTGTTTGACTTGCAAATCTGTTTTTCCACTCATAAATTTAGAACTGGTAAACAAAATGCATTATCACAAAGAATGGCCTGAACTATTCCTTCCTCTGGGAAATATGATTTTGTTAATTTGTTTAAACATGCTGTGCTGGCTGCATCTTGAGTGCATATATTCGTACATATTTGCTAAATAAAAATTTGTATCCAAATGTACTTACAGGCATTGGACCTGCAAATCTAAACTTAATAAACATCTTGGTTTATCTCTAAGTACTGAGTTCGTTGTATATTCATAAGCTACATTAATTTGTTTTGCTTTCTGACAAAGGTCACAACACGATATGTATTTCCTTACTTTATGCCCTAGTTTAGAGATATATAAATTCTCCAAAATAGTTAGGGTTGTCTTCTCAGTACCAGCATGTATTAATCCTAAATGAAATTGTTCTATTACTTCTAATTCCATACTTGTTAGAATACATGTTTTCCCCCTATTTCCTTTCCATGCTTCTTATATAATATACCATTTTTAACAACGATTGTACGATTCTTTGCTTCTTTATGTTGGGAGCTTTTTCTTTCAAACTTGCTAGTTTAATGTCTTTATCTTGCTCTTCTTTAATATTTTTAAATTGATTCATCAATTCTCTCTTCATTTGAATATCTGTTGTAAGCACTTTAATCTCATATTGCTGTCTAAAACAGCTTTCAGGAAATTGTTTGTTGTGGTTGATTCTTGATATGAAATCACTGAATGTATTTTGTTTGCATGGAAGATGTATAATTTCTACATCAAATTCCATTATAGCGAGAATCATTCTAGCTAACTTGCCACTATATAGCCTACATTTCTGAATGAAAGTCAAGCTAATGTGATCTGTATATATATTTTTTCTGAAATATACATGTCTTAAATTTAAGTAATTAAAATAAAGTGCTCCAATTTCTAACATTGTTACTGATGCATTTCTTTCAACATTGGTTAGGCCACGTTAAGCAGTACTCATTTCATGAAATGTGTTGTCATATTCTCTTTGCCCTAGTATTCCTGCATATTCTTGACAAGATGCATCCACATACAACTCATAAACTAATTCATCCCTTGGACGTTCCAGTAATATTGCATTTGCCAGTAACTTTCTTACATTTTCAAAACATTTTTGTAGCTCTGCTGTCACTTCCATTTATTTGTTATCTTTAACAGTTGTCTTAAAGGTCTACTTCTGTAGCATATTTTGGTAAAAATTTACTTTCATAATTCCTAATTCCAAATAAACATCGTAGCTGTCGAGTATTTTTAGGTGGTGGGATTTTTAATATGGCTTCCCTTCTTTCTTCATCTGGTCGAATGCTTACTTCATTATTTACATATCCTAGGAGTTTGATTTCAGGTACACAGAATTTTGACTTTTTTATATTTACGGTCATGCCATGTTCAGGTAATTTATTTAATACATAATTTACATTTACATGTTCCTTGAAGGTTTTACTAATTATTAGAAAATCATCAGTGTATCTGATTAAGAAATCATCTGCTGTGTCACCAAAGATACTATGTATTGCTCTCAGAAATCCACTAGCACTATTCTTTAATCCATTTGGGTTTACACAATACCTATACTGTAATCCAAAAACTTGAAAGGCTGTATAATCATGTACTTTTGGATCTAGTTTGACTTGCCAAAATGAAGCTGTAAGCTCTATAGAAGAAATATATATATGCCACGTGATAACTTTGCAATCGTTTGTTTATACTTTCATTTTGAAAGTGGTCTGATAGCACGAATTTATTTAAATATCTACCATCTATAGTGATTCTTAAAATATTATCTTTCTTTACCGTACAACAAACACTATTTATATATTGTGAAATGCTAAGCTCAACTATGTTATATTCCATCATACTAGCTATTAATTTTTTAGCTTCGTTTCTTAGGTTTACTGGTGGGTTATTATATTTTCTTCTGAATATTGATACATTTTCTACTGTGAATGTATTTCATTGAATACATGCTTATTGTTCTCCAGTACTTTCTTCATTATTATCTTTTCACGGTCAGTCAGTATTGTATTTGTCATTAGTGTATCTTATGTACTTTCTTGTCTTCTATCTCTGTTGCATAGTTATCTTCTACCTGCTCTAACATATTTTCTTCTGCCATCGATTTCTTTGTATAAGGGTTCCATTTGCTAAGGTCAGTTTGCTGTTCATCGAAGTTAATAACTTTTCATTATTTTCCCAGCTTGCTTGGACATTTACAATTTGTATGAAGCATTCTTCTGCATATACTGCATTTTCTTGTTCCATTTTTTGCACTCTACACAGGTACTTTATCCTTTATAAAAGGCATTTAAATATTATTTTCTTTATTTAAAATAAGTCTGTCCTTAAAATCAACTATCGCAGAGAACTCTATACATCACATCCAATTATAGCTTCGCATATTAGGTTTGGAACTATTAAAAACATGACGTCTAATGTAATATCTGCTATTTGTATAGGTGTCAATGCTTGAGATTTGGTAGTTTGGGTCATTGTACCTATGGCTACCCTACATAAAACATTACTTATTGGCGCTGACATAAGTGTTATGCCTTCATTTAACAGTTGTTCATAAGATTTCTATGAGCAGATAGAGCTTGATGATCCTGAATCTATTGCAACATTTACTTCCCTTCCTGCTATAATAGTTTGAATATACGGCGATTCATATTGGTTTCCACACTTCCTAGTGTTTGTATTCAGAAGGTAACAATTAAAGTGTGTAGATATATTAATCTGCCACTTAGAACAGAAGGTACTGTATTACCAGAATCTACGTGAGGCAATACGTAATTTAGTTTTCCTGGCGTGTATTTTCAGTACATACAGGATTGCCATTTTGTACCGCAGTTACACTTTTTGCACGTTGTAAAATAATTTATTACAAAAATAATACATTTAAAACTATTAGAAAAGTTGTATAAAAATTTATACTTTCCTTGGACGTAAGATAATTGGTGTAAATTTCAAATAAAGTTGTTCATAGTGTTAGAATTTGGAAGTTTTACCTGTGGTTGCGTTTAATGGCGGTAATAATGACCGAGCTAGAAGAGGAGTAGTTTGAGACCGAATAACTGGTGCCTTAGAATTATGATTATGCCTTAGAATTATCACAGTATGATAAGGAAGAATTACTAGAACAAAAATTCTCAGAAAAGTTAGACTAACATTAATTATTCTCGAGCTTTTAGCCCAGAAACGAAAATATTGGCTATTTTAATAACTTTCAATGACCGCGTTATGGATTTGAAAAATAATTATATGGAGTCCAGGTTTTAAAGTTCTGCTAATCAATTTGTTTTTAAATTACATCTCGTGGAAATTTTAAACACCATGGCTTACTAACGAGGGGGGGGGGGCGCAGAAGTTTTCACAAGTGTGTTATCAGCTGTAGTGTTAGTTTTTTTAAGATTTATTATTTTTTCAGTAAACTTTTGTATTCAGTTACCAATATTTTACGCCAAAATTTTACCGAAACGGGTAGCCGAGGTCATTAAGACACGAACTCATGAACGGGTGGTCTGCGTTTCGTATTCCGCCAGGACTATCCTCCCTGACTGAGATTTTTTTTAGAGTTTCCCCAGTCCTCATAGCTGACAAAGCAGGAGGTACCCTAAACTTAGGCCTGGAATTTTTTTCCCAATTTTCCATTTCATTTCATGTATCATAAGTGTCCACAGTCTGTGATGCCGTATGCAGTAAGAACAGTTGCTAAGCACTACCAACAAAATGCTTAAGTATATGCAAGTAGCTGTATCTCTGTTTTATGCGGTTGTTTTAAAGTTTAGCACTATAATGGGTAGAAGAAAAGCCACGTTTCCGTATGACACATTTGATATAAAAACTTAACTTCGGCAACCAGCAATGGGCAGAGGTATATGGGGCTGGTGTTACGAAGAGGATTCTTGTACCGCAGCATTACACGCACTGTGTTAAAGTCGTCCTTTCTTTTCCTTCTTATTTACTTTTTAGCCAATAGTAAATTTCCTAAATATCTTTTCCAAATTGCATTCACTTGGAAGTTCTGCAACATCCTGTGCTTGTCGGATTTCTTGAACAAAACCCCAAGTTAGAAAACGTTCCTGGTGCAAAAGGTTACCAGAAATACACAAGATGAACTTATTTCACAGGCTACGAAGCAAAATCATTGCTGAAAATGGAAACTAGGAAATTGATAATTTAGACTTAATGCATTCACTTGGAATAGAAATTAGTTAGTTTCGCAAACGTACATTGTAAACCAAATAATCAGTCTGCGGATAGTGATGTAGGGTATGTGTGTGCATTGTTGCGTCCGACACATTATTGCTTTGTAGCATGACATTGTTCAACTAATTATTTCGTTTGTGAGTTTGAATTTTATCCGGCACAGCATTTCTCTCCCCACCTCCCTGTCAGGGGAAGAGAGAGGAAAGGGGGTAGGGCAAGTAGAGGGACTAGCTTCTTTGTTCTGGTGACGTCAGTCTAGTAGTTGCGTCAGTCTTGCGAGTCTCTTCAGGGCGAGTGGATGTATCGTGTGTGTCTCGTGAGTGTAGAACATCTCCCTCCAATGTTTGTCCTGTAATCTTTTGTGTATGATATATTGGAAACAAGGCAAATTTATAATAAACTACAGATAATGTGTTAAAGTGAATTTATGTGTATTTTGTTATGAATACCCCACGCCTGCTTTGAAATGTAATGTTTAAGGTTCCTGATCCTCTCGTTGCCACTGATGCCATGCTCCCCAATGTTTATGCCGGGGTAACTAAATTTAATATCTAGCTGCAAAACCTTTTGGTATCACCCCGGCATTTAACACTATTAAGCTGTACTGTTTCCCCAGAAGAATACATTTTGTTTTCCACAATGACTAGCTCCATATTAGAGAACACTTATCAGATGATAGGAGTAACCTCAGATGCCTTTAACAGGATATGAACTGAAAACTATTTAGTATAAAATGGACTCTTGTATTAATTGATGAAAGTTAAAAATGTTGCATTCTAGAGAGAGAGAGAGAGAGAGAGAGAGAGAGAGAGAGAGAGAGAGAGATCCCCTTATTAGGGATGCTTCATTTTTGGATATAATAACTAAAAACTTTGAGGCACTTCCGCCATTGGTGTACTAATTTCTGCCTTGGCTTTGGAAAAAAATGAGACTGATTGTTTGTAACACCAACTACACACTGCGTTGGACTGATCTCTGCATTGGACGCAAGCGCGTGCCATTCAGAACCCCTTCACCTTCGGGGAGGGCCAGGAATCACATTGCGTCAGGTCCAGCCCATTAGCTAGGTGAAGCAAGACGCTTCCAAAGCAGAGGTTGTTTCTCACTTGTGTAAGATTGAGAATGGTGTTTAATGATCCCATTTTGCTACGGTGTGCTCACAATTTCTTCAGTATTGTATGTAGCGCGCTGAGTTAATGGCTTCGTCAGGTTCTACAGCTCACAAAATATGGTGATCGTGACTGTGCCAGGTGATGACTGTGCCTTGAACTTTTTGGAACAAAGACTATTTATTTTTCAGTATCGAAGTGCCTGGCTTATCAGTCGTACAGTTCATATCTATCTGCTGACCTTGGTAGCGTCAACATTCGCTTCTCCATAAACGGTATTCATTTGACGGTGAATTTCGATAATTGAAACTCCTTCCGCCGTCGGGATTAGATTACAGCACGTTGTTTTAAATATGCATCCGTATAGGCCGACATTTTGTATATTACTGCTTTCATGTCGTTGGTTGCATCCAAGATCTGAAAGCGGAAACTTCAGACCTCACTTTGAGTGTGATATGTCTCACTTTCACTACTTGTATAATAACCCAGGATGTAAAGCTTGCTTGCTGATCAACTTGTTTTCCTACTCTCTCCGTATTATGATAACTGCAATTTATTGGGCACACTATAATGCATGTTACTAAACATTTTAAGGAGCAAAATCAAGTAATTTCACTTCAGTGGCTTTGTTTGGGTTTGCCGGGAAAAATCTTCTGGACCAAATGAAAGGAAGAAATCCATGATAGGACAAGCCAGGTAAACGTTCCACACTGCTGAGACCTAGGGTTGTCTTTAACATGAATAGGACATTGGCTATACTCCATCATCGTTATATGCAACATAGTATATGCTTTATCATGATGTGCAGGCTTCAATTGTTAGGTGTGCCCGTTAGGTGCTTCCAAGTCGATAATATTATTAGACATGTTTAAATGTCACTCTTTGACTCATTTTGATGTTTGACGAAAAAATATGTTTGTTTGTTTCCCGCCTGGCAAGGTCGCCTCACTAAACGGAACTTGTCTGCAGGAGAAGGGTCGTATATAAGCAAATGAAGTACATACATTTTCCTTCCGTAGCACGTTTCGCTGCGACATCAAAAAGCAGTTCGGCTATAAATAAAAGCTACTGCTATTTTCCTGCTACTCCTAAAGCGAATATCTCATTCGTGCACTTCTATAGTTATAGCGAGGTCATAAAATGTGAACTGGAAAGCACATAAACGTGCATATGGGAGGAAAAAACAAGAAGAAACAGAGTTTGAAGGGAAGATTTAAGAGTACATTCCGGAGTAAGCAATAAACATAAAAGGTAACAAAAGAGTGCTTTCTGCAGTTCCGGAACACAACCATGATGGTGCACATATTAGCCCATAGTTATGTTAATTTCCCTAAATGGTATTTTGACAAATACGACTTTTTAAAAGTGAAATATGCCATTACAAACAAAAACATTATTGCAAAGCCTCGTTCCGAAATTTAGTCTGGTAAAAATGGACTTTTCTTGCACCCTATTCAAACAAATGTATTTTATAAATGCAGCTATCAAACACGGTATTATATTGGAAATGGTATGTTAACTCTACGTGTTTTAAAATTATTCAAAACAATAACACAAAATTCAACAATTCTTGTAGATTTAATTTTTCCGTAAATGTATATTCTTTGGGCTGTTTGTGGTGTTGCTTATATCACACGAACTTGAAGATACACCACGAACATCGCAATTAACACTGAAATCTTTCATTTCAGGTGTATAATTTACATTACATTCTTAAACTGTAAATTACTGCAACAAAAAATACTGTTAGCACGTTTCACCTTTACTTCAATGTACTGTCTAAATGTCTCAGCAGCGCTTGTAGATCTCCAACCACCATGATGTTTAGGTCTCTGGATACCAGCACCCTAAACAACTGTATGTGAAGCGGGTGAAAGCTCTGAACTTCTCTACGTGAAGAAATTAGTGGCAAGAAAATAAAGATTTGTTTACTGCCTTGTTATAGCAATGCAGCCAATCAAGAACACCTTGATGCTTCTGAAATACTTGGTAGCGGAACAGATTAAGTATAGAATATGTAAAGAATGGTTCTTTTTGCACTTGGTAGGATTTTAGAACTCATATACTGCTCATTATAAAAGTTCCTCACAATGCAAAAAATGAGATGCCTCCGACATTTCCACTTTCAGTAAATTTTCAGGAAATTAAAAAAACGCATTATTTTAATACTCACCGTATAGGAGACAAAACTAACCTCAATCCACCTACCTATACACTAGGGTAATTTTGGGAGAGACGGTCATACTGCAGAGATGGCCAATGGCTCTCATTGTCGCAGCTGTGATGTGAAGTTTTTGAAAATCGACTGGCAGCAAGTTCTCAGTCCTTGTTAACGAATGTTGATCACCTGCAGTGGTTTTGGTCGCATTTCCACCAGTTTATTTATTTTATTGCTTTTCATGTGCTCAATTATTTTTCCGCTGTTGAATGAAGTTAATGAAAACCCAATGTCCTTTAAAGACAGTAGTTTGAAAATTTGTGCTCATGGTAAGTGCATATTGGATATTTTACTGACATAGCGTATATTATTATAACGTTCTCTAGTTTCCCTGTGGTCAGTGGCCATCTCAGCTCTACAACTAGGGGAGATGGCCACCAATCTTCCGGGAGAGTTGACATATTTTCATTATATTTTTGTATTTATATACACATATCTCCGTTTTATTTTTTTATTGTGACACACCGTGTCATTATTACTAATTTTTATCCCTGGTGTATAATCAGATTGTAGTGAAATAGATAATTTAAATGCTTTTCATATTTGCACGTCTTTCTTATGCGTTTCATATGTCGACAAAATACAAAAGAAACGAGGGTAGTGTTCGCGCTATTCTGAAACATTCAATATACCAAGGAGGACTCTAGGTACAAAAGTTATAAACTGGCAATGTCTCAAATGGTACCAAGAAGTTGTATGGGCAGTGAACTTGGAGAGAAGCTGTTGCGACATATTAAGAAACTGCAGAAGCATGGTTTTTCTCTAACAAGATAAGATATTCACACTCTAGCATACAATTGCGCCGAAAAACTTGGCCTGAAACATTATAAAAAAGAAAAATTAAAATCATATTAATTGTATAGTTTTCTCCAAACATTTTTCTGCACGAGCCATTATTTACAAGAACTTGACTACTAACTGATAAACAAAAGTGTGAAAGATGTATTGCATAATGATTGCTAATTTATTAAATCACTAAAATACTCTTTGAGTACGTAAAATATGTGGCTATCTCCTTCTCCCTCCACTCATAGCGGCAGGTGGCCAATGAATATGTTTTTAAAATTCCGACTTTTTGATACAAAATAAATTTTTATGATCATGAGCGCTTACTATTGCAAATATTAATTTTCAAGGAGTCCGTTTAGCTATTTAAACACATTTTTACTTCCAAATTCTTCGTGTAATACAAAATTTTAAAAACTATGGCCATCTCTCCAGGACTTATCCAATTTTGTTTTCAATATATTCGTTGTTCCCAAGACCTAACTATTGTTTTCTAGAAAAGTGCGTTTAAAATTTGGAAATGTTTGTATTTTCACCAACAATAGGACAGTAAATTATGTATAGGAAATACTGAAGTAATTTCAGTAAAACTTATAATTAATATTTTTCGTATATTTTAATTATTAGTGGGTAATTATTTATGACAATTTAACAATTGTATATACTAAAATATTTCACATTTAGCTGGAAATTTTCATGTTCTATGAAATCTGTTCATTAATGTTAGTAACAATATTATAAATGGGATATATTTTCTTGTATTACAATTACTACTTAAATTGCTTTATAATAAATACATCAAAAATAATTACTTTGATTTCGTATTAAGGATTTTCTTTAAAATAGTTGCACTAAACGCAATACAGAATACTTTCGATTATCCACGGCAACGGTAGTCAGAAGTTGCGCGGCTAATCCAAAAATACTTATAAACCATTCCCTATGAATTCAACCAAGCTTTCCTTACCATCTTTAGATGATGGCGTTATATCCACATTTCGAATTGAAATTTGAGTCACGTTGTATCAACAGAACTTTATTTCACAATGAAATTCACGGTTGTGCACTGCATTGCGTTTTCACGTTTGGAACGCGACATTTTTCCAAGACGGGTACTGCAGTTCAACCACTAGAAAGTCTTCGGGATATCAGGAGGAGGAGGCGCGATATAATCCTGTGCAACGTAAGTGTTAGCACATATTTCCCACTAGGCACTGCGTTGACATTAACATTTGCAACTGCATCTGCGAAAATATGAAGATGCACATTCCTGTCACGGCTCTGAACGTATCGTGCCTATTCGGAGGGGTGGCAACAAAATAATGTGTTCTTCATTGTTAGCAAGTGACAATGAAAGGCTGCGCATCGCTGTTGCCTGTGGTTGCATATAGGTATTACCGACAATGATTTGGCTGAGTATTTGTAAATAAAGTAATTTCTCATTTACAGTAGTTTTCGATATACTGCCGTATCCATCAATGGCTCCAATCATTACACTCGTATAACACACGAATATGTCATTCTATTTTGTTCCATTTGCCTACTTTGTTTCATTTGTAACATATTCTGCAACGTTTTAGAAAAAAAATTATGAAGATTTTTGAACGTTTGTAACATTTTGAGGATTTTTAAGAGTCTTCATTGTAAACAATTAAAACCAACGGTTTACACCCAAGGCATTGTCAGTCTATTTCTGCTGACAATATTCAGTATAAAAATTTCTGCATCCCACAACGGAAGTGGGAATGCAGCCAACATCTGAAATAAGAAATAAAACATTTAAACGTTATTATAGTGGTTATACCAAAGCACGCAGGCGAAGGGAGCGTGTGTTCCTTAACGATGTTTATGATATAAGTTTCGGTTTCTGATTCACCAAAGAGGTTGGGTTTAGTTTTTTTATATTAACTTAGGTTAATTACCAACCAGTGGTTACAACAAAGTACACGAGCGAATCCAGCGTGTGTTCCTTAACTATGTTTATGATTCACTATTTGTATAAGCTTAGGTTTCTGATTCACGGGAAGTTAGGTTTATTTTTTAAAATATAAGCTTAGATTAATCAGAATCCCGAAAATTTTAACATATACACTGTTAACATGAATTTCGCGGCGGTTTCAAACGTTGGCGGCATTAATTTAGCGACGTTTTACCAATTGTATTTAGCGAATTCCAACTCAAAATGGCTGCGTTTCTTCTATTTAAGTGTGTTCGCTTAAAAGAGCGGGTGGGCGGAATACATCACTTGATTCGAAAATCTAGTAGTTCACTCCTTCCTTAACATCCTGGATTACTCTACATGCATTTTTTACTGGATTAAGTGGGTAATTTTTTGCTACAAAACCGCAATTGATGGATATGTGAATAGATTTGTACGCTTATACTCTATATATATTAAAAGCAACCTCTAAGTAATTTAGGCTGTAGAAGGTAAAAACAATCATCATGAATAAACAGGAAAATGACATTTTACCACTAGTTATTATTAAAATAAGTATAACCCACATCCACATAGAAAAGGAACTATATTGACAATTATTCTGAGCTTTTAAATATATCAGAATACTAATATTAATAAACGAAATAAACAACACAAATTTATTGTAAAGAATCATAATAGATGCATTATAAAAAGAAAGTTCTAATATTATGAGATTCAGCATGTCATTATCACTGCTAACACACAAAATCTGGTCCATACAATTGGGAGCATAAACGAGTGCTAAAATATTTTTAATGAAATGTTCGTGCTCAAAATGTCAGGAAATGATATTCATTCTGATGATATGTTCTTTAGAAAACAAGGGGAAACAATTAGGAATTCCTTTTCGTAAGGTTCTTGAAACGCTTCTGACAGTTTCTAAGTTGTGCCTTACCGTCTAGTACCACCTGCAGTCGCATATATTTGAGTTGATAGTGGATATATGTCGTTTAATAGTTTTATATTCGAGATTTTTCCTCAAAATGAAATCGAAGGTTTTAAAAAGGCACAATCGGATAATCTACAATGTGTGAATACATTACGGGTAGCATCGTTTTTCAGAAATAACGAATGTTTTACGGCTTCCGAAATTTGTGGATCAAAAGCATATTGTTAGCATACGCACCTATTGTACGCCTGATTATGAAAGTTTTCTAAGTAACAAAAAGTCTACTGCTTATGTTGGAAAGCTAACACATGTTAATGATTGGTTTTAGAAGCTAATAGTGAAGCATGGCAATTACTTATTTCTCATTCGTAACGAAGCATTAATTTAAACATGCTTTTAGTATAAATTAATTGTTCTTCAACACTAGCCCTGTGTGTAGTACAAGGTTGGAAATATGGAATCAGACGACTGAAAAATTCAATTGTTCTGTCGTTCAAATCCCGTCTATGCATTGAATACCTTATTTTATAGGGTAAGATTTTATTTTATTAGATGATAATGGCGATGTTTGTGACAACTACAAACATTAACTGCTTAGCTTAGCATTGAACGATCAAGTGTTTTGATTTTCCCCTCTTAACTTGTAACGAGAAAAGATATATTATGCTTGCGTAATATTCCGTTCTTTGCTACCTTGTATTAAATAATATAGAAGACATCTGAAACCTTGAATGTAGTTCTTAAAGAGGCTAAACGTGGCAAATGTATGTCTTTAACGACTTGAATTTATAAACAAATTAAACATAAAAACATAGAAGCATTTTACTCGTACGATATGTTGCATCAAAATGATCCTCGCAACAATACATTGCCAATTTCTCTGGCATATCATCGACATTTCTTCACCAGAGCAAAATCCTATTTGTTTATTTCAGCTTTTTTATGTGGTGAGAGATTCACGCATAAACAATTTGCTGGAGGTATGCAACGCATTGGTGCACAGGGGAACTATACACGAGTTTTAGTTTTTCTGCTTCAACATCTGGCCAGTATTCATATTGATCCCTAAACGAAAACGTTCTGCTACATACGCTACACAATATACTAAAATAAAAGGGAAATAAGCACAATACGGCTCCGTTTCACATAGCACAAAGTGTTTTATTCTTTATGCTAGTCACGCTAACATAGACGCCTTACGTCAGACCAATAAGGATGTGTTATTGTATTACGTGACCTCTTTGCAGACTAATTTGTAATGTAATGATATTTAGACTTGTCATTTTTACTCACTGTTATCAGCAGTTGTGGACCCTAAAGTCCCATTATTTATATTATTTTCAGATTCTACGTAATATTTTCAAGCAGAGCAGCGTATATGCGAGCATAATAATAATGATAATAACATTTTCGTGCATATTTCCAATTATTCTATAAAGATACTCGTCCACGATTCAAGTTATATTGTATGTCGCTATCTAGCTTCTAACAAATATGATCTCGGAGCTTGCACATCGACAGAAATATTGCACTGTTTATTCTACTCTTTGTTACATTTCACAAATTTCTATTGAGCTGTTGAATGTAATCGGCGAGAACAATAATGTAACATTCCAAGATTAATACTTAATTCATTAATACAAAGGATAGGAAAACGCAAAAGCGTATAAAATAATGTTGTGTAGAGAATGCGTTTTATGTCCTGAGTATTGCAGGGCTACCAATAACCTGCACAAGAGGTGCACGTTGAAGACCGATATTTGTTAATTTCATGCGAATGTAGACAGGTTATTTTTATTAACTGTTAGAAAGTGTAACATTGTTAAGGGTAGATACTCATAGCTCAGACTTGGCCGAATATTTCTAAGAATTTCAAAATTAGTTTTTAGGTCTAAAAATGCCTTGAATTCTGCCTCAATATTATTATGCTTTCTGCCCTTGAAACCTTTTTTTAACCCCTTCATGTAATCATTTAAATTCCTAGGAGTACAGTGCCAAATGCCCTGCTATTATTTTAAATACGTTTTTTCTCGATATTGATTTTTCTGATACTTTTACACCTCAAAAATATTGCACACCATACAATTTGCAACCAGTCTTATAAAATTTTCAACATAATAAAATGAATAATTTTATCACACTTTTAAATTGCTCAACATACGGCATAATTTGGTAACTGAGAATAAAGTATGCAAAAATAACATTTAAAAGTATAATTTTTTTCTGAAACAACCGGAAGAGTAACAAGAACTCTCAGCACTGTCTCTTGCATTAGCAATTAAATCAGGGGTAGAAAATTTAAAAAGTATCATTTATTGCTGCGTTTTTAGAACATCTAATTATTTAACAAAATAAAAATAGTCAAAATTATATTTTCTCATAAAAATTAAGACATCGGTATTAAATTTAAAACACACATAGTTATGATAGAGCAGCATGCGACGAGATATTGAAAAATTTGGACACACTGAGAAAATTTCACCAATACAAACTCTTGTGTTGATACCGAAATACAAAGCAGGAAGTCGTCCTCCGTGATCTAGCCTCTACTTCCCGAGATCGCGGGTTCAAACCTGGCGGAGGGTGATGGATATTTTCGTGCGTAAAAATTCTTAGCACGGCTTTTTTCAGAAGTGAAGTAAAGCCAGTTGTCGCGTGTCGTAGATTTACGGCACGTAAAAGAACCTGAAGCCTGATAAAGGGGCCTCTGAGCAAAGTTCCCGGTCCTTTATGCTCAACACAGAGTGGGACGCTAAGCACCATAGTAGTACATAATGAGTGTCCATAAATATAAACTTTCTTTAGAGCAGCAAGCAGTACTAATGAATTCTATCACTAGGTATAAGCTAGCAAAGATGAAGTTGCCAAAATCCTTCAGAAAGTAAATTTTCTGTTTATGTACTTATGATTATGTGTGATCTCTCTAGCTTTATCTGCATTTTTAATACATCGCTCATTCATAGAAGTGACGTCACGTGGCATTTTAACGGTCTCTCAACCTTAGGCTAAGTGGTGATATAAAATTTTAAATCTATTTTTTTGTTTACTGTTTTTTCTATAGTTTTGGAGCTTCAGATGTTCTATTAGATGCATTTTTACCCAGTTTCCTTCGAAATTCTAATAGAATTACCAAACACTATAAGTATAAAAAAGTCTGATGTGTTGTACTCACATGACTTTCCCTACTCTTGTACAAACTATTTTTACAAATGCTTTTTGCTCCATCTACTTCATGTTAATCCAGATAAACATTTTCAAAATTATCTTATTGTGCCAATTTTTTTGTAGGTGCAAGGGGAATATGGGAATACAGTAGGCTTTAAGAGATAGTCAATCATTTTTTAAGATCTGGTCGTTCTGTGCAGAATTCCATTCTCTTTGTATGTCCAGCCATTAAAAATGAAAAACGAATTCCTAATTGGAAAAAAAATATAAGCATTAACAAATTCAAACAAACAACATGGAACATCTTGACAAAAAAGATGTATTTGACATACGTTGTGTCTTTTAACGAGATCTACTTTTTTGTGTAGTAAACTTTTGCGTATCTCTCACGGCTTACCAGTTATACAAAGGTCATTGAGGATGAACAGGTCTTCTGAGGACATATATTTCATTTGTCCGGAAAATATCTTAAACATATGGTATTTTAATTAAAGTCATTAGAGCCATTTTTGAAAAAATAAAAATTTTGGAAAAATGTTCCATGTAAAGTGTAGTTTGGGTTAAGGGAATTTTCTTGAAAATCTTCGTGTCGCATCTTAGGAATACTCTGAACCTAAATACTAAGTTTTGTTTTTGAGTTCTGTTGTTCAAACACACAGATACACAGACCTTTTTTTAAAAATGCTCTTTTTTAGCTTCAGGGAGTCTCAAAACTTGTATTCCGGGTGAAACATGGTTTCGAATTTTTGGGTGGAATGCAATACCTTCTCTACCTACTATGTACGTGGTAGGGAAAGTAAAAATTGCCAAAACAAGACTATTTTCCAATAGCGTATAGTTTGTTCTTCAAAAATGCGTATTAGTTCATGGTATGGAATGCTATAAAATATTTAATGAAATAATGGATAATCTTAAGACTACTGGAAATACTGCAATGAAAACACATACTTATGCCGATTCATGTTTTTATAGTTCGTGGCACAAACTTCAAATATGTCCATAATTGTTGGAAGCATTTACCCTTAATGATATATGTAGGTCTGGATCCAAAAGCCGTGAAGTGTGTTCTTTCAGGCGAGAGCTATAAATTAGTTACTGCTCTCGGACACCAGCATGGACTTATTAGGAATAAAAAATAATCGGTACTTATGCAAAGCTTTCATTATGTAAGAACTGGAAGGGCTCACCAAGCACCGAATTCAAAGTAAGCATCTTGGCACTTTCGCTAGCGTCCATATAACTCTTAAAATGTACTACACCCCATTTTTGCAGTTACCGTAGAGCGCGTCTCATATTTCCACCTCTTTGTCCGAAGCGACCTCCATCCCTTAAGGTCCGTTTCACAACGAAAAGGCAATGAGGACATAACGCAACATAAAAGCAGGTGTGAGGTAAGGCCATTCACAATGCAGCCCTAGGTGTAACCAAGAACTTAGCAGGGGTTTCTACGAGAGATCTGTAAATTTGAATGCGGAAATCTTCCGAGCGCACGCAAGTTTTAAATTGAATAATATAGCCAATAGTATCCAATAAGAAAATCCACCGCACAAAATCTAACGCCAGTGGTCCTCGCCCCGGGAGTGGGCAACGAGAAGTAGGGGATAGCCTGAGGAGGTGAAATACTGGGGACTTTGTGTACCTCAAGCCGCTGTGGTAGCCGTAAAGCATCCTCAGGAACTGTGAAAATGAGGCAATGGTCTGGTCCTCCAGGTTGGGGGTTGTGCACTGGGTTGGAAACTCACCACGTAAAAACAGTATTTGTCAAAAGTCTCAACTGGAAAATGACCTAGGCTCAGCAAAAACGATGTGCGATCAGGGAGGAAAGGTACACTACATATCGATACTCGGAACGTGAGAGGAGTATAAAATAAATTTATAGGGAAATTAAAACAAAGAAATATAAATGTAATGGTGACCACGGAAACTAAAAGGAAATTGCAAGGTACTAAACAGATTTAAGATTTTGTAATGATGTACTTAGAAGTAGAAGATAAAGAGAATAGTAGACCAAAGATGGAAAAGAAGAATTCTTGGTTATTAATATGCAAATATCGGAATTGTAATAATAAGATATAAAATAGAAAGAGGCAAACTAACAGTAATAGGAACTTTTGCTACAGAAGAAGGAAAAGAAAAATGAAATAATCAATTTTATAATACCCTGCAAAAATTTTAAATATAATAAAACACGCAATGTAATAATTGCAAGAGAACTTGAATGCGAGAGTGCGTAAGCTACCTATACCAAAGATTTGCGGTATATATATAAGTAATTAGCAATGAAAAGGATCAACCCTTAGAAATTTTGCAATGTTTAATTGATTAAATATCACACTTTCTATAAAAAGGACATACATAAATATGCCTGGGCACTAGGGGTTCAAGATCATTGATCGACTATATAATAGTTAATGATAAAATGGTAGAATTAGTTAAGGATACAAAAATATGTCGAGGAGGTGAATTATATGCGAATCTCTTTTTAGTAGTGTCTGAATCCTCCTGTTAGCAAGATGGGTAAACCAAAATAAAAATAAGACCCGTATAAATAGGGAAAAGAAGGAAGTGTATTAAGTTGAATTTCTGCAGGAGCAAAGTATAAGCGATATTGAGACAATTAGTAATATCATTCGCCCTGGAACTCTAGCAATTCGATTAGCAGCAAATATCACCGAAAGATGATTAAGTTTAAATTATAAACTGAATTATAATTCATTTTGGAAAAGAAAAGCTTTTTCAATACAGAGATTCAACGCAGGATGAGCTAGAGAAGGAATATGAACGTATTAAAAGTGCTATAGTAAAAGCAGTGAATTAAGTACTTGGCACAAACTATACAAGAAGAATAAACGTCCTAAATACTGAAATGAAGAACTACAGCAAGCAGTAAACCACAAAAGCGAGCATATTTAATATAACTACAGACGCCCAGTGATGAAAATAGATACCATTATGAGTCTAAAATAAACAAAACAAAATTAAGTGAAGCTTACTTGAGTCATGGAATAGATTTCTAACAGTGCTAAGCATGATATACACGGGAGACAAAACATAGCATGGATAGTAATGAGACACCTAAAAAGGAAGAGCTAAATACAGCCATATTATCACGCATATCTGATACTGAATGGGAAAATATACAGATTTACTGCACAATGAAACTGCAGAACCAATGCACAATTAATATAATGAAGAAAGGACAGTAGATTTAACTACATTAGGTGAGGTGCTCTAAATAAAAGGAATGGAAAATAGGAAAGCAACTGGAGTAGATCATATCCCGATAAGATGTTTAAATATGGAGTAGTGATTCTCAACTAAGATTTATTACATCTGCTAAATATTTGCTGGAGACTAAAGAAGATACTAGAAGAATGGAAAATAGTTGAGGTGACTCCCATTTTTAAAAAGAGTCAGAGAAATCAATGTAAAAACTATGGAGGTATAAGCTTGCTGAATTTAATTTACCTCACTCACTCACTCACTCACTCACTCACTCACTCACTCACTCACTCACTCACTCACTCACTCACTCACTCACTCACTCACTCACTCACTCACTCACTCACTCACTCACTCACTCACTCACTCACTCACTCACTCACTCACTCACTCACTCACTCACTCACTCACTCACTCACTCACTCACTCACTCACTCACTCACTCACTCACTCACTCACTCACTCACTCACTCACTCACTCACTCACTCACTCACTCACTCACTCACTCACTCACTCACTCACTCACTCACTCACTCACTCACTCACTCACTCACTCACTCACTCACTCACTCACTCACTCACTCACTCACTCACTCACTCTAGCCAGAATCTTTTAAGACAGTGGAAAGGAGAAGGTTGAACGGGTTGCTCGTGCTCTGGTGTGTTACGTGTGGCAGCACTTTGCAATAGTGAGGCCACGCGACAGTTAAGTAAAGAGTAGAACGGATTCCGACCAGGACGAGCACATGTACCTATAGATAATGTGTTTACATAAAATAAATAATACAAAAAAAATAGAGAACACAACTTGGAAACCTATATGACATTCATCGATTTTGAAAATGCTTTCGATAGAGTAGATCGACAAATATTGTGGAAGATAATAGAGAATTCCCATTACATTTGCATGAGGCTATATAGAGTTTGTATAAAACATAAGAATTAAAATTGAAAATAACGGAAGATCAACAAAATAAATTACAACTACTCAAGGCTTAAAACAAGGATGTAGTCTGTCCCCAACGTTTTTAATATTAATCTGGACAGCACTCTTCAAGAATGGAAACTTTTAATATATAAGGGAATCAAAATAGGACAAATGAAACTTTAAATCCTTTGACTTTTGCATACGATGTAGTTTTTCGACAATCAGGATAAACTAAAAATGGTTATACATCAAGTTAACATAGTTTCTAAAAGACAATTTCCAAAACTAAAGCAAAGCTAATCGCGCTAAAAGGTGATACCAGAAAAAGAACAAAATGTGAAAGAGGACACACCAATAGAACAAATAAAGCACTTCCAGTATTTAGGTTGGGATTGACGCATAAGAAGATCGAGCTATAAATAAAAAACTATATAAATTTCAAGAGTTTGCGGAACAATACATATAATTTTAAAACTGAAAATAGAAAAGAGACTAAGTTGAAATTTTATTTAGGAATGCCTTACCAGTATCACTCTATGGTAGGGAAGCATGGACTCTTAAGTAAAATTCAAGCTGTAGAAATGAGATTCTTACGCACAGTGAAAGGGTGTACTAAGAAGAACATATTCGTAACGAAGTAATAAAAGAGAAAGAAATTAAACAGCTATGCCAATTAGGGTACACCATGAGTATACCATCTTTTGCGAATCTCTGACAAAGAATATCTAAACAAGTTTTAATCTATAAGCCTAGTGGACACAGATTGGCTGGAGCGCCAACCTTAAGCGTTGGAGAGAACTGATATGAGAACGGAACGGTATGACTCATGCGGGAGGAAGAAAAAGAAGAAAATTTACCCAGTCTTTATAAATACGAGGTATTTTGTACTTGTATTTATAAATACAAGCAAACAACAGAGCAGGTGCTAATGCCAGCAATTAAAATGGCTTGGTACAGCAAAAGGAAAAACATGATTTCAAAGTACTATAGATGGCGTTAAATCGCGATTCTCTGCTGTTCAGAAGCTGACAATGGATGAAAAAGAAATGCAGAATTTTCTCTCTGTGCACGCAACGCAAGCATAAACTTTGGAGTTTGCAATATCTTGCGTACGTATCGTGTTACGAGGCTCTATGTGAATGTTTACATTAAATACTTGGGTGCAAAGTCTTGCGTTTATGCTGCGTCTGTGCTTACTTTTTATTGCGAATGGCGCTTTAAGTAATATACACCATACAGGAAGATGGAGAACTTTGCTGTATACAATGGCAGAGGCAGGTAAAATTTGGTTTATATTTATTTGGCTTTGCCAGTATTTCACGCGATATACTTATGTTACTGTTTATAGTTTCATAAAAGACACTACCTACTTAAATGCATATAGCTGTGACTGTATTTCATTATGTATACATTTAGGCAGCAGGTTTAATACCGATTCTGTCATCCCGCTAATCATAACTTGCAAAGTACAGGGCATTTACCTTTTTTTAAGCGCAAGAGATAAACTGACTAAAAAACAGGATGTGAGAAATACAAGGAAGTACACAATTGAATCCAGGGATAAAATGTACAGACAGGATAAATAGCATCCTCTCTCTTCTATTCGACTATTCACACAAAATGTAATGTGACCGCTAGCGATTGCATGCGGGCACAAACATGTATGTCGAAGTGAAAGTTCAGAACAGTAGGATAATACATTTTGCAAAGGCTTTTAAGAACCAACTGACAAAAAATCGCACCAATATTTCATACTTTGCACATTTTATCTATTTAGCAGAACATTAACGCTGATCGGTTTAAGGTTATTACATTCTTCAGAAGAAGGGAATTTTTTCCAGAGAATCTATAATTGTTTGAACATCTTAAGGAGGTTTGTATTGCTCTGGTTCTGTCATACGCCGTACTAGGAATGGGGTGAAACATAGGGAGACTAGATTAAAAGTATCTGAAGTCCAGCGAAGTAATCGT
The DNA here is from genome assembly GCA_030765065.1 of Deroplatys truncata. Lineage (NCBI taxonomy): Eukaryota > Metazoa > Arthropoda > Insecta > Mantodea > Mantidae > Deroplatys > Deroplatys truncata. Next base: position 173,439,676 of record CM060981.1, read on the forward strand.
AATCGAATTTTCTGGTCTGTCTACATAACTCGTGGGGTGGTCCCAGATGTACCTGACAACATGGCCGCTACTCTATTTATCAGGCATGTGCACCCTCCTGTCTTAACATTTGATTTATCATTTTCATCATTTTGTCGTTAATTGTTTCCGGTCTATATTTCAAATCCTCCTGTGTTTTCACTTCCAGATCTTGGTGATTGATGACTGCCTTTCATAATTTGTCTTTGGAGATTGGATTTGCGAAATTATTTCATGAAGTATGCTTTTATTCTTGAGAAACAATCGCTTAAGGAGCTACATTAAAACAGATGAAGATGCAGAAATAAAAGTTGAACTCACAATTCAGAATACCCTTTGAAAAATTCTTAATTAGTAACAAATAATTTAAGATTGCATATTTGAGATTAAGTGAATTTAGTGTGAACGCTGGTCAAGCAACTACGCTAAAAAATATAATGTTCTATATTGTAGTTACTTTAGGATTAGCTTTTTGTGTTAATCTTTATTTTTTCCTGGGAACGATTTCTGATGGGCTTAAGCCACTCTCTTTGGAAGAAACGAATATTTTGGGATGTTGATTAAAGTACTGGAGATTACACTCTATCAAACTAGATAACCAATTGAGATGAGCAAACCCATTAGTTTCCCTTCAGAAGCTGTACTTATGAGGGCATGTTGAAGAATTAGGTTCACCATGGATAAACTCACACACTGCGATATATAACACTATACATAAAATTAAAGGTTAGCATGTCCTCTATTCTAATTTTTAACGTAGTCAACATTGGCGTCCAGAAACTAAGGCACCTTTGCACTTTTCTTATCTTATGGTAGAAACATTTTTGACGCATAAACGATGCATCGCACTTGAACTAGACAACAGTGTGACAACTGCCTTTCAGATGTTCCTCCAGCTTCGGAAAAAGTATAAAGTGTGAGATGAAGGTGATTGGCGGGTGTGATAAAATGTCATTAAATTTGAGACACTGCAGTGCTCGAGGCATTTGTCTTATGATGTGTTGGTATGCGTTGTTTCGGTTGAGGAATGCGTCTCTGTCGCGACGAATATGCAGCATGGAGCCATCGTAATGTTTCCACTTAGAAATTTTCAGTGAAAGCATCCTCCAGAAACGCAATGTGAATTTATAATTGCAATCCCATAACATGACTAACACTTTCTTCTACACTACAAATTTTCTGGGGTTTAGAAGCGCGAAATCCATTGGCTGTCGTTTGTTTTCTGTATTATAATGTTATGCAAAGGTAAATTGTATGGAGACAATCCGGAGAGGAACGTCGTTGCCTTTCTGAGGGTTAGAGGTTCCTGACAAATTGCTTTCTACTGCGGTAGTCAGCAATCGTGGTACCCATTTAGGACACAGCTTTCTGTAGTCAAATGGAACATGCAATGTAGTGAACTAGCTCAAGCTAAATCTCAATTTTTACGGCAATATATCTATGAACGCTTATTTCACAGTGATAATCTTAAATTTTGGAACATCTTTAGTTTCCAAATGCACTGTAATTGATTTTTACTTTGCGAAGTTAATCGGAGATTCTTGGCCCTGTGCACCATTTTCTATCAAGATTTTACCGCGGTGAGATCATTTGTGGCGCATCGACGACGATAAACGTTTATCGAGGATTTTACCGCGGTCAAATCTGAGCGGCCATGAACGGCCGTTTTCCTCAATATCTCCAGCTGCACTTGTGCTGAAATGTTAGAATGACAGAATAGTATAGGTTAGAATTTCCAATAGAATACCCAAATAGAAACACTTCATTTTTGCCAAGGAATGCATACTGATAAAGTTACTTCAATGTACTATGTAAATTTTAATGCCTTAAGCATTTTTGTGCGACAGGTGCCTTAGATATCCTAACCCAAGACGTAAACAAAATCTACAGAATCAGAGCGTTGCATATCATAATTACATTAGTTGAGTATAGTTCCAAGAACAAAGCAAAAATAAGTGAAGCAATAAATGGATTTAGTGCAATTAGTACATTTTCAGGAATATTAGATACATTAATTGCACAGGTATAGGATTCCGGTAACCTGAAGTCGTTACTTCTGAAGTGTAGAAGTCTAGAATCTGAAGTTGTCATCGTGGTTGGAGCTAGTATGTGCACCTCATATTCAAGTAGTTCAGAGTTCAGTTCTTGTTCGGGCATAATATACTTTTTCTTTCTTTTTTCTGCGTCTCTTTCAGTAGGTAAATGTTGACTAAGCTAAATGGAACCTGGTAAGTGAGGAAAGAATGAAAAAAAATGTATAGTCGTTCAGTATAGTTTCTTAATCAATTGTATTTTCCCACGTGTCCATTTTAAAGTTATTGCTTCTATCTCTGAACTTTCTATCTTATCTTAAGAATTGTATGTTAAATGTAATAACATATTAGAGTCTGCTTTTGCTTTCCTCCACTGCACGCTGAACAAATATAAGCATGCGCTTCAGCAAAGAGGCAGAAAAATGAAAAAGAGAACACATGATGTACATCCGGCTGCATTCAGTTAAGTTTAACTGCAATGAACGGTGCGCTCAACCAAGGTGAGCGCGTGCCAGGTAACCACGGTCACTCAAACTGCGGTGAACATTGTTGGCGCACCGCTGTGTGACGATTACCCTGGTTAAATTCTTACTGCGGTAAGCTGAAGGTCCATTAAGGGTTTGTTTAACGAGAATAGTGTGCACGTCCATCAGTGTCAGTCCTCCAGTACTATTATATATTTTAAAACTAAAATTGTTTTTTATGGTTCAAAAATCTAGATTTATTCCTGTATCACAGTCTATAATCAATTTTATAATGCAATTTAACATTAATATGTCTAGTGAAATTTCAGTTTCTAGTATTTAAAGCTCTTAAAGCGGGTTTTGGCATGGTGAGTTTATTTATTTTAGGTACCTGTGAATGGCGACTAAAGCTTACTTAAGTGTACACTAATATACTGGTGAGACTGTGGAGGTTCCACTCATGTGCAGGTGGAACCTCAGTTCATGTATTATAAATTCCTATTTTTTGATACCTATTAGGAAACAATAGCAAAACATTATTTCAAGGTTTTGTCTATGGAAAAGGAATATAATAACTCATATGGAATCCAATAACCTTTCCAAAGTTTTCTTAGATTGGAGAGCCTTGAACTTTAATACGGCTAATTTGTGCGGCACAATACTACGCCAGTCTTAACATTTATTACCAAGCTCCGGTTTTTCTCTAAAGAGTTAAAGTTAGGTTCTATCTATCAGTATATTAGAATTTTATAGGATTTTACATGCTCAATTTAGGAATTTATACGATTTTTGGAATATATATTTGTATAAACCAATGGGAATGCTATTGTGTTTAAAACACTAACTTTAAATTGTGAAAAGTTAAATTAACTGTAACCTTAGTGTATATTTTAAAGTACAGCTACACTACACCTAAAATTAGTATGGAGCTGAAAATCATAAATTAATTCCAAGCAATATATGCGCAAAAGTTCTCAGTATACTCCTTTTGTATTATAATGGTACTGAAAAACACATAACTTAATTTCGAACATTGCATGCGCAAATATTCGCAAATTAAATTGGGTTTTATTTATGGACGCTCTTTAACTACTATGTTTCTTAGCTCCCGTTCCATATTGGGCGTGAGAGACCGGAAAGTTTGCTCAGATGCCTCTTTATCAGGCTTGGGTTATTTTACGTGCCGTAAATGTACGACAGGGGACCAACGGCTTTACTTCCCTTCCGAAGGAAGCAAAAGTTCTGAATATACTCATGTTGCCTTATACTAAAACACACAATTAATTTTAAACACTACATGCGCAAAACTTTTCATTTTAATTTTGCACTGCTGGAATGACACTAAACGTTGAAGTATTTTGAAAGATTCTCAGGTGTAAACTCACTTCTGTCTTCCGTTAAAGTGCGCTTGAAAGCGGAGAAACTGCGTTCCACTTCACATGAGGTAAGAGGTGCGAACTTCGTTTCTGCTATTTCCTTAGAGTTCCAAATCAATTATTCTTGCACTTTTTCTGTAGACGCATTATTGATACGGCCTTGAATGAATCTGGACTGCACACTAAAACAGCTTCTAACTTATTTCTTATAGATTATCCACTTCGTAGGTACCACTTTGCTTCGTACCTCTTCCTTTATGACTTGCAACGCCTCTGTCATGGGGATAGTTGATTCTTCCAATTTTAAATTGCACTTTTGAAGTGAGAACAATTTGCCTTGATATAGCTCAACTCCTGTACTGCTGGTCCTGACTGCAATGCTTTCTTTGCCCTTACAATAGCCACTGCATCATGTTCATTTAATGAATCAATTATCTCTTCGATGCTTGTGTAGTTTTCCGCATGATACATTACTGTTACTAGCCATGTGTCACTGTGACACTTCAGGCTGTGGAGGCAGCGGTATTGACGGATACTTCTGTCTGAATATAACCACTTGATTTCGTGCTTTCAAGAAGACCTTCGTCACTGAATAAATGATCTTCTTGACTGTAGAATTCTCCTCCCGGGTCTTTTCAGCAACCCGGTAGAGTGCATGTGCATGACAGATGACATGGAGCATACGAGGGTGGATAGCCTTTAGACATTCATCCGCTTCAGCATTAAGTTACACTGTCGGTCACTAACAATCACAATTTATCCTCTCCTTGTGTATCTGGACCTTTAAAGGACTTAGGACCACAGGTCCTTTAAAGCATCCCTCACAATTGATATTGTAGAGTGGTTGGTTTGCCGAGTTCCTTGCATAGGATGACTGGGGTGTACTGGGTTCCTCAGAAGTCAGTTTGCCCACAACTACGGCGGCAAAGTGTCTACTACAGGCATCTGTTGTTTCGGCCACATTTAACCAATTGTTGTGGTTAGCGATTCCTGCCTTTATATCTTTAATGGCTTTCTCATACAACTGAGGTAAGGTGGATCATGTGGTACTTTTGTGTTGAAAAATTCTTTAAAAATATTATTCCGTACTGGATTTTGAAGAGCATCAATTGGTATGTTGGTGGCAGCGAAAGCTTCACATAAACGCATGTTAAATGAGTGAGCTTTGGTTTCAGAAAAACTACCCAACTTTGAAGTTAAATTCTACTTCTATTGAGATTCATTCCTAACAGCATCTGCGGAATGAGTTGCTGATTGTCGATCTTGCATCGTCAGAACGTTTTTCTGCTGGCACCTGTAAATTAAATGCAAATAAGAAAATGAAACAATTTAAGTACGAACCACTGGCAAAAATTATGTAATAAAATAATTTTGGATATATGATGGTGACTAAAGAGAGGGTACTTTAAGCTGCACTCCAATATTATTTAATCAAAATCGCAGATTAAAGAATTACCAAAATGCGAAATGATTCCTACCTGCCTCTGACATGCGTTACGATAAGTCACCTTTCTATCTGTAGAAAAGTTTTTGTGTTCGTGGAGCAGATCACTTCTTGATGGCTTGATTTTGGGACGGTGCGATAGTCTGCTAACGTCTCTGGTAGCGAGAAGACTGGATTTTACCGCTGGATTTTAAAATGTATGTTAATCGTTGGAACTCCCAATAATGAAAGATGCAACAATGCATATTACCCAATCGTTCTATTAAATGTTATCCTCAAGTTTTAAATTATTGTTTCGGCATGTAAGTATCACGCGTTTCAGAAATTTCGTGTGCCTCTGACAACTACATTCAACAATAGCCAAGTTGGAAAAATGATATAAATAAACTGAAAGCATACCTTTTAATCACAGTCTATTATTGTAAATATTATACTCGAATATTATGCATCATTTCATAAGTTCATAATTATTTAACATTTTACTTATTCTAATAGTCTCCTTCCACTTTGAAAATATTTTTATATAAATAAATGTACTCTATTTGCTAAAATAACTAAATTTGGTATTTATAGGTTCTGTCACAAAAAAATAGGTCTAATTTGGTCCTAACCTAAAATTAGATCAGTTTAGGCTCCATAAAATTGAAGTGTGTTACTTGTTGGTACCTAAACCGTTAAAATAAAATGAAATCTGGAGAGTAAGAGGGCAGAAATAAAATAAGTCAGAACCTAAGAATCCGGGTATTTTTATCACTTAAAAGCCCTGTAGGCTGCAGTCCCATTGATTTAAGGATTTCTTGTGTTGTTTTGTCTTTGGTAGCGACTTTAAGTTTAATGTTATCAGTACTGGTATCCCGGCAATTTTGAAATTATTAGGGTACGGGGATAAAAGGTGGAAATTTCAGCTAGATACGTGATTATTTGTAAAAAATCTGAAGTCTTACATTTACATGACTTTGTCTACCTTCTATCGTTTATTGGGTATAAAACTATTCTTACTAAAGCTTATTTTTCTATCTACTTCATGTTAATCAAGATAAACCTGTGCAAAAATAGCTGCATTACACATTTTGTTATACATAAAAAGAGAACAGAAATAGTCAGATGTTTAAGAAGTGGATTGTGTGTGTTGGCCTTAAAATTCTATACTCTCTCCATGAACTGCGAGAAACAACTGAAAATCGACAGAATTTTAAAATATTGACGACGGCTTGAACAATTCGAACCATTAACAGCGAATATCTCAGAAATGGCTTATGCCATAAATAATGCTATTTGAAATAAATTGTGTGTTTTAAACTATATTTTTGTGTAGTGCGTTTTCATCTATCGCTTAAACTTTAGTAGTTTTACAAGATTATACAAAATTCTTCCGAACAAAGTGATTTTCACAGGCTATTCCTAGAAAATTCAGGATAATGTATATTTTATTTGTCATGTAAATATCTTTAATGGTAGTTTAATGAAAATCGTTATTCATGTTTTTAGAAAATAAAACATTTTGAAAAATTTTCGACATAAAGGGTAGTTGGGTAGAAGAATTTTCTTGATAATGTTTGTGTTACATATTTGGAGGATACTGAACTTATATTCAAGTTTGGTATTTTTTCCAACTTTTCTTTTTGAGCTATGCTGTTCAGGCACACCCGGATATTTTTCTAAAAATGCTTTCTTTTTAGGTTAACACCATCAAAAATATATTTTCGGTCAAATATCGTCATAGAATTTTTGGGTGGTATTCAGTACTTCCCCTATTTACTAAACGTAGTAGAGAACGTCATAATTAAGCCACAAGATAGTTCAGTTGCTTCGTAAAAAATAAACGCCCATATTTAATATTGAGTATCCTAGGCAAGAACCAATTGCTTCCCGTAATTTATTTAATTTATTATTTTGATTCTTAATCTAGATCAAGGGCTACTGTTAAGAACCTTAAAAGGTGCATTATTAATTACCCTTGTAATGACTTGATAAGGAACATTTTAGCACAGATTGAACTAGTAGGATAAGATAGACAGGCTTGATGGCACACGTACCTATTACATTTTCCAGTATAGAAAACTTGCTCGTATATTCGTGATTTTCATCCTCTAGAAATTGAGTTGCCAGTCACGCAAATTGACTTCTAGCTGGAAGCCGTTAATAAAGCAGGTTAGGTTAGGTTACGTGTGAATCATTTTCACCGTTCTGTAACATGTCACGCCACGGGGATTAGAAAAACTTACTACTATCGATTAACAGTTGAAAACTTGGTTCAAGGTAGTTTAACAATCACTAAAGTAGACCTAGCTCACATGGTAATTTGCTATGGAAACACATGTTACTTTCCAACAGTAAAAGAACAACAATATTTAACCTGATTCCTATTGCCCTGCATCTATTTTCTCATAACTGTGTAGAGTAATGGGAGCTAAAGCTCTTTAAGAACCTTTTTTTAAAGATGAAAGGGAAAAACGAAGGTACTATTCCGACTTCAGACTCCTTGCTCATTCTATATGTATATTGTAAATATTTACATTAATTAATTCTCAGGATTAATAAATTAGAGTATGTTTCACTCAAGCATTCAAACTTATTTTCGAAAGGAGCGTTTATTTTTATGTATAGATTGAGTGTTTGATTGACCAGTTAATAGAAAAAGAATAACTTGATGTAAATTTTAAAATGTATCTATTAAATATGAGAAGGCATTCGATGATAGAATCTTGTTATGACAGAGTTTAGAACAGAAGGGTTACCATATCGTCGTACAAATGCAATAAAAGTTGTAACGGAGTGTACACCGTTACATATAGTTATGCATAATTACATTGTTGTCAAGCCTGCCTTCTCCTCCACTATGTCGAGGATGTTTGTTTGTGAGTTTTGCTGAGGAAGTTCGGGTTTATCAAGTTCACCTAGCAAGTCGCGCCATCCCATCCAGTCGACTCTGATTGGCTGATGCCTTTGCCTTTGTGTGGCAGGCCACGGCTGGCTGTTTGGCCTCAGACTGGAAGACTTAGATTTTAAGTGCAAGGCGAGCAACATCGTTGCCTTTCCTATGGTCTCTCTGCTTACTGCCAAAGACAGATTTAAGAGTATTAAGGATAGATATTTCTTGACTATATGAATCGCCAATTTCGGTAATGTATGCATTAAATTACTTCGCTCCGATTTAGGCTTGCTCTCATTAGACACATGTCGGTTGTATAAAAGTATTTTATAAATTTAATATAATGTGCGATTAACCAAATTTCTGCAGAATTACTCCCTTAAAGTTTACGTTTAAAACTTTCAAGCCAATTGTGTTAATGGAGTTTGTAAGGTATATTAATGTACGTTTGAAGCTGGTACGGATTGAGGCAATTTCTTTATCTGCTTGTAACAGTGATTGCTATCAGATCGTCCTAAATATGTAAACGATCGCTCATATTTTATAGCGTGCTACATGCTAATATTAATTCTGATAATTTTCCTTTGTACCTGTTTGAAATATTTATATACTCAGTAATGTTCTTTAATATAATTGTTTTGGCTAAGCTAAGATTTGGACTACCGTGCCCCGTGCCAACATAATTATCTATGATATTAACTAATTTGTTACATAGTTCTTTATTGTAATTTTGAACTATTATCACATTCATTTTGATTGAAGTTATATTCTGCATGCAAGCATCTACATCACGCATTTCTGGACTGGCATTACCAACCTAAATTACATCAAGAATATAATTTAATTCTCTAAGTTTTAATTACAATTTATTATTCTTGTTCTTATTTAATTTAATAAATTAATGCATGGTTATTTTTCCTCATTTTATTGTGGCTACTACAGTCTTCCTTAGTACCAAAACCTTGTATGTGAAACAATACGCAGGTTTAGGTCTCTTGCGCTACTACGTGATACAATAAAGCCAGCAGAGGTTGTATTAGAAACGCTACAGTGCTGATAGTTTTCTTTACCTTACGCAAATTTGGAAGCTAGTCCGTGGTTCGGCCATACTCTAAACTGGTAGCATATTGCAGCGTAATGTAGTAAGGGTAGAAAAGACAGTAGCCAAGTTTATATGGAAACGAGTGTAATTGTAAAAAGTAATGTTCAATTAGGTAAATAAAATACTACTAAATAAAGTTTATCGCAGTTATACTCACTGTTAGCTGTGCTTCTTAATTTATACTTAGATCTCGGCGTAAATTAACGATTAGCTTACAATTAGACATTTAAAATCACCTCACTGTGGCAATTAGATGGTTATAAAAGAGTCGGAAAATGCTTTGAAAAATATCATTACTTCACATTGTACTTTTAAAATACACTACTTGATCAAAAGTATCCGGACACCTGGCTTAAAATGACGTACAAGTTCGTGGCGCCCTCCATCGTTAATGCTGGAAGTCAATATGGTGTTCGCCGTGATGACAGCGTTCACTCTCACAGCCATACTTTCAATCAGGTGCTGGAAGGTTTCTTGGGAAATGGTAGCCCATTTTTCACGGAGTGCGGAACTGAGGAGAGGTATCGATGTAGGTCGGTGAGGCCTGGCACGAAGTCGGCGTTCCAAAACATCCAAAAGGTGTTCTATAGGATTCAAGTCAGGACTCTGTGCAGGCCAGTCAATTACAGGGATGTTATTTGAGGTGTAACCACTCCGCCACAGCCCGTGCAGCATGAACAGGTGCTCGATTGCATTGAAAGATGCAATCGCCAATCCCCGAATTGCTCTTCAGCAGTGGGAAGCAAGAAGGCGCTTAAAATATCAATGTAGGTCTGCGCCTGGATCGTGCCACACAAAGCAACAAGGGGTGCAAGATCCCTCCAGGAAAAACACGACCACACCATAACACCACCACCTCCGAATTTCACTGCTGGCACTACACGCGCTGGCAGATGACGTTCACCGGGCATTCGCCATACCCACACCCTGCCATCGAATCGTCACATTGTGTACCGTGATTCGTCACTCCACACAACGTTTTGCCACTGTTTAATCGTGTAATGTTGACGCTCCTTACACCAAGCAAGGCGTCGTTTGGCATTTTCCTGCGTGATGTGTGGCTTATGAGCAGCCGATCGACCATGGAATCCAAGCTTTCTCACCTCATGCCTAACTGTCATAGTACTTGGAGTGGATTCTGATGCAGTTTGAAATTCTTGTGTGATGGTTTTGGATAGATGTCTGCCTATTACTCTTTACGACCCTCTTCAAATGTCGGCGGTCTCTGTCAGTCAACGGACGAGGTCGGCCTGTACGCTTTTGTGCTGTACATGTACCGTCACGTTTCCACTTCACTATCAATCAGAAACAGTGGACCTAGGGATGTTTAGGAGTGTGGAAATCTCGCGTACAGACTTCTGACACAAGTGGCACCCAATCACCTGACCACGTTCGAAGTCCGTGAGTTCCACGGAGCGTCCCATTCTGCTGTTTCATGATGCCTAATGACTACTGATGTCGCGGATAATGAGTACCAGGCAGTAGGTGGCAGCACAATGCACCTAAGATGAAAAACATATGTTTGTGGCGGTATCCGGATACTTTTGATCACATAGTGTATGATGTGGCTATTTCTAGTACAGAAACAAAGATATTAGCTTCATAAGCAAAAAGCAATTTATGTTAATTTGGTAGCCTGCAACAACTGAACATAAGATACTAGGACTGTCGCTATGGTCTGGCTTCTCAACTCAGAAGTCCGGATTTGATTCCCGACTGGGCAGGGAAATTTTTCTCTATTTCTCTATTTTCTCATACCCTTGCAGAGTACGAAAGGATGAACGTGGGAGCAAGTGTTAGTGAAGAAGTGAATAAAAATTAAACATTAAAAATCAACTTGCGGTTGAAAGAGTTGCTAATGCCATATATTGTTTCTCAAGTTAGAAGATAAAGGAAGCTATGCAAATGAAACAATTTAAAAATTAGTAAATACTACTAAAGGCATAGTAATTGCCTAGGACATCGTACATCGAAAATGAAGTTAAAACCGTAAAAGAGTTTTGAGGGGAGAGAATGGTGTGTTTAGTGAAACATAAGGGAGTAAATTTCACGAAAGAGAAATTGTAAAATAGTCTTTGATATTTGAAGCATTTTTTGCTCATTAGTATTACTGCAATGAAGGCTGATTCCACTACTTAATAAGAAGCGATTTCGGCTTTCAAAATGTTGTATTTAAAAGTCATCAATTATTATTCTGTTGCCTATTGTTCGTTTCCATTTGAAAAACGTCATAACTCCAACTTTGTAAGTCAAATGTGGAAGCGAATTTGCGTTTATTCTTGAAAATGGCTTAGACTTTTAGTGAATTCCTTTCCACATTTTTTCTGAATTTGGGATCCAAGTCCCAAACAACATATTTCTTTATACTTGAAATATCACTTAGTAAAATTTCTATAACCATAAACTCTTTCCACACAATATTTGGAAAATGTGCAGTCTCCCTTAAACGTTTTAATCCTCTTTATATGGTTAGGAATGTTCGAATGAATTAAAGGCACCAAGGTGTGAAACTGAGACCTCCGAAATGATGCTCTTAAGCTCAATAGCTGCCTATAAGAAGTGCACAAATCGGAAGAATATAAACATGCTAATTTAACCCAAAAGATGAAGTAGTCCCAACAGACTTATGAGTGTGTGTTAAGGGATACTAGGACTGAATTTCCTATTCTTTTTAATTTTAGACTTATTTACTTGAAGATTGGCACGCTTAATATAAGCAAAAAAGTAAATATACAGGTGACTGTGCAGAAGCTCAAAGCTTTACCTCAATTGGTTTCTCAGATAATACAATTAAATATTTTTAACTACTGAAAGAAATGCAACATTTTTAAAACTGCCTTGCACATTCACATTTGTCAGGGAAATATGATAGCGACATTTTCTGGTTAATACAGTGAAAATAAATTTAAGGATTCATTGAAGTTGGTGTTATTAGCTGCAGAAAAATAAATCTTTGTTTTTATGAAGTTCTTGGTGTTAAAGGTTTCCTGTTTTTTCAGTATAAACATAATTTTGTGAGTCATTGACTAAAGAAATTATAAAATTCATCTTTAGATAGAACGTTTGAGGTTAAGTATGGCAAGTTGCATATAAATCAAAGCAAAACTAAAATATAAGAAATAAATTTCATGCACAAAAATGTAAAATTGAGAAAAAGCGCATACAAAAGGAGCGGTGGGCCGGTCCAATGGGGTTAAAACGGAGCGCACGTGTCGCTGTCGCTGGGCTTTTAAAAATGGCGGATCGTGAAAACATGTTTGGCCAGAATGATTATGAGGTGTCTATAAAATATTTATACAATATAATTAAAAATTGAAAATATCATTTTCGCCGAAAACCTCTGTCCAAGTGCCTTTAAGTATGTCAGCTGCTTTGCCCAAGAAAGCTTGTGAATATGACTGTAGATAAAGAGGAGAAACGTGAGAGGAAATTACAAGTTCACGTGAAGGCCTATTTCATTAGTTTTATTATGACGAAATAGAATGAAAGGATAGAATAAGCAGTGAGGAACTAGCGCATAAGTGTTTGCGCATTCAAGAGTACTTTAAATTTAGTTCTCAAGTTTACCGAACACTTCAAGTGCAACAGAGTGTCTAGCCGGATTCTAGAATGCAATCGCTAATAACAACGTCATTCTATTTCAATAAGATTTATAGGTCTAACAAGCGTATGAACATTCAAAAAGTGACGATGCACCCTTCTCCATCCAACATTAATCTTCACTCTCTTCCTACGATGTGTCACAAAAATACTATACAATATCTCGATATAAGAATGGCAAGTGGTTTATAAAAGAATCGAGGAAAAGTTTGAAAGTAGAGGTGACTTCCTTTTTTACACTTTGAGAACATATTTGCCTAATGCCTTACACATGGTACATTTGTCTTTAGTCTAATCAATTCTTCAGTATGGCATTATAGGGCGGGGTAGTTCATTCATCAATGCTATTACATCGTCAATATTACTACCAAAATAGTAAATAAAATATGCATTAAAGAGTCCATAGACTATGCATCAGTACTCCTGCATTCTGAATTGAATGTATACAAAATCCAGCACCTTTACTACAATGTTTTATTAAATTACATCCATAAGAACCATAATATATTTCCATTATTCTCTCATAATTATAAAACTAAACTCTCTGACTCTAGTTGAACCTAAGTATTTAAGAATTGCGTTTACAGTGACATTCTTGGTCCAAGGTTATACAACATGAGTATAAAGAAGTAACCATATTTGCAGCATTTTAGCATTTATAAATTAAAAATCTGATGTGTTACACTCACATGACTTTCTCTACTCTTGTACAATCTAATTTTACAAACGCCTATTCTCCATATGCTTCATGTTATCGAGATATCGAGATGTCAATCTTATTGGTAATTTCCTTGTAGATGCAAGGGAAATATGGTAGCTTTTAAGCGATAGTCAAATATTTTAACGCTGGTTGCTATGTGCCGCATTCCATTCTCTTTGCATGTCCAGGACATAAAAAAAATGAATAACGCATTTGAGAAAAAGTATAAGTATTGGAAAATTTAAGGAAATAACAAGCAATATCTCGAAAACGGTTCACTCAACAAAAGAAATGTATATGACATAAGTTGTGTATTTTAACGCGATCTACATTCTTTGTGTAGTAAAATTTTGTCTATCTCTTATGGTTTACCAGTTATGCAAAAGTCGTTCACAATGAAGAATACTTTTGGAGACATTCCCAGAAAATTCGAGATATACATTTCATTTCTCATGACATTATCTTAAACATATGATATTTTAATCAAAATCGTTAGAGCCATTTTTGAGAAAATTAAAATTTTCGAAAAATCTTCCATGTAAAGGGTAGTCTGGGGTGGAGGGATTTTCTTGAAAACCTTCGTGTCGCATCTCTAGAAGATGCTGAACCTAAATACCAAGTTTGGTGCTTATCCGACTGTTAGTTTTTGAGTTATGCTGTTCACAGACACACACACACACAGGCACACACACACACACACACACACACACACACACACACACACACACACGGACATGTTTCCAAAAATGCTTTTTTTGGATTCAGGAGGTCTCAAAACATGTATTTCCGGCGAAATCTCGGTATCGAATTTTTGGGTGGAATGCAATACTTCCCCTACTTACTATACGTAGTAGAGAAAGTAAAAATACGTTTAAAACATTATCTATAACTAATTTTTGTACAAACGTTATGTGTTGTATAATTAAGTCGAATTGCAGTCAAATATTACCTACTGTTGACTGAAAATTATATGTAGTAGTCATTTCATATCATACCTATACGTTTAACCGAAACTTTTACTGTAAATTGTAAGTAGTTGAATATAATTATATTTCAGTATTTTGCATTAGTTTATAGTTTTGTGATTAGTGTGATCAGTGGTAAGTTAATTCGTTATTGAAACTGCACTTTATACTTACGTTTATTTGAGGAGTTCATCTCTGAGCACGATATTTTCTCATTGATGTGTTGATGCTGGAGTTTATGCATTATAGTTTCCTGTTGTAAATATTTGCTAACAATAAATAATATAAATAAATAAAGTCATATATTTTGCATTTATGAGATTCTGTTATGCACTTTACACATCTGCACTGCATATCATTTTTGAATGATCAATGTAATTGTAATGCTATCTACTTAGTTGTCATTTAACAGCTGGATGAAGTATTAAAATGGCTGACTAGTACTAAACTTAACATATCAATTGTAGCGGTTCCTCCTTGGTAGGCCCCCGCTACGTTGATGATGGATGCTGAGTTTCGTACCTGTAGGTCGTCTTGATGCCCGTACTCTTGTGATGTATCTTGAGGTTCTGGTAGACTGGAATTGATGATCGTATATCTATATTCTTGTGTGCGTTAGTATGTTGTAATTAATATTTTATAATTATGCCTTGGCTGCTGTATTTTGTGTCGGAGAGCAATTGTTTCTTGTCAGGGTTAGGTATGGAGAAGGTTAAAATATTTTGCACACACGTATTCTGTTAACTATTTCATTGTATTTTAGATAAGCCACATGTAAATATTCACAATTCACTATTAACTTTGTTATTTTAAAATCTGTATAACTGGTAGACTTTAAATACGTAGCTTTAGTGTCTATTTAGAGACGAGTTTATACACTACCTTCCTGCTCGAAGTCTGACTAGTTTCTGTTAGCGTTCCCTCCAACCGTTTTCTTAACGTGCTTATTTGAATTACAGGCATGTATCAATATACCTCATTGGTGCTACTATTCAATAACATCCAATAATATTTTATGTTACACACACACACATATATATATATATATATATATATATATATGTTTACGTACTTCCATCGTCTTAATTATGAATCCAAGGTTCGTTACATGCTTACTAGATAATACTGCATTTCTCGTAATTTTATATTACTGGTTATATAGCTAACAATGGCCTTTCCCTCCTATATTATATTTTATATGTTATAACGCTATATACTTATTCTTTACATTTTGTACATTATGAATATATGTGTTTTTAACATCCTCTTAATTATTATATGTACAATATTGTCAAAGAAAATGCATAACACGCAAAACTTAGAACAAAATATCAAAGAAAGAAATTATTAATGTGTTGATGCTGAGAAGCTGTGAATTAGATATCGTATTGCATTAATGAGTAATCGTATTAGTTTGTCCATGGCTAGTACTGTATATTGCTTTACAATGTCTATTCCATGACCAACTTCATTTGTAAGTAAATGCCGCATCGATTGAAGTGGAATCACGAAGCTTCATTGCTATTGATTACCGCACCTGATATTAAGAAAACATTTAGAAGTTTCTGTCATTCGGAAAGGTTAGTTGGAAATTGTTGTTCGACTGAATTAATGTCAAGTAACGCTGAATTTACAGGCCCTATCAATCTGGAAACACGCCGGATAGCTAGTGTGGTTCCAAATGACAACACATAACATGTGACGTCTTTTCTCACGCGCCCTGGCAAAAGGGAGTGGCTGGTCGCGAATGGTAGTCTTTTGGATGAGAGGCTTTCAGTTTGTGAGTGGGACAGACGGGCGGAGGTTAATTGTCCTCCGCGGTGTGGTTGCCATGTTAACCTCTAGTTCCCGAAGTCGCGGGCTCAAACCCGGCGGAAGGCGATGATTTTTTTTTCGGACGTAAAAACCCTTAGCATGGTTTCTATCGGAAGGGAAGTAAAGACGGTGGTCCCGTGTCGTAGATTTACGGCACGTAAAAGAACCTCAAGCTAAGGACCACAGCAGTTAAAGAGCGTGCATGAATAAAACTCAATTTAATTTTTATTTTGACTGGACGTTAATCGAGTTTTTCTCTAGCTCCTTTCTATATCGGGCTAGATGATGCAAGTATTTGTCCTTCAACCACATTTTCTAGATTACTCCAAAACTTTTCATGGGTTTCGCTCTTCAAATAAAATAAATTCCTAACCGACATCGATAATTATTTGAAATTAATTGTGGTGTTGGAGGAGGGTTCTGAGGTATTTTTTTGTTAAGTTGTGAGATTTGTATCGGCTATTTTGAAACTGTTATTAGAATGTTCAAAATTCGTAAAACATATGTGAGTATGGATTAATTTCCGTAATTTTAATTAAATGCTCCCGTTATTTCCTCGTTGAAAGACTGCCATGAGATGACCAATCTTAAGGAACGCTTCGTGTAAATAATTGTATCGCGCTGGGTAAAATGGGGATATACACGATTCAAACACGCGTTGCAAACACATTTTCACAACTCTCCCGTGTTTCAGGAATCTGTCTCATTGCTCACGCATGAGCACATTGACATAATAGAGAGAGAAACGGCAGTAGAATAATAGTCCCCGGATAATGCAGGCTATAATCGATGGCTTAATAATTTGACAGTGTTTAAATGACGGGGATAGTGAGGAGCGGTTGATTGGGACGTCCAGAACTTGCAATTAATTTACTTCAAATCTCTCTTGTCATGTCGTGTCGGCTCCATCATGCGTTAATTGATTCTTTTCACACAAGACTGGTAATGCAATATTGCAAAGGTTCCCATACATCAAGGGAAAACTCAGATTTATAGCCTCCGGATGGCAGTTTTAAAATTTCGCTGTCGCCAAATGCGTCTGCTGTTATTCTCTTACCCTCAGCTAGTGTTATCCTTCTGTTTGATGAGGAGCGAAGGTCAATTTCCATTTCAGTATTCGAAACACAACTGCGCTCATTTCCATGGTAATATTTACTTTCAGTGTACAAACTACAATTCCTTTCGGGAAACTAATAAAATGAAGCGAATTTTGGGAACTTTTGCACTCTTGATAATTTATCAGCATACAAACAACTGCACAACTAAATATTCAAAGAACTGTTGTTGATTTCTTAGTTATATATCGGTTAAGATTTTCAGATAATTGCTTAAGTATACCACAGAAAAAAAAAGGAAAATGCAATTTTCATGAATGCGAAAGAAACTACATTTGGTTCCTTTGTGTGGGATCGAGAGGAATGCGCGATAAGTAGTTTACAAAGGTTGACTTATATTTGTGGGTTAAATGTTCGAGAGTAATTTGGTTAATTCAGTTAACTTTCATTACATATCACAAAACTTATGCGACAGCCTTTAAGGGCCGTTTGAAGAAATCAGAAATACACCCTAATTGGTTTAAGATGCAAAGGAATTTAGTAGCACGTAGTGAAGAATAACAGACCTTAAAATTAGATCATTCTTAAAATAAGCAAAATAGGTCCATTTCTAAACTATTAAAGTTGTCATAAAGCATCTATCCAGCATATATGCAAAACATTGATTGCATTCTTTTTGTATTAGAAACTGGAATTCCTAATATGATTTTGCTTTGATCTTTATCAAAATGAAGTAGTTAGGCAAGCTGTTCAAAACTGCATATAACATCGCCCAACTGGAAGAAAATTGCAAGTACATTTTATTGACAACTGAAATATTCGTGCATTAGGAAAGCAGGAAATATTCTCCCAGTAAAACGTAAGTATTCACTATTGACTATCCTACGTTACTGAGCCCCATAATATCATATCTAAGTTGCCAGCTTTCACGAGTTATTCCGACACTGTTAATTTTTTCCTGCTTTAGTTGAATTAATTGTACCATATACTCTTCGATTTGCCTGGGGGACATGATGTTCCTAATCAGTAAAAATGTTCAAAACTGAAATTATTTAAGTTACTAAATCTCCAATCACCACTCTTAAATCAGACATGGATCTGTATAAGTTCTTTCATGTGTCTGTATAGTAGAGGGGGTATTGTTATTATTATTGTTATTATTATTATTATTATTATTATTATTATTATTATTATTATTATTATTATTATTATTATTATTGTGGCATTATTGTCCTGATTGTTGGTTCGTTGTGGCCTGCCCGGAATGAAGAAATATAAATGGCATAAAAAGAGTGAAATTGGTTCTATTTAAAGTAATTACATATTTCTAAACACGAAAGTAAAGAAAATAAGAGAATATGGTCAAAACTAAAATGAAAGTAATCAGAAAACATGGAATAGCAACAAAAGGATATGATACTTATAGGAGACAAAATACTGCATAAAATGTGTGGAAACACTTAAACTCAACAGAAAATACCTACAGTGAAAGATCATGTATCTTGAAAGACAAATGGATAAATTACCATACACACTACGAAAACAGACAAAATCTTTGAGACGGAGAATATGAGAAAGGAGCAGATATTACTATAACTTAATGAAATGCAAAAGCTATAAAAATGAAAAATAGAGATTCGCAGTAATAAATATTGTTTCCATAGAGGTGTTTAAATATTAATAAACGAAAGAAGAAAGTGAAGTGCGAAAAATCGATTTAATGTTGCATTAGCAACTACAAAACCCAAATTAAAAAAATTTAAAGCTTAAGGTGAAAATTTATTTCACGCTAAATGCTATTAATAATCCTATTAATATGGCTAATATTACAATTTCTATTACATTTATGGAACCTAAGTTGGAAAGCAAATAAAAATAATAATAATGTTAACTGGAGTCAAATACGGTTGGACAAATAAATGAATGCATTAATTATAAAGGGACGAATTAATTTTAATACGTAAAATATTCACTGAAATTATTACGTACTTATAAATTGCAAACGTTAACTGAGACACATATTAATTAAGAAAAAATTCCTTTAAAACAGGTAGAGCATGTATACATAACGTTTTCACGATAAAAATAGAAAAAAACGAAGGGAGTTTAACCCAGAAACTCATGTATATATTTTTTATTTTTTTTGCATATAAACACAAAATTATACACGAATGGATAAAGTTGGTTCATGAGGGAATGAAACTAGAACAAAATATAATATTAAACGCTCTTCTGCTTTCAGACGATGTAGTTTTACATTTTGACAAGGATAATAAGACTACTGAAAACAATATATTAGTTTAATAAAAGAAACATATATAAACATCTCTAGGAATAAAGCGAAAGTAATGTTATTTCAGAAAAGATATCCAGTAAGCAATAACATTGTATTCGAAGATAGCATCAAGCAAAAGGAATGTCTCATTTTTCCAATTTCGAGGCTAGGATTGATTATTATATAATGTCTTTCTCTTTATTTTGTGG
Organism: Deroplatys truncata; assembly: GCA_030765065.1. Taxonomy (NCBI): domain Eukaryota; kingdom Metazoa; phylum Arthropoda; class Insecta; order Mantodea; family Mantidae; genus Deroplatys; species Deroplatys truncata. The sequence goes on from CM060981.1 coordinate 173,459,604, forward strand.
TGGCTTTCATGAATTGCTGAGAAGATTGTTTTCGATTTATTGGCGATATTCAATGGAAGTAACTCGAGATGAAAACAAAATCGCTCATTGTTTGCTGGCATAAGGAAGCATGTTACACCAACTGTAAAACATTTTTCAGGCAGAAAGGAAGTAACTTACTTTCCACCAACTACAATCATTCACTGCACCATTATTGACACTTTTTGTATTTAGCCTTTCGTTATTAGCACATGGGCAGCAACTAAATGAAAAGTACGATTCCTTTTGATTATACGGACTTCACTGAAGCCATATAGCGAGAATTTTTTTCAGTAATAAAGATTCATCCAACAAGAATAATGACTCGGAATTCCTCTTACTGTTCCTCGTAGTCAGCTAAGTTCTAAATACTACCAACGGCAGAAAGAGGATAAGGGTAAGTCATCATCGTATGCTCTTTATAACGGAAGGTGGAATGACGATTGTATTTGAAAGAATTCGAGTCAAGTAAGTAATAGTAGGATATTACGGTTATATATAAACAGGAAATGCTTCTAAGCGTATTTTGATGGTTATCTGGAATTCAATGTTTTTTGAAGCTACAAGGATTCAAGTTGTTACTATAAAGTAACCATGCTTTTCACCTCTATTACCAAATATCCGTTCTAGCCTTTTTGGCTAAAGAACATGCGAATTACCTGTTTTCTGTGAAGTATTCTGAATTCTGAACCTTGACATTTAATATTGTGATAGAATTGTATTTCAATTCGTAAACTAGCATTAGATTCATTTGTGTTCTACGAAAATCCTTGGCTCCAGATGTTTCGTAGAAGTCGAATCTGCGAATCTAAGTTTCCGCGCACAAGTGGCAACATAGCGATCATTTAACATTGGTTTATTATTTCACATCATTTTTACTTTTGGTCGAGAACTAGTTGTTTGTTAGTGAACACGGACAAAACTGTTACCCTTGAATTCATTTCGTCGCTTCAGTTTTATTTTCTCAGGAATTATCTTAAGCCATATAGATAATAATTGAGATGTATTCTATGTGAAAAGCTTAAAACTCCTGTGCTTATGTAAATCTTGCAGTTAACACCCTTTCTATAAATAGAATGCACAGTAAATAGCTGTAATAAAACCTAATTTTATAAGGCTTCCACCATATCTCATAATTGCAATGCTAATCAGGTCGCGCAAAAATTTTTGATCATTTTGAACTTAGGAGTTCTGGCCTATGGAGGAAGTAGGTCCGACAGCACCGTATCCATTTTGCCAACTGCGCCACATAATATTCTCTCCTTCATAGCTCACGGAGTGACAAATTGAACACGATTTCTCACATGACATTTGCTTGTCGACGACATGGAGTGGCTGGTAACATCCCAAGGGTGATGTAAACTTCTCTGGCAGCTGTTTTCACCAATCCCTCTGAGGTTCCGTATACACCGTTTCAAATGTTTTTGTTATCACCTCCGCTCCAAAACTACAAAGTTATATATGGTACAATAAGTTAAATTTGCTATGTACAAAGAAACATAAGTAATATTGCTTTATTGTTAATATTAATCATTTATCTCTTAATCCTATTTTACCCGAAGCTGCATTAGATTTTATTTGAAAATTATGTACGTTGTATTGAATTTACCAAAATTAAATTATTTCAACGTTCCCTGTCATTTTTCTCAAAACACCAGCTCTCAGTTCGTTTAATACTAATGTATATTACTCCCAAAATAACTTCTGTCAAAAATTCCAAACAACTTTATTGCCGATGATAATTAATTGTTCTTTCATAAGTGTGTGTTGGCTAAGGCTGGAAGGTTAAAATCAGGCTGAAAAACTCAATACCATAACCAAGAGTTGACACGGATCTTCTGCTCTCCGTGCCGTTGCTATAATCAACTGAGCTACATGCCGTTACGTTAACTGTCCCAACTGACTCGCATTTTTGTCGATAAACCACAAGGCGTCCTCAAATTCGTTTAGAGATAACATACGTGAATGGCTGCTTACAAACTCACAAGTACCTTAAGTACCGGGTTTTATCGTCAACCACTCTTAGGTCAACCAATGACAGTGAATTGTTCCTTCACACATGCCGTATGCAGGCTAAGGTTTGGAAGGATAGAATCAAACAAAAAATCAATGTCATAACCGGAAGTTGAAGCACAGATTTTCGGCTATGGCATTAAATTTTTCAGTTTATTTCTACCTCTCTGAATTTACTTGCATTTATATACACCCAATAATCTAGTAGGAGAGAATGCAAAAGGAAACCTGTAACCGTGTAATAAAGATGATAAACACTAAGCAAAACTTTGAGAACTTGTAACCATGGAATAGTATTGACAAATGATAAATAAAATGCTGAAGGGAGTTATCTAATGAAGCTGTAATTATACATTTTGAGTGAGATGTTGAATGAAGCAGTAATCTCTACAAGGGTAAGTAAAGTCTTGTATTAAATTTTCAGTTGTATAACCGAAATGGAACATCTAAGGAGAGAGATTTTACTGGGTTTGTGAAAAAATCTTAATGTACTGCAACTGCAATTATGATAAGCACTAGAAATGTAACAAGAGTTCAGAAAGAAGGTCAATATACAGATGCACCAAATTTATAGAAAGTTCAAGCAGGGATTTTTGTAAATAGAATGAAAACAACGGTGGGTGAACATCCTGAAATTGCCCTTGAATTGTTGCATAATGAACTGCATGGTGTTTCTTCTGGGATTCTGAACCATATGCCAGAGATACAAATTTAAAAGTATAAAGCGTGAGGATGAGAAACCAGTAAACAGGTCGAGGTATATTGAAGAGCTTTAAGAGATTCCAGAACATTATAAGCGGACATTAAGTAATTATCAATTTCTACTGCATATTAATTATGACCAAGGAGAAGAGGAAGAAAATGGCGTTATGGTTTTGGCACACAATGCAATTGGTATTAATGATAACATTAGATGTATGTTCATAGATGGAACGTTCAAATGCTCTCCAAGTATTTTTACGCAAATATTTTGCTATTTTAGGAACAACTTCTACACCTAACCGTGGTTCAAAAGTAATGCCCTCTTTCGTATTTGCTCTCTTATTAGGGAAGACCGAAGTATTGGGAAATGTTTGAAGCTGTTGGAGAAAACGCGAGTCATCTACAAATTACTACAGTTCACATCTACCACAAGAATGTCTGATTTCGAGGTACGGATAATAATCAACACATACGGTTCAACACGCCCCGGTATTTGATTTATTGAATATAGATTAAACAAAGATAAAATAATACTGTAATGACATAAATGACGAAGTGATAGCAAGTACGCGATGACGTTAATAAAGAGGTAAAATGTTGTATTTAATACTGTAACTCGTATAGAAAAAATCTTTACAAATAATATTGCAACTTATTTGGAGAAAGGAAAGGTTTCTAACATTTTGATTTTCTAAAAATGGCTCTAAAGATTTTGATTAAAATATCGCATGTTTAAGATGTTTTTATGGCAAATGAAATGCATATCTTGAATTTTCTGGGAATGTTTCCAAAAGTCCTCTTCATTCTGAATGACATTCGCATAACTGGTAAACCGTAAGAGACAGACAAAATTTTAGAAACGTAGATCCCGTTAAAACACACAATTTATGTCCTATTAATATTTTGTGGAGTGAACAATTTCCGAGATATTCCTTGTTATTTGTTTGTATTTTACAATAGTTATACTTTTTCTCAAATGGAAATTTACTATTCTTTTTTTATGTCCTGGACATGCAGAGAAAATGAAATGCTCAACATAGCAACCAGCTCTTAAAATATTTGAATATTGCTTAAAGCCTACTATATTCCCGTTGCACCTACAAGAAAATTAGCAATAAGATAGTTTCTGCAAACGTTTATCTCGATTATCATGAAGTAGTTGGAGAATAAGATTTTTTAAAGCAATATCCGCTCTTATTAGTGTATGAAACAGATCCTCGAAAACTCCAGATTTGTAGTTTGGGACTGAGGAGGTTGAAGGTCCACTTTCGTCATTGTTCCATTCTAATGTCATGCGTTCATTGTGCTTCATTGAATTACTTGTTTAACATAATGTTTTAAACGTTACATCTGAGTGATTTTGCCATCCGTGCTTAAGTATTCCCTACTTCATTCCGATGATGCTAACTTTGATGTAAAACTCTTCCTTGTTTAGCTATGTTTCCACATTTCTCCTCTGGTGTTTACGCGGCGAACAAATGGAACAGTCGCAACAAAACCGCCTGTTGGGGAGGAAATGAGAGCTTCCGTTGCTGTCGGTACCTAACGTCACCTATACTCCGTGAGGTAACAGGATTGCTCTGTTTACATACTAAAATCCCTCTGCCTAATGATAACACATCGGTTCACTGATTTCTAATGTCAGCTGGACACAATTTTCTCTCTATGTATAATTAATTAGCATACTCTTCTGACGAACTTGATTACAATATAAAAAGAAAATAAAGCAAAACTTGTATGAAGGTATTTAAATATTTTGGCATTAGTATCGCATGCGTTTCGTACCTTTATGAGGAGATTAGATTATCTTTTGTTTTGCTTGTTTTCTTCACTATCTATACATATTGCTTGGAATGAAATATTCGCATCATGTGCTTTACTTTACATGCAGTTTCTGTGAAGTAGCAACTGTCTTCCACTCCATGGCATTTTCAAGATACACTCAGTCGCCTTCACAAATAAGAGCTTTTATAACCCCAATATGTTCATATTCTAGTACAGAGTCTTTATAAATCCTTTTAGTCGTTTATGGGTTAAACTTGGAATGTGTGTTATTGCCCATGTACGTCAGAAAGAATAAGAATTTTCGCTGGTGAAAGTATTATCAAAACTGGGTGAGTTGTTTTAAGATTATCCTGCACACACGTACGTACACACATACACACACAATACATTAATGCACACCTATACATTTTCTCTTTATATTAACATAGATATTGTTTTTTGTTATATCGTGTGCCCGTGCTATACAAGTAGAGTTATTCATTTTACAGATTCTTAGTTCATTTTAGTTCAGTAAATTTCAACTTGGGAAAACATAAACATACAAGAAATAATGACTAATGAATAATGATATGAAACAAATCGCGAGTGTTGTAAGTAACGTGTATTGTTTATGATATCTTCGTCTTTCCTGCAGTAAGTTTTTTGTCTATCTCTTACAGTTTTTGAGTTATAAAAACCAGAGAGAATGAATAGAACTTCATAGACTATTTACATAAAGTTTATTTACCATACATTCCATACCTGTTGTATTTGAATCCAAATTATTACGGCAATTTTTTTTGAGAACATAAAAAATAAAGGATCCTTTTTACTTTCTCTACTATGTATAGTAAGTAGGGGAAGTATTGTATTCCACCCAAAAATTCGATACCGAGATTTCACCGGAAATACATGTTTTGAGACCCCTGAATCCAAAAACAGCATTTTGGAAACATGTCCGTGTGTGTGTGTGGGTGTGTCTGTGAACAGCATAACTCAGAAACGAACAGTCGGATAAACTTCAAACTTGGTATTTAGGTTCAGTATCTTCCAGAGATGCGACACAAAGGTGTTCAAGAAAATCCCCCCATCTCAGATTACCGTTTATATGGAACATTTTTCGAACATTTTGATTTTCTCAAAACTGGCTCTAACGATTTTGATTAAAATATCACACGTTTAAGATATTTTATGACAAATAAAATGTATATCTTGAATTTTCTGGGAATGTCCCCAAAAGTATTCTTCATTGTGAACGACTTTAGCATAACTGGTAAACCATAAGAGATAGACAAAATTTTACTACACAAAAATGTAGATCGCGTTAAAATACAAAATTTATGTCATATACATTTTTGTTGTTGAGTGAACCATTTTCGAGATATTGCTTGTTATTGGCTTAATTTTTTCAATACTTATTTTCTCAAATGGGAATTCGTTATTCATTTTTTACTTTCTCTACTACGTATAGTAAGTAGGGGAAGTATTGTATTCCACCCAAAATTTCGATACCGAGATTTCATCGGAAATACATGTTTTGAGACTCATTGAATCCAAAAAAAGCATTTTTGGAAACATGTCCGTGTGTGTGTCTGTCTGTCTGTGTGCCTGTGAACAGCATAACTCAAAAACGAAGAGTTGGATAAACACCAAACTTGGTATTTAGGTTCAGTATCTTTCGGAGATGCGACACGAAGGTTTTCAAGAAAATCCCCCCACCCCAGACTACCCTTTACATGGAACATTTTTCGAAAATTTTAATTTTCTCAAAAACGGCTCTAACGATTTTGATTAAAATATCTATGTTTAAGATATTGTCATGACAAATAAAATGTATATCTCGAATTTTCTGGGAATGTCAAAAAGTATTCTTCGTCATGAACGACTTTTTCATAACTGGTAAACCATAAGAGATTGACAAAATTTTACTACACGAGAAATGTAGATCGCGTTAAAATACACAATTTATGTCATATACATTTCTTTTGTTGAGTGAACCGTTTGCGAGATATTGCTTGTTATTCCCTTAAATTTTCCAATACTTATACTTTTTCTCAAATTCGTTATTCATTTTTTTATGTCCTGGACATGCAAAGAGAATGGAATGCGCCACATAGCAACCAGCGTTAAAATATTTGACTATCGCTTAAAACCTACCATATTCCCCTTGCATCTACAAGAAAATTATCAGTAAGATTGACATCTCGATATCTCCATTAACATGAAGCATATGGAGAATAAGCGTTTGTAAAAATAGTTTGTACAAGAGTAGAGAAAGTCATGTGAGTGTAACACATCAAATTATTTGTCCTGGTAATGCAAAGAGAATGGAATACTTCACATAGCAACTACCTCTTAAAATATTTGACTATCGCTTAAAGGCTAGCAATTCCCCTTGCATCTATAAGAAAATTAGCAATAAGATTGACATCTCGATATCTCGATTAACACGAAACATATGGAGAATAAGCCTTTGTAAAAAATAGTTTGTACAAGAGTAGAGAAAGGATGTGAGTGTAACACATCAGATTTTTTCTTATTGGGAGGCTATACGTGTATGTTCAGTGAAATCTCGATATCGAATTTTTATGTGACTCGCTATGTTTTTATTTAACTGACAGGATGTTGGTTCAGCTGCACCGGGAATCAGGATTTGGCAATGCTGACTTGGCCTCCAAAATCACCCGATCTCACAGCCTGCGACGTCTTCATGTGGGGGTTCGTGAGGGATGCTGTGTATGTTCTCCCATTACTACCTGGATGATCTGAAGCAACGCAACTCTGATGCAGAGCAGCTGATAACCAAGGGCATGTTGGGAAGCGTCTGCTTTCGAAATGATGTGCCGTTTAGACATGTCATGTCATCTGTGGTGCTCATATCCAACACTTTAACGTAATCTCAATGCGAGCCAACAACGTACCTGTATCATTTCATTCCACGTTTGTTTCTGGATGTCATTTCAGTGAAAAAAAATAATATTCACTTTTGCACCTTCCTTTTTTAATTACTCTGTATAATTTGGCTAGCTGTAAAACACGAGTTATCAGTTCGGTTGGAAACGGGACTGCACACAGAACAAATGCATAAATCGCGGATGGAAAAGATCCGCAACAGGGCGCCTTAGTACATTGCGGAAGCTAGAATTTTAAGTATATTTGTAAGTTCATATCGAGCAAAAATGTATAACTTGTAATAAAAGAGAGTAAAGCAAGGGAATACTACCATTAGGGAGATTCAATAATAAAACATGCAAATTTCAGCACCGTATGAATAAATGTAATGTTTATCTAACTGTGAAAATGCATGTTTGACAAAAGAGCTTGAGGACTTACTATTATAACTCGTATTGCACTTAGTTTGGCTGGCTTCCGCGCGTATTCAAATGCAGGTTACCGTAAGGTCAAGTGCAATAATATCGTGGTCGACTTCTTTCTATACCTCCTAGAGAGCTATGATGGTACTCAGAATGGCTAACCATACCGTATTCTTGTTGTTTGCTATTTGGTTTAACTTCCGGGAACTGATGGTCATCAGTATTTTTCAAAACATTTCTTTTAAAGATGGAAATTCGTTTAACTATAGGATATCCACCACTGGTTGATCACTTTATAAGCAGTGAAAGACATTCACTCCCGAAACTTCCAGGTTGTGCTGTGGATGAAAGAATAATTTTAAGTTTTAAACCAATCCCCAGCTATTAATCGAACTCAGAACCTCTATAATTAAAAACAAAGACAGCAGAAGCGGTAAGATTTTACTAGTAGAAAATGATGAATTTCACTATGTCGTTAACTTAGCAGCAGCATATCTGCTTCCTTATCTCTTGCTTAATCCCACAAGCCCAAACAACAGCGGTAAGTTGATCTTCAGCTGGTTAGCCGGCCCTGGGTGTAAATAATAGGTATAAGGCAAGGACAACAGGTGAAGTTTGATGACGTTCCCGCCTTATAGTTGGTTAAATGTTAATACTATAATAAGAAAACTATTGATATGAATTAGTTGATTCGCTCCATACAGAGAAGTCAAATTATGACCCCTGGTTCTGAAGCAAGTGACACTAAAACAATCTCTCGTTATACCGTGAATACCTTATACTGACGGGTCGCGCATCGAGCGTATGTGTGCTCCACGCACTTTCTAATACACTGGGTTTTCCTCTAAAACATTCGTGTTACTTTCTTATGAGTGATAGTAACATGCACTATTATAAATACTGACCATGCTATAAGTTGTGTTGAAAGCGGTGTACATCTGCAATGAGGCATTCCTGGTATTCCTCGTCGTTACGAGGTTGTGATTCATGAACTGTCGCTCTGTGGGGTTTCAGTTTTAAAGGTTTAGCAGCTCAGAGGGTTTTAAACACTCGCTTACGGTGCAACACATCTTTTCTTTGGAGAGAGTTTCAATTATGTACCAACTTCGTCAGTTTTTTTCTCTGTTAGAACATTTCTTTTTCGCTGCTTAGATTTAACGTTTATCGATCCATCGTCCTAAACTTATTAACCAGACATCTAACAGTTTCTGTACCTTGAACTGGAATACCAGGAAATTTCTCCTGAAATCATCTACACACCTATCTATATGATTCGCTTTTTACGTATGTATCGTATATAAAAATGCTTTTTCAACCGTAAATTTTTCTGTAGGCATTTTAGTGGACTAATCAGTATAATCTATTATAATTCACACAACACATACATCTTGAATAAACCTTTACTTTTGATGTGCACAGTGAACAAACTCTAGTCTTTACAGCTGGAACAAAGGCAGCAACTGTCACAGTACAACACAACTGATAAATATAGCTTTGATCTGGTCACCCAACGCTAGTGCGCCGCGGAAAAATACCAGGTCACTGCAGTGAAAGCGAACTACACATACACGCGATCTACACCCACTATAAATGAAGCGCATGCTATTATTTCATTATATTGGCGCATAGATACATAAGATAGAAGAGTTGTGGCAATTGATCCAAAGACTTGTGCATACATGTATTCGTTAAAAGAATAAAAAATAAAAACTCCGATGTAAAATAACAGATTTCACACTTCGGGGTACAGGAGAAGATTTTCACTGAATTGTGATATCTTCCCAACCCGAAAAACTCTTTACATGGGCCAATGTTCGTTGTTTTCCTAAAAATGATTAAAAACCTGACATGTTGCACTCACATGACTTTCTCTACTCTTGTACAAACTATTTTTACAAACGCTTATTCTCCATCTACTTCATGTTAATCGAGATAAATTTGAAATTTGCAGAAATTATCTTATTGCTAATTTTCTTGTAGGTGCAAGAGGAATATGGAAATACTATAGGCGATAATCAACACAGGCAGAAACACAGACACGGAAATCTTTCTAAAAATGTTTTATTGGATTCAGGGGGCCTAAAAACAAGTACTTTTGGTAAAATCTCGGTATCGAATTTTTAGTTGGTATGCAATACTTCCCCTATTTACTAAACGTAGTAGAGAAAATAAAAAGCGAGGCGCAGGAATAGCCCAGTGGTTTCGTTTCCGTCTCTCGTAATGAGAGCCGGGATTTGATTTCCGGGTCTGGGGTGGCGATTTTAAGTCGACCCTATCCACGCCTATACCTCTGATTGCAAATGAAGCACCCCTAAGGCCCTGCATGGTACGGAGTTCACGGTAAAACTGTAGGTCCTTTCATTCCACCGCCATTCTTATCATCGCCTTACCAACGCATCTATCGGATACTCGCGCTGGGTACCTCCATCTCGGAAATGGATCCAGGCATCGGTTGGTGGAATGAGGTAACTCCCAAAGGTCATAGGCGATATATGGGGAGCGTCAGAGATGATGATGATTAAAATGTCATGTGTTTGTGATACACGTAATTGGTAATATACGAATTGGTAAGAGTATGTCTTGAAGTTTTTATTATATCTTGTGAAATTCTCTTCGTTTTTATTAATTCTTTTTCATTTTTTTTCACTGGGAAAATATGAGAGGTGGACATAGGCTAATCACAGAATAGTAGAGCTCATGAAGGAGTAGGAAATATCAATTAACTATTTTTTTCAGAAGCAGTAGCCATTTGCTGAATATTATTTATTATATGTTTAATATTTCTGAGCATTACCTATGGTAAAAACGCTTGAGTGTTTCATCATACACTACAATACAAACGAGTCCATATTACGTAACCTTACATTACTTCCAGACAAATATTTATTATGATTAGCATAAAGATGATGAAAGAGAGAGTTTCATTTGAATAGTGTAAATATAACGATGGATCATCTGCAAATTAATCACTAAGTAATTTACATGAACGTTACAAGTCAGATTCTTTGCATTCGTTCACGAGCGTAATGCATGATACTGCAGTTTATGAATTACTGGTAATTTTAGAACTTTGTGTAAATCAGCGACAATGTGTGTAAATTATTCTGAGGTTTGGAGTGAATGAGCTTGTCACTAAATCACATTTTAACTTACACGATTTGTTTATAACACATCAGGACTTAACGTTAACCACACATTTCTAAATCGTGTTGAGAAAATGAACCAGTGCATTATCTGTTATAAATGTTGTAAACGTAAGCTAACTTTTCTACTGATTGTACATCTTAATGACACTATCAGTTAAATCCGTTTAAATGTAACCGATATTTATCAGAGAAAAGACAAAATGGAAACCTATACTGTCAATAAAACTCAATTTCCCATCCTATTTCAGCAATTAGTGATCATTTTAAATACAGTGCAAAGATAAATTCTGACCGAGAAAATTTTAAGAGTAGTAATCTTTTCTCAAATCAAAGATTCCCTTTGGTTTAGGTTACCTGAACTCTCTGAAGTTCTACTAGATGTATCATTGTCTTATAATAAAACATTGGTCTTGTAAACCAAAGATAAGAACAAACTTTTAAAACTTCAAAGGAAAGAAAATCTTATTAATTTCCAAAATTGACTTTAAATATTAATTATTATAATATTCAGAAAATTATCTAAAACATATTCTTAAACTATTTAAGTTTAATCAGTCTTTTGTTATTTGTCCAACAAGAAATTTGTAAGTTTTTACAGATTCCCTCTTCCGATATTTGATCTTGAAATTAACTCTGGATATTACATTACTTGTGAAATATTGAAAGTGAGCAGGGATGAAACCTGTTAGCTATGAAGAACAGCATTTAAAACCCGTTGAAACATGAAGCAAGCCTTCTTTGGATATAGAAATACTCTACTAATAAAATGCAAATAGAGCACATTCTTTAACATAACTAATATCCATAGGAGCTTCTACGCATGTACACATACGAGGTTATCAAAGTATTGTTATTTTTGCGACAGTAATGTGAATCGATGAGGTAATTATTTAAGCACGAGTGGTCACCAGCAGTCCTGAGCATCGCTGGGTACATAGTAGACGCGACGCCTGAAAAACTACTGCAGAGAACGACAGCGAAAACGCCTCATGAAGAAGTGAGAGGAACAGAGAGGGAAAGTAGGGGAAGTGTAGCGTAATTTTATACTTCGTGGTATGAAAAATCTGTTTTTATGATGTATAGTAGGGGTGTTTTTTCTTGCACTTATCTACATGCCTGCCACACATTGGGGGAACCATTTACGAAAAAATTACATAATATAAATAATGTTATTTTAATATGTATGTATATATATATATATATATATATTTGAGAAAAATGTATAAGTAGATAGCAGTAGAAGAGCTATTCCCTTCGATACTGCTATTGGTTTAATAGAAGTAAAACAAACTTTAGTAATTTTAATCATCCGTCAGATTGCTTTCTGCTCTTAGGTATTATTTAATTTCCTAAGCTAATTCCTCAAGAAAGGGTGCGCATTACTAATTATTCCCAAAGGAATGCATAATTATAGTTGAAAGCCACGGGTATTTCTGTAGAATTGGCAGACAAGTTTCTCAAAATTAAATTGAGTTTTATTTGTGGAGTTCTTTAACTGTTGTGGTCCCTAGTGGCCCATTCTACATTGGGCGTGAAAGACCGGCAATTTTGCTGAGAGTCCTCTTTATTAGGCTTGCGGTTCTTTTACATGCCGTAGATCCACGACACGGGACCACCGGCTTTACTTCCCTTCTAAAGGAAGCCATGCTAAGTATTTTTACGCCCCCAAAAATCCATCACCCTCCGCCGGGTTTGAACTCGCGAACTCGGGAACTAGAGGCTAGCTTGGTAAACACTACACCGTGGAGGACGACGGGGATTTCACATCACATACAGTTTAGTGCAACCCTCTTTTCACTAGCAGATTGATTTACAGCCCTCCGAAGGTACCTGTCCTGATAAATTAGAAAATTAGTCTAAGTCAAGGTATTTCTCTCAGTAACACCAGAGTGCCTGCACTTCACCGCCACCATTTATTTAAAACAAATATTCACCAATTTATAGCAGAAATATGTGGTTGAGGTGAGTTGGCCCAGAGCTTGGCATTTGCACCACTGAACTTTACACCTGGTGAAATATGAAGGGATACAACAATGAAACAATGAAACAACAGTACAATATCTGAGAGATGTTACTTTTAGCGTAGCTCACGTATTCCTACTAGAAAGTATGCTAAAGCTTAAACAGTATATAATCAGAAAACGGCTCAACTCATTTTTTCCATTTTCCTAGAAATGTTCTAAGAGGTATTTCACTAAAATTAATTAGAGGGAAAATATTGTGGCCTAATGCTGAGGACGACGCCATCAGCGCCGTCGCCAGACCTCACATAAAGAATGGGGAAACGTAGCACAGGGTGGCCTCAAGAGGGTTGCAAGCTCGGTAGCAAGGGTGGTGAAAGGATGGCATTACAAGACATGTAACTCTCGTTTCCAGTCTTTCTAATCTTTAATGTGTCCAGTATAACCCAAACTACAGCTCGTGTAAAACGTCGTGACACTCCATATGCGCAAGAGAGGAGAAATGAGAATTGGTGAGAGTGGTGGGGAGCAAGGGACCAGAAGTATATCAGAACTCGATGGCAGTCGCTGATCCCACCTCTCTTATTATGCCAGTGAGCCGGCCAGTGCTATTGCGCAGCTGTGTTTCAGGAGTGGGAGACTGTCACGACGTTTTATACTAGCTGTACATTTCAAAAAGTAATAATTAAACAACTGATGGATATATAGATTTGGCAGAGGACGTCCGGCTGTCCATCGACGTCGGAAATTGAAATTGAGCTTTTTATTTATGGACGCTCTTTAGCTACTATGGTCGTTATCATCCCATTCTATATTGGGCGTGAAAGACCGGTCTAGCGCTTAAATAGAGATTGCAAATTAACACTAAAATGAATTTAAGAACCTGACGAGTAACGGTCCCTGCTAGGCACGTGATTGGTTGAGAGAGAGAGAGAGAGAGTTGTAGAAATCCCTAAGTTTAAATACCCAACAAAATGCTGATTATGTCAAGCTGGTAACTGGCGTAAGCGTATGTCAGCAGAAATTATGAAAGTCACCCACGTGAAGTGATATTTTCTCTAGCCAGGATACCTCCCTATCCTTTCCCAGAGTCTGAAAGTATGAATGTGTGTGTGATCTAATGTGTAGCCCCAAAATCAAACTTGTATACACCATTGCCGATAGCCAGTATTCCAAAGGTAAAATGCCGTCGATATGATCATTGCAATAAAGGCGGATTATAAATGGGACAATTAAAAAAGGAGTAAGGGAAAGTGTGAACAAGATGAGCGTCATGAATAAGGAAAGTGAAATAATAATTTTAATGGATATCTGGAAGTTCTGTTTTTAAATAAGTGGGGATGTAATGCCAGTGTTTAGTATGCAAAACAAATGCATTAAGAAAACCATATAACATTAACATGCTTTAAAAAACGTATTGTCAAGAACATAATAACCTTTCGAAGGAGACACTGTTAAACCATATGTTGTTAGATTTCCGCCTACTTATTATTTGTGACTTTCACATTTTTGGCCCATTGGACAATGCGTATCCCGTGAGGTTATCTGAAGAACTGGGTGGTCTAACTTTTCGTTTTTAATATATATATCTACACATGCGTCTTGAATTCCTTTACCATTATAATAATTTTCTAATTGGCTACAATTTGGCTCAGCTTGGCATCTAATTTTGTTAGCCAATCCACGTTACGATTGCATATATCTTATGAAAAAGCATCCCTTCAGTCCCTGAAAGAACACGTTTTCCTGTCCTCAAACTGTGACCTCAACTATGAGTTATTAAATTAGTCACAAAATACCTTACCCCAAGATTTTTTAAGCCCAAGGCTACTTCTATTATGCTAACTTCTCCACTCGGTATCTATTGTCCATCTTTTGTTGCCATATTCGCTTTCTCTCTTACAGTTTTAGGCAAAACCTTCTGACAAACCTTATAGCTAAAGTCATATGAATATATGCAATATTACATTTAAATGGGTTACGTGGTTGTTTTGAAATTTACGCTACCTTTCATTTGAATATACACAGCCTATTGTTAAATACAGTACAATTTTAGTTCCCAATCATTTGAAAAGTACAACAGATAACTTGCTTTTCGGACGAGATTAACGGCTTCAACAGGTGGCCATACACACTGTGCAGCTGGCCATTTGTACGCCAGTAATTAGGCAAGTAACAACATGCGCCAAGAATATAATAAGAATTATTTATAGTACCAGGCATGTTGAAACATTATTAATAGGACATTTATAAGTAAAATATATTGCGAATATCAAGCATGCTGAAGACAGATAAAATGTGGAATATTCTTAGAACCCGAAACGAAGGGTTGAGTAGACGTCCCGTTAGAGCAGGTCTTTAACCTAGGGTAACAAAAGAGCAGTCTGCCAGACATCCGGGCAGTGACAATAGTGCCTTCGTATTAAGCTAAGGCTGCCGCCAATTTGTCGGGAAGCAAAGTCTTTCAAAACTGCAAGGTACGTATGTAAGAAACAGAAAGATTATGTCAATCAACTTGAACGTCGAAATATGTCTTATCTTTAAACCTCAACGAAAGCACGAGAACGTTCTTCTGAGAATCTAACGGTAGAGAATTGAAGCAGGAGGAAGTTATAAACATTTCACAGTCGAGCAAGATATAACAGTTATGCATTGCAACTAAGCGAGATACGAACCGCACTGTAGCAGAGTAATACAATGGAATAATTAGCGTCACGTGAAAATGCGAGTAAGTGCGATAAGAGTATAAAGTACAACGTAACGAACGAGAAACTTAGGATCCGGTAGGCAGGAACGTTCTGTGGAGAGATTATGAGGGATTGAGATGTTTGATTAACTATAATAAACTGGATATTCATTCTGAAGCGGAATCAAGGACTTCTTCTGTTTTCGTCAACATGCGCACCCCTGACATCAAGATCTCCTCGGAGAAGACACATCACTATCTACACCTTCATCTCTTTCCCTCTCCCCACATCCGCTCTCCACTAAACCATCCGTTCAGCTACGGACCGCCGTAACTTCTACTCGCCTTTTATCGCGCAAGTCTAATCAGCACACTGAGGAATATTCCGCGAATTTTATATATATTGTTAGAAATCTGTTAAATAAAAAAATCAGTCATTCATACCAAAGCTACCTTGCTAATAGTCGCAAAAAAACTCCATTATAAACATCTAATGAAGACATGTTACTAAGCACCGCTACGTTTAATTTACATAACAGAAAATACAGCACAACAAACCGATCAACGTTATAAAGGTTTTACCACAGAGCAAATTCGGCAAATCAGTGATAGCACTAGAGTGTGAAGACAAAACTTTGGTAACGTTGTACACGAACTTTGTACAATATTTGTGTACAAATGTTAATTACTTCAGATTTTAGTGGCGGTTGTCACATTGAATTAAGAAATTAACAATGGAGAAATTTGTGCCATTTGGTTGTCCTCGCCTTCTTCAGTTTCCCTTTTCCAACGTTAACTGCCTTAAGTTGATAAAGGTTTGTCATGCTTCTGGTGGGCGCTTGAGCAACTTCGAGTAGCTGGTTGTGTGAGCTGGTTTCTCCCTCGTGGAATTACCTGGGGATTTTGTACGAAGAAGGGTGTTTTGAGCGATAAGGGAAAAGTTACGTTCCCAGAGGGGTCTCAAGTTCGAAACCCTACGTGTGATGTCCGAGGGTTTTCAGCCTGTCACCGTTCCTTTGAAGGATATAATAAAGAATCAATAAAATAGAAAACCCCCTCTCTCGCACCCAGAGGAAGAAGAAGAAGCAGCCGATATCCTTGCGAATTATCTGAAGAAGGTTCGAACAGCTAGCGGCAGCGATCTGGAGTACGGTACGAAGACGGGGATTATAAGATAGCAGATAATAGTGATCAGATAGGAGATGAGACTTACGAGGTTAGCCCGGGGCTGTACGAACTATTATTCAAGAGCGTACCTCAGACCTCGTCGTATACGAAAGACGATCTGGATATTTATTTCCAGGTTTTAAAACAAACTCTAGTTCACAGACAAGACTACAGCAGGAGCGGTCGTCTGAGATCGAACAAGGGGTATAAATATAAGAATATCATACGCAGGCTAATCGACACTACGACCGGTTCTGGTCTCGAATGGAAGGAGCACGTTCCGGGTAGGAAGTTGGACTACGTGTGCTGGTCCGGTCCTGATAGTCTGATTCGCAGACTCAGATTGCTAATTGCATCGAGGGAGGCTGCCAATTTGAATCATACAACGGAAATTCAAGAGATCATCACAGAATTGAGAAACTCAAAAATAATAGCATGATTAGACGTAATATCGCTAATGAATTACATACCCCGCCAGAAGGAAATTTCTACGTAGGAAAATAATTAGTAAAGGTCTTAATGTCTTATTACAAATAGACCTTATTGAAACGATACCATACGCAAAACAAAACAGAAACTATAAGTACATTTTTATTGCTGTTAATTTTTACTCAAAAATTGCCTATGCAAGACCTGTAAAAGACAAGACCGGAGTGAATGTTACAAAAGCAATGAGAGATATACTGGAGGATCTGGATACAACGCCTAAGAATATTCAATCCGATAATGGCAGGGAATTTTAGAATAAGCATTTCAGACAATTAATGACCAGGTGTGGAATTAATAACTATAGTACATTCAGTGTCATTAAGGCTGCTGCTGTCGAGCGTTTAATACGAACGCTTAAAACTATGATGCATAAGAAAATTTTGGCTAAAGGTTCATATAAATGGCTGGATCTTTTGCCAAGAATCATTAACACCTACAACACTACTTACCATTCGACGATTCATGAAACCTCGCGACGTCAGGAACAACGATCTCCTCCTCATGGTGTATCGTCGTGATGTTATGAGGTACGAAAAGAGGAATGCCAGGAGGTTCAACGTTGGAGACAATGTGAGATCTCTACGCATAAGGGTCTACTGGGGAAAAGTTACACACCTAATTGGAGCAGTGAAATATTTCGCATTGTCGGGGTAATACACACAGTCCCACCCACCTATCATCTGAAAGACGGCTAGGGAAAGGAAATACAACGTGGATTCTACGGTCATGAATTAACACAAACCATGTTCCCTGACACATATCTCGTAGAAAAAGTACTACGTCGACGGGGGAATAGGTTACTCGTCACGTGGCTAGGCTTTCCAGGAAATGAATGGATAGAAAGGAATGCTGTAGTGTAGAAGAAGCAAACTAAGACATTTTTAACAAGCTGTAAAAAAGTTTAGGATTCAGGATGTGGTATATATGTGTTGTATATTTGTTTTTCTTCTTAAGAAACAAAGCAGCATATTCCAAAAGGATTGAGTTTGTGTATTTTGAAAAAATAACCCTATACTTATTGCCCCTCCCCCCAAAAAGTATAAACATGTATTTAAAAATAAAATGAGTATTTATTCAGGTGGACATGTGATTGCACTTATAAAACAAGACTTGTGGACTTAAAAGTATAAAAAATGCAATTATAAGGAAATCTTGAACCTCAAGCAGAATTACATGAAATGGAACACATTCAATAATGCACAACAATCTCTCATTAAGCGGAATTACATTAAATGGAACACATTCAACAATGCACAACAATCTCTCTCTCTTTGAGAAATGAGTACTTATTCAGGAGGACATGTGATTGCATTCATAAACAAGACTTGTGAACTCGAAAAAGTATGGTTTACATATCTTACACCTTCAACTTTGAAATATATAGAATGCAATTAAAAAAATTTGGAACCATTTTACTGTCAAGCAGAATTGCATGAAATGGAACACATTCAATAATGTACTCAGAAGGGCATGTGGTTCATCGATAAACAAGACCTGTGAACTCGAAAAAGTATGGTTTACATATCATACACCATAAACTTTAAAGTATAAAAAATGCAATTAAAAAGAAATCTTGAACCCATGCAGAATTGCATGAAATGGAACACATTCAATAATGCAGAACATTCTCTCTCTAATTAAGCAGAATTACATGAAAGTGCGCACTTTCAATAAGGTAAAACACAGAGTCTCTCTTCAACGAGAAAACCCTTTGCAGAATTACATGAAATGAAGACATTCAATCTCTCTCTCTCTCTCATTAAGCTGAATTACATGAAATGGCACACGTTCAATAAGGCAAAACACAGTCTCTCTTCAACGAGAAACATTATACAACATCATTAATAACAAAAAGAAAAGAAACATAATAATGTCAGCTGTGCTCAGAGGTAGCAGGCTCTCTTGGAATAGAAAAATGTCCCCAAGCCATAGTTTTATGTGTTTTTTCAATCATATAACGTTTGGTATCAAGCCCTCTCAATGCAAGTTTGTTCATTTCTACTGTGTGAACGTCATGTTTATAGCTTCGAAATCTTGTTTGTTTTGCATAATGTGCTACATTCTGTCATTGAGACAAGATAGGTAATCATCAAAATTTATTGAACGCAATGCTGTCTTTGAAACACCTTTTTGACCTTTTAACAATGTGACCGTCAAAGCGGTATGCAAACAATTTAGATCTTAACCCTGCGTATTCTGTCATTATTTTACCCGATAATTCGTCTTTAAATAGGCCCATTACTTTCATGTTTACCAGAGGTATAGAATATATGTTATCGGCGGGTAATTGGTTGTAGCAAAATGCTGAATGTTGGTTTTGATAAAATCATAAACATCTGTACTAGTTTCAAACAAAAATGAATCGGTATCCATGTAATTTAAAGACAAATCATTTAGGTTCTTTTTCAGAATGTTATATTAGAAGTGGTACATCATATATTTAGAACTGTCAAGTATTGCCTGTCCTATGTATATTGGCTTACACATGTGAATTCTTCCCTTGACAGTTCGATACCCACAAGGTTCTCGTCAAATATAATGTAACGTAAAAACGTCTGACGTGATATCAGCTTTCTCGCTTGTTTTCGATTGGTAACGCGACGAAAATCGTTATATTTCCGTACATTTTCCATAAACGCATTTATTCATTTTTTCCATAGATTCTGGCCGAATTTAGTTTTCTCCTCAGCACGTTTTGCTACGTTCAAGTCAATGTATGATTTTAATCAGAAGGATTGTTTGTAACCCACTGCTCTATGTTCGTATTTCAACTTCATTCGTAATTCTACACATTGCTGTAGATTACGGTAATGCAAGGCATTCTTAGACTTATCAAATAGTGTTGCAAGGAGCTTATTGTATTTATCCTTTGGAGGTATTTCGCTCTTTGGACACAGTGGAAGATCATTGTGTTCGTCGTGAATGGCTTTAGGATATTCGAGATCGACTTCGAGCACATAATCCATTTCCCAATCTGGCGGTACGGTTAAGAATTCTATTGCATTAAATTCATCTCTATTTAACCATCTGAGTTCGCCGCAAGGGATAGCATGCCTTGCCATAGCAAAGCCGTATAAGTTGGTAAAATCGAAAAGTGCTAAATATTTAGCTGGTAGTGATTCGTTGTATTCATGCATGTACTCGTTATTCTCTTGGGAGTACCACCGCGACACCGTGCAAAGTCCTCCCCTGATTCCTGACTAGAAAAACTCTAACAATTCTTTGTCAGTGATTAGCGATAATTTGGTTTTAGTTGTCTTTAATATCGCCTGATAGGCCAACCCGGGAGCAGTGTAGAAGTGTCATGGATCTAGTTTATATAAATTTAGACAGAAGTTTCTGAAAGTTTCAAAAATGTCAGTCAATAGCGATGTGTCAGTCTTAAGATATAGATCACTGTATTCGCCTACGTTTGTGATATTTAACTCTCTCCATACTGTTTGAGCGTGCAAGTAATCTTCCGTTGTTATATCATGAAATTGCGATATATCTGGTAATGCGGTCTCTTTCAATTTCTCTACGCAATCCAGATATGTGTATGGAAATACGCCTTTGTGTCTCATTAGCTGCCGATGTGCAGGATTTTCGTATGCTCTGTTTGTACTTTTAAAGTCCTCGGGGTTTAGCATATCAGCTAGTTGCTCAATTTATCATCGAGGAATCTATAACTGTCAAGAAATCTGAAATATATACTTTTTCCATTGGATGTATATCTCTTACTGAATGATAGATAATTTTCAGATGTTTGTGAAATATATGATATGGGTTCTCGATCATAAGCGAGATTTTTCACGAGAAAATGTGAATCGTAGTTTGACAGATAATGGGAAAAAAATCGGTATGTAGTTTGGTAAGATTCTATTTAGATTACACGAATTGTGGGCCGAGTCTATGAATCTACCGGTTAAATGGCAATGGTCTAATACTTTGGCAGATTAGGACTAAAATTTATGTCCACACAGATGACAGAAATCTGTATTTGTGAATTTAATTTTATCTGCATCGGCCATATTTAACTCTTTGTTTTTCGAGTAAATATCGATTACATCATCTGCAATTACAGTTAATTCGCTGAAAAAAATATTGAATCGTATTAGGACCTCTAAAGATTTTGATTTTTGACAAGGAATCGTCATAATTACATACAAGATTTAAAGCTATTAACACTGCTTCGCGTCTTTGTAGCGAACTCGTCCAACTGCTATCTGCGGAGGGCTGACATGAATGCACCATTTTAAGTATTCATTGAATATCTGCATATATGACAGATGATACCGAGAGCACTTTGAGTATGAATTGAATCGAATGGTGTCATTTACTCCTATTTCAGGCATACCAACAACTTGCGATTTCATGCATCTCCTTTTATGTTTAGCTAGGTTGCTTTCATTCGAGAAGTATTTCATGCATGCTTTGCATATACACATTTTACACTTCCGTTTAGTTAGCTGCAATGACAACAGTCGAGATAGATAACTTATTAAGCAATAGTGTGATCTAGCTTCATCAGTAATTCTTAAAAGGTTCACATCATGCACTTTACGTTCTGAGGTTTGATATAGCGAAATAATTGAACATTCATCTATACCATATACCGTAATAGATATATTATCTTTTGGTTTTTCAAATTTTTGTTTGTCATCTAAAGATACTGGAAACAATATTCCTGTGAAATTAAATTCTTTAAACATATTGTACTTGAAGTACGAACTCGCTCCATAGCTGTTACGCTTTACTGGAAATTTGGATGCCAGTAGGCAACATCCGAAACATTTGTTATCAGTATTACTAACATTAGTGACTCCTGTCTTGCGTTTTATGAAATCAGGCACTTTTATGTTAGAACCTGCATTTAACGGATCGTAGTGACAGAAATTTAGAATGAACGAAATATTTGGTATAGTGATTTCGAACTGTTTTTCGATTCGAATGTTTAAGTTTATTCTCATGCCACTTGCTAATGCTTGTACCTTCTAAGATACCGTCCATTTTACTATTGAAATTAAATGTCTCGATCTTTTCATTTTCGGGTGTTTAGATGATATATTTGCATACTAATGTAGCACATAACTTTATTCCTGAGAAATGACGAGCGAGATTGCTCCGAATTTCGCTGTTAACGAGCGATTCACATTCATCTAAAAATGTTTCAGGATCTATCATCACCAGCGAGTTTTGTATTTGACTCGTACAGATCCGATTTTTAAATGCGGATTTTATGTATGCATGCAAGATCCTTTTGCCTCTGTTCACTCACCGAATCTGTTCTTGGTTTCTTTGATGGAGACGCGCTTCATCTTTCGAGGTGCTCGTTGTCCTGTTGTTCGGGGTGATTTCGGCTCCGGTCTTATTTGGGATCGCGTGCATGTGTGCCTCTAAAATTGTAATAAATGAGGTATCATCAGTAACCATATTTGATATCTTTAAAACTGATAAATCGATACACATATGTAATAAAATGTTGATTTTATTTCAAAGTAAAGTTTAAAAACTGAAATCTAATTTTTTTGCCGATATGAATTTGTTACTATTTGTAGCATCCATGAAAACTGAAATTCTATAACAAATAGTCCATTTTATTTAAAATGTTTGATGCTATATCAAAATATCTATTTTCCCGATGTGAGAACTTTTAAGTTGAAAATATAGATACATATGTAAAAATGTTGATTTTATTTATTTTCACGATATTAATTTTTTTACTTCTTGAAGCGTGCATTAAGTCTGAAAATCTATAACAAATAGTTCATTTTATTTAGAAGTAAACGTTTGATGCTACATACTTTTTAAAAACTAAAATCTAACTTTCTTTAAGGCTGAAAATGATAAAACTTATTGATTATTTTTACTAATGCCATTGGAGTTAATAACAGATAAGAGACAATTAAAGTAGTACTTGTATCAAGTTATATAAATGAAAACATGTTTGATATTTTTAAGCTGAAAATATCTATGCCCATATGTAGAAATCAAATTTTCTTTAAAGCTGAAAAGAAAAAATTCCCACTTTTTTAAGCACGCATGAAAGCTGAAAATCTATACACTTATATAACAAATGGATCATTTTATTTAAAAGTAATGTTTGATGCTACTGCCATTAAAGTTAAAATAGTAATTGTTTCAAATTAAAACATGTTTGACAGCTTTTAAGCTGAAAATATCTATGCACATATATAACAACTGTTCATTTTATTTCAAAGTAATATTTCATGTTATATATTTAAAAAATGAAATACAATTTTCTTTATAGTTGAAAAAGAAAAAAATAAGTTATATTTTTGCTGGATGTTTGATATCTTTTAAGCTGAAAAATTTGTTCCCTTATCTGATTACTTTATTTTCAAAGGAATGTTTTTTCTCAATATTTTTAACACATACATGCAAGCAATAAGAATATTTTTTCACAAAAACAATAACTCACCATTTCTTGTCATGGGGTCTCTACTGTTGAACTTTCTGTGGATTTGTTGTTTTACTGCAGTGTCTCAAAAATGGCACAAAAATGTGGATAACATACATTTTTGAACAAGATTCTAAGCTGATATTACAGAAAGAATGTTCCATTTAGCACCTTAAAAAACGTTTAAAAATATAAAGATATATCGAAAAGAACAATAAACAGACATAACTCGAAAAACTATTACTTTATATAGCCTGAAGGGGAAGTATTCACGCATTCATCACACCATTTGAGCATTCGCAGTTTTTTCAAGCACACGTTTTTTCTGCTTAGCTACACTGATTTAAAAATCACTTTTTTCAAACATGTTTCCTCCACTTGTGGATTATCCTGCATGTTTAAACTTGCTGTTACTGCCTGAAAATTATACAATTCATTATTGTAACTATCTAAGAAGGGAAAATAGTAAGTCATTAATAACACAGGCTATATGTTCATTTTACATTTATCGACTGGCTAGAAATGTAATTTTCTATAACATTTTACAATTTAATTTAAGAGTCGAATTTAAAATTGTTAATGCCAAAATAAACATAATTCTAATCTGAGATTTCGAGTTATTCAATTTGTCACGTACTAAACGACAAGAATTTGTCTTTGCAGTATATTTATGTCACATCGTAATATCAAAGTGTTACAAATTAAGTTTAAAACGCCAAAGTAAGAACTATTCCATTTAACACATGCAAAAAATGACATTAAGATTTTTTTTCTAGAATTAATGACTTTTTCTCTTCCTGAGATGCATTATTTTTTCTGAACTGACCTAACATGCATTATTTTTTCCAAAACTGATTTTATTATCATGCTAACATTATTGTAATGTTTCTTTTTTATATACCTTTTTAGTAAAAAATTATCTTGTGTCGTCGATACCCACTAGCTAGCGTCTCTTGATCCATATACACAAGCTGATAGCCGCCTTCGTTTATAGCGGTTTTCTGTTCTGTAGTCATACTCTTAAATCGTTCGGGAAGAAAGATCTGATGCTGATCTACTATTACTACGACGCGTTCCCCATATCTTGTGCAAAGCGTCTTCACCTTGTTTATTTTGAACGGTACGTTTATCTCCAGATCTGCAAGTTTCTTTGTTGGTAATATTGGAGTACCTTCTCCAAGTTCATTGAGCTGGCTTACGATTTGATCTGAAACATACATACGTGTTTCAACAGGATTCATATTTGGATCACGAAAGAAAACACACGGAAATAAAGGACAGATTGAATCGATTGTTTAGGTCATTAAAATATATGTACAAATCACGAAAAAACACGAAATTAAAAGACTCACATAATGATAAATATTGAATCGATTGTTTTTCTGAAATGTTACAAATAATAATTTTTCACTTACCATCCATGTTTTTCCTGTATTGTATCGAGCGGTGCTCTTCTTGCAATGGTATTTTGTATCCTGCAATGGTAATTACGCATTGTCCCCGACAGTTTTGTAAAGTATGTTAACCCCCCTCCCCCACACACACTTGTTCTATGCTACAGTCACATGTCCACCGGAATAAATACTAATTTCTTAAGAACTATATCCATCGTTTTATACTTTCATGCCAGGCTCTGGATTTAGGATTTCCCCTTCTTAGATCACATTAGCATGCGCAGTTCTTTGACTATTGGTGGATTACTTTCAAGGGCGTGGTGGACCTTCGTACATAAGTTTTCTTTTAAAAAAATTACCTTGTCCACTGATCACATATTCGAGCTGTGACCCTTGTACTTAGGATAACTATAGGGATCCATGATGTTTCTTCCTTTTGCTCCAGGCAATTTTTACGCTACATTCCTCGGAGTTTTACTTAACCTATCATTAGGTCCCATTTATAAATTCTGACGTACCGAAGAAAGTTCTGGTTTCTCTCTGTCTTGGGGTTATAGAGACGAGAAAATGTTGCCTTCACCCACATGAACATTTTCTTGATGCATTAGACATGCTTCAGAGACATACATTAGTTTTAGCTGTGAGCTCGAAACATACCCTGATATGCCAAGATAACCTTAGGAATCATTTACATGGTTTTCTAATTTTTTAAAAGCATTTAATTTTAGTAATTTACAGTTCATTGCCTTCTTGATGAAAGATTCCAAGTTTAGTTGCCGGGACTCGAAACACACTTTGATATGACGAGATAACCGTACACCGAACTCGAATATTATTAGTATAATTTAGCCCGTAGGAATCATTCACATGGTTTTCTGATTTTTTTAAAAAGCATTTCATTTTAGTAATTTATAGTTCATTGCATTCTTGCGCTTTGCTTTTTCTGTTACTGACCCAGCATGAACGGGATTTCTTGATGCATTTCAGAGTCATACATTAGTTTTAGCTGTGGGAAACAAACATACCTTGATATGACGAGATAACCGTACACATAACTCGAATACTATTAGACCATATGTCTTTTCTTCTCTTCGAAGCACGCATCATCATTTTATTTTATAGTTTATTGCCTCTGACCCAGATGGAACGGGTTTCTAAATGCATTTCAGAGTCATACATTAGTTTTAGCTGTGGAAAAAAAAACATACTTTGATATGACGAGATAATTGTATACATAACTGAAATAGTATTAGACCATATGTCTTTTCTTCTCTTCGAAGCGCGTATCAACATTTTATTTTATACTTCATTGCCTTCTCATAAGAGTATACACCGAAAAAGTCGCGGGGGACGTGAGCGCACGCGCGCGCGCACACATGCACGCACCGACGGCTTCACATTTGTTTGTTTTAGTATTTTTTATTATTCATTGACTACACACAGAAGAGTATCTCAACAGCTTCACGGGAACCCGTAGTGGGCTGCTGGAGAGGGATGGGCTTCGTACCGACTTCCCCTTACACTATCAACATCACGTAATCCCACACGATACTTACATACACGGTTTCTAACTCCGTTTATTTCAATCGCGGGTTCTAAAACATTGAAACGCTGTGTTCAAATGCTGTTTTAATTCTACTAACGTGAACCATATTTTGCCCTTTTTTATGTGTTCTTCAATCATTTTCAACTACTTCTGAAACTGCCTATTTGAAATCTTCAGATTTGTTTACCCATAAAACGGCAAGCTTTTTTATAGTTTGGATCACGCAACATCATGTTATATTTAATGAAATAATTTTTGTTGTTGTAGTTATTATTACTATTATTATTATTATTATTATTATTATTATTATTATTATTATGAGGATTATTAATAAGGGCTTGCGATGAACCTTTGTTAACGCGTTGAACGTTACATCAGTTTTAATGCAAGCATTAAATCTTGTGATTGCCCGGCAATCGATGTGTGACGGAAACCTGCATAACAAACGTAATGTCTACAGCAGTAGAAATGCCCTAATCGAGCATCTCAGCCGATCTGTACGAATTTTAACTTGAACCTGGAGGTCATGGCCATGATATTGCTTGTGGAGCGAGTAAAATTATCAAATTATGTTGCAGTAGAAATACAACTACGCTTGGAACTTTGGAGACTGAACCCAAAAGTTGACTTCAGCACAGTTTATAAAACCGGATCACTCATGCCTGCTGGCCTATGTAGGAACGCACCTCCGTCGAGGAGATATTTACTAGAGGTCTTCATTTCAGTAAAAACAACTGACCGTGACTCGTGCTTGCTGCAGTCGACCGTCGAAATGAATGAGGAGATGACTGTACACCCTCAGCTTCTTCGCTCCTTTGTTTCTCCGTTCGAAGCACCTCTCCTGACCGAGAATTCAGTCGACCTGGGCTCGCGTTGACGTGGCTTTACGGTTACCTGATAGATACTGGCTAGTTGGAGAAATAATGGTGCTTTGAACTGATGATTTACGAATATCCTAAATTTCTTCATATAGTTGAGATTTCTGCAACCTTTTTTTTATAGAAAAAACTACTTTTTGAAAGGGTACACAAAGCTAAATCTCGTTCGATATAATCTACCCTGTTAATGATAAAACTACAAAAATTAATAAATAATTATAATGCAGAACTTCGGAATAATACAGAAAATACATCATGCACGAAGATGAATAGAGTATGTAATACCCAACAATTTGGGTGTATAATAGTGTTATAATTAAATGAATCGCTACAGTTTATAGCTGCCCTTCTTATCCCATCCATTTCTACCACTTGTATCGTACCTTTCTGACTTTCAAGAAGTGCCCATCCCTCTGCCCCATATGTTAATATTGATTCAACTAGACTTTGAAGAATTATTTTCTTCATTTGCCTAGAAATAGTTCTACTTTGAAAACAAAAGCAATTAAACATATTTGTCGCCCTCCTGACCTGTTGTATTCTACAGTCCACATCCGTTTCACATCTTCCACTTTCATGAACAATAGATTCCAAATATGTAAATTCACGACAAATTTAGTTGTATCTGCCATGTATACTGAATTAATTTTGCCACCCCCAGTTAAATGTCTAGTTTCGCTGTGCATATCTACACTTGAATGTAGTAGTGCCTCCTGATGAAGAATTAATCGCCGGTAGTTGTTTTAAAGTGGGACTTGCTATTAGATTGCTTGCGAACAACGATATGTACCGTAACCACTCTGCTGTCTGCTCGGCTAAGCCTGTCTCAGCCGCCGTATGTGACAACCGAAGGTGGTCTGGTGAATCACGGTCAGCCGTTTTCATGAGAATGCAGACCTCTAGTATGTACCCTGAAAGCGCCGCTTTCCACTCTATCGGTACTGATTACGCTCTGACTATAATTGTCTCTTAGGCTTGCTGTGCATATGGTCATTTTATGAGTTAATGACACTGTAGACATGCAAATGAACATAAATTGTGCTGCGATGTATTTTGCAGGATGTCGAAACACGGGACAAATTTGTAAAACATTTTGAGAATGAACAGGTCTGAAATATTGCTAATATATACATTATATCATTTTTGCAGGAAGCTAAAACCTGCAAATACGTACTAAGCCTTCCATTTGCCTCTTTTACGAAAAATGAGAGTTAAAAAAACAAAAACATTGAGAAAACACGAATATGCTCTGTTTTCCCTCTTGCGGGTTAACTCGTGCCATCTCTGTCTCACATTCTCTTCTTTTACTTTTTCCTTCGTAGTGCACGTTCGCTCTCTCTGCTTTGCCTCCCTATTTCACCAGAATCTCCTTTGTTTCTACACCACGGACGGCCCTCCCGCTGTTTATAAATGATGGCCTCCTGCCTACTGCAGAGTCGAAAATGTTTTGTAAAGCGGTTCGCAGTTGTCAACTCTCTACGTTTATTCATGACGCTAGATTTCCCTCGCTATTCTTTCCCTTTTCTTCCCTCTCCCCTCTCTCTTTCTTCTGTTGTTTCATTCCCGCACTTCTGCATATCTCTGCCTTGTTTCTTCAGTGGATCGCTAGCCATGGTCAGTTGATCTCCGACAGAACCACTTGAAGTTTCCACTGTATTCACTTAGGAGCTCTTTTGGAACATTTACCGTGGCAGGAATTACTGTTATTGTCCTTTTTTCCACTTTTTTGTTAAAAGATGAAAGCCTTTGTCCACCTATTTCGGGGTACTCACGTAAATACAAGTGGCTTTTAGAAACGTATGCCTTCATGTTAGCAGCTTTTCAACTAGATACAATTTCCAGCATCCCCACAATGGGAGTATAATATGCATAACTTCTATAAAACAAGGTTTTTCTCGTGTTTATTTCTTTTCAGCCAATGTTACAAACTGTAAACACTGTTTTTAAGGCAAGAGATCTCTGAAATTCCTATTTCCTAAAATTTAAACAAAAAATTCTGATGCCACATGCTCCAATATGCACAATTAAATATTTTACCATATTTTTATATTCTATATCAAATGGCTTACATTTAACTCAAATAATTCAATTCATTTAATTAATTTAATGTTTTATAGAGTTTGTTATATTGAACAATGTTTAAGGTAAATGTAAGAAAACAAACTGTAAAGGTTTCCGCCTTATAGCATCTAAAACCTCGTTCACAGTTATATTTGCTTAGCTCTAGGAACCATATTATACAACCTTTATTATAAAATCTATCGAATTATATAATCCATTTCAAATCTTTAATAGCGATTATGAAAGACTTACAATGAGTGAACAAAACAACGCATGTTTTCTTTTTCATTGAACTTCAATAGGAGATAGAGAAAGTTTCAAGCCAATTGATGTAGGTACAGTTTTGTAATAAGGTTTTTTGTAACAATTTCAAAGAATTTGAAGTGCTAAAAATTAAAATGAGAAAACAGAGACTGAAATATACCCTGACTATTATTGGACTGCACATAATTCTGATCACCGAATTTCTACTGTTAAACAGAACTGGGAACTAAAATTGACAGTTTTTGAAAGCTAGGACAAAATTTTTAAAAGCCGCTTTTTCATGTTTTTTTTGTGATTCCTCGACTTAAGTGAATTTACCACTGGAATAAGTGAACATTTCGGGAAAATGGAAGTTTTTTTGATTGCATCTTAAAAAAACAAAAGAAAGAAAAAGAGACGGAACCTCAAGGTACAATTTCAAAATGTTTTTATCACCTCTGATGATTCGGAAGCTTACCTTTATCTGATATTAATAAACACCTGGAGTCAAAATGTTTTTCGTTCTAGAATTTGAGTTAACAGAAAATCATCCTCTCAGTCCATTTGCTCATTTACAATGTTCCACATGATGGAATTTTTATCCTCTGAAAGCGTTCATGTATATTTCGAAAAGTCTAATACCCGAAATTGTCATAGAAATTTTCTGTGTTGTACAAGGTTTTTGAATTACTGTTTTTGAAAGTATCTACTTATTGTTAAACAAAGCCTACACACAAAAATTTGTATTACAAATTTGCATACTATGTTCCGGCAAAATTAACGTGTTATTTAAAGTATGGGTTGCGAAAAACTCACCATACAGAACATTTGACTTGGAGCACAAAAATTAATTGTTTAAAGACAGGAACTTCAAAATAAAGAAAAAATATCACAATGTAACTAAAACCGTTCGGCGTTTACATAAAATAACATTGTGATTAAATTTACAGCTAAATTGACTGAAAACTTTTGATTTTAAATGGCAATATTTTCAATTATACTTCTACGCAGTACTTATTTGTGGAAACGAGTGTTTGAATATGAAAATATCAACTATTAAATTACAAATTACACGTTTTATTTTACAACATAGATTGGTTTCGAATTAGTATTGAAATAAGCTATTTAAAAACTCTTAGTTAATAATACTATTTATTTCTAATATCTGAAGCGTATATAACAATTATTACATGCACAGTTAGCTAGTTGAAAAGGAAGGATTATTAAGCAATTAAAGCAATTTCAACGTGAAAAATTAAAATGATAATGGTAATTAAAAAGAAACGTGGGAAGAAAGGTAACCGTGATCTAATGGGATCAAATCCACATTTGAAAAGGGAACTATTTCCTCGATCTTCAATTTTTATTCATATAAAAAGTTTTTGCTGTTAAGAGGAGACTAAATAGTGAAAATTGCTAAAAATGACATTCTTTGTTTTAGGCAGTCTAATTAGCTGGAATTCCCTCTTTACTGTAGTATATATTTTATCATCATAGACAAAACAACTGTATTTCTTAAAAAGATGCTACATTTGCCATTTTGTGCTTGAGTACTGCACCACTTCACAGTTAAAAATCATGAGTCCTGTATATTTTCCAGTAGAGAGATAAACTTAAGGCCACCTTTTAGGGGAAGTTTTGCTCTACAGATTGGTACTACTGTTGAACATCACAGCTTTTGCATACTCATTCCATATAGTTTCTTTCCTTGCAAACATATGCAAATTTGTTTCTTTCCAGTTTTGCTTTGAACAGCTTTTTGTGTGAATAACACTTTCTGATATAAATGACCCGTTTTCTCAGAAACTGTTGAAGACAGCTAAATTACATTTTAATACGATAAAAGCAACCTCTAAGTGTTGTTGTGACTATACTTTGATATTAATAACATGGTTGATTATGTTTTAAAAGAAGAATTTCTGAATAATTTTAGTCAAAGTATAATATAATTAAGAAGCTAAGCCTGTCTTCTTAATAAACAGATTTATTGGATAAAGGTAAATCAGTGTACATAGAAGGCATACATGTACATCCTGTAAAAAATTAGTCCTGACAGCTGAAGTACCTTTTGAGGTAATGGGTCATGAATTTAAGAGGTTTGACTTTGGCGAATAGAACTTTTAATCTGCCCTTAAGAGATCACTGAACTTACAGGTAGAATTTAGATATTAAGCAGAACTTCAACATGGTATCTAAGTGCACTTAAAATTCGGGACGAAGGGACGAGGCCAGAGTGTAAGATTGGCGGCCATATGTGATGGTGGCAGTCGCAGCGCAGCGGTGTCCCTAACGTTTCCTAATTGAACATGCCCAGCCGCCTTTAATGCCCTTCTATCCTCACGGACGTGTTTGACAGAAGGTTCCATGTCAGGAAGAAATGGTTCTTTCCATAAAGCACACCCACTGCATTCGTCGTACACCATGGCTAACCCCACTATCCTGCAAGATTTAAGGAAACGAAATGAGGGAAAATAAGGGAAAGCATTCACCTACTGGTAAAACATTAGAGTGGTTGATTAAACATGAACCAAACCGTTTCCGGATAACAAACAGGTTCTATCCCGCTCGGTGATCACTGGACTTTAGTAAATTTACTTCCTAGAAATCGTTCATAATCAACCAGTATTTAATTCCTTATTTGTCGGACTTACCACTCGTATATTAGAGAAAGGACATCCACACTTCAGCGGAGTTTTCATGAATTCAGATGACTATTACTATGCAATTCTATTTTCTATGTATCTCTGAATTATTCGAATCTCTGCACGAGATGTCAGAAGCTAAATATGTAAGTAATTAGTGTTTCCCTACATTGTTGGTGGGTAGCTCTTGGTATCAGAATATCCCTGGCATTTCCAGATGCCATTTTTCACTAAAAGACTGAAGTTCCCTTAATAATAACACATATATTATTATTATTATTATTATTATTATTATTATTATTATTATTATTATTATTATGCTCCTTAAGCGTGCAGTGCAGTTAAGACTCCTTTTGACTCTTCTAAACCCAATGTTCATGCATAATGGATGCCTCCCTTTCAATACATTTCTTCGTTCGTCGCAACATATATTTGCTAATGAATAACCGAAAAGTGCTGGCTGGGGACTCTTGTAGATAACATTTTGCATGCCTGTATAAAAAGCAATTTCCCAAATGAAAATTTGCTGGCCTGCCCTTCGGTCCATCGTGTTCCATCAGGGCCATATTCTTGGCTAGCGACTTCTGATGTTTCTTCAGTTTTATGTTGTATAACACCTGAAAGTTTGAGGCGCCATAGACATAAACTTAAATATATTATAACACAAAAAGAAGAGAGTAGAAAAGGAAAATAAAAACAGAAAAACGAATTGCACATCTCACAGCTATAGTAAATGCAATATTTCCTTCCCTGTTGATTTTCTTCTTCACCTTTAAATTCCATAGACAGCAACACACACAGATCGAATAATAAACTCATCTCTAGGTCAAGGCACAGTGGTTTCGCCTGTGTACATGGGACATAATTGTTTAATATCAGTACGAGGCATAAATATGCCAGTACTCGTAAGCACACTGTAGATCAACTCGTCTACTATAGACTGCACTGAAGGTACATCCTGAAGAGCTTCCTGGGTTTCAATTTCAGAAAAGCGACGTTTTTCAAAGGGATGCCTTGTGTGCATCTAGTTATAGACTGAACCCTAGAAATACGAAGATGAAGCTTCAGCTAGAAGTCCCAACTTCCGATTGCAAGATCCAGTTTTAAAATAATACCACATTAGAAACAACTGTTTCAAATCAATAGTCAAATACGTCCGAGTATTTACACATAAACGTAAGAGAAAGATACTTCTTGGGCCACTGTAACGTTATTTGCATTACTCGGGTTGTTTCGCATGAAGTCATGATTCTAACGGAAGGCTGTGATACCCTACTCATATCTCCTTTCGAGATTTACGTGCGAATTCATAGTAGCGTAGGTACCGTTAACAAAATTATCTATGTGCTTATACTTATTGCTCAATTTACTCACTTTAAAGGTATCCATGTCCATCCCATCACCATTATCATGCGTAAGCTCCATAACTGTAATGATTATATGTTCCAAAACAGTATTTCGGACAATTCCCTTTCGCCTCACAGGAGCATATAATGTGCTGGGCTATTTCAGTTTCTTTGTTGTAGAATCTGCAATCTAAGTTACCCTGAAACACTCCCATCGTGTTAAGATGCTTCTTTCACTTGAGCATGTCCTGTGAGAAATGCAATAATTGTTCTCAGCTGAAGTATGCTACATTTAAGTAAGCCTTCAGCTCCTTTCTTAAATGTTTTTCCAATAAATTGTTTACCATGTTTGTTTCCTGGAGCTTTAAGACAGGTTTTGTGATGTTCTACTTTGGACCAGTCCTTAATAGCCTCTGTTACTAAACATTGAGATGTTACTAGAACCGGTTCTGGCCCAATAAATTGTGAACCTGCTCCTTGTCTTGGGAGTTCATCGGTTTCTTCAAAGGGAGGTATACGAACATGTCTTTTATTTGTACCGAAAACTATATCGGGTGGAACAATTTGAAAATGAGAATCCTCTATAAGCGAAAACCAAAGAAACCCGAATTTAAAAATTAAAGCTTTTTCTTAACTTTATACTTTTCGAAAGCATATAGTTCATATACAGATCATTCTTCGTCTTTTTCTGCTCCTCTGAAGTTAATTTACTGTTTAAGTTTCCTGAGGCTCCCCTTGAATGGTTTGTTCACTTTTATGTTGGCAAAACATATCCTTTTTTACTAAAACTTTATAGGAAGCAGGCTTAGAAACAGGTATTTAAATTTATGCATGACATGCTTTAAAAAACCATATTTCTACGTATGCCACTTAGAGAAAATGTAGAAGGTTCGAGTCTTTAATCATACTAAAAATTCATATTATGCATTGTCTTTTAAATTATTCCACTCTTTATTAGACCAACAGAAACAACAAATGGCGATTTAGCACTTTAAAATGTACAAATTATGTGAAATTCAAAACAAGACCAACAATATCTGGTAATGGTTAACGCTACAAAAATTTGACATGAGTTGTGTTTTAACGCAATCCATTTTACGATTAGATAGTAGTTTTTTATATGTTACGGATTATCAGTTGTACAAAAGCATACAGAATTAATTAAAAATGAAGGTTTCTTAAGAACATTGCAGAAAATTCAAGATATGATGTTTATTTATCATACAAGTATCTTAAAGATGTTTAAGCTCTTAATCAAAATCGATATAGCCGTTATTGAGAAAATAAAATGTAATGAATAACATTCCATTTAAAGGGAGGATTTTATTTCCAACCTTTACGTCAAACCTTTGGAATATGCTCCAATTTTAATACTTAACTGACATTTCATTTTTGAGTTATATTGTACGCACACGCGGACGCGTGCGCTTTATCTAGAAATGCGTTTTTTTTAAATGCAGAAGACCAACACATGGTTTTTCCTATGAAAATATCTCATACCAATTAGGCTATTTTTGTCAACTTTTAAAACAGACTGTAAGCGAAGAGTCGCATTGTAAATTTTCTCTCTATTACCTAATCCTGCAATATCATAAGTTCTAGTTCTAAATTAAAATGCAAAATTACTTCGTTACATTTACCAACAATGATTTTCTTCTTCGGCGATCCGTGCGTATACTCCGTGGCCAAAATATTCTATTGATAGAAATTTTCATCCGTAAAAGTTGTTTCAAAATTATATCATTAGAACATTAGTTACTAAAATTGTATTAAGGGAGACGAAGTTGTTTCTCTTGAAGGAAGTCATCATCACCATAATCATCAACCTTCAAGATAGGTCATAGGCCTGTTTCGGCTCAGGATGGATCTTCCCGCGTCTACGTGATCTTCCAACATCTCTACTCCCAACTGTATTGCAAGGCCTGCTTTTTTCAGTCTTTCCTCTGGCATTCAAGAAATATGATCTTTCCTTTCACTTTATATTCTATAATTTTCTCATTTAAATTAAATATATTTAATTGTTCCCCTACTGTTTCACATTTTAATGTGATCTTTAAGACTACAGCCAGCTATGTACCTAAAATAATTCATTTCGGCCGTTCTAATTATTTTTTTATCGTTCCTTTCACGGCCCATTTTTCGGCTCCGTAAGATATATTGGGCACTGCCACAGCTATATAAAATTTTACTATCTTATTATTTTGTTTCTCAATGTTCGTTTTATAGTGCCACGTATGTATTGAATTTTATATAACTTTTCTTATGAATCTCTTTCATATTCATATGAAATGTCACACCCGAGGTAGTTAAAATATTTCACTTGTTCAAGTGCTTTCTTTCTTAGGAGAATTTTTGATCTGGTTGGGTATTTACCAATAAAGGCCATCACTTTTATTTTCTCTGCTAAAATAATTAAAGCATACTTTAACATTCTTTTATCAGGTTTGTACAAAGGTAATTGTGGTCTGTGTTCAGTATCTGCCAAAATGGCTTGATCATCTGCAAATAGGATTGTACTTAAGACGGTTCGTTCTAATTTGTTTTCAACTGTGCTGCCACTCGGCAACTGCTGCATCTATGTGTATATTTCAAAAGTATTGGCGACATTGGACATTCAAAGTTAGGTTGATAGTTGCAGTCTTAAAATAATCATGAGTCCTTCATACTTTTCCTTTCTCATTAAAATTAGGTGTTGAGGATATCCGTTTTCAGCCATTGTATCCCATAGTTTTGCCGTATGATTTTTATCGAAAGATTTTATATAATCAACAAACAGTATACGGGGTTCCAAATTAAATTCTCTTCCTTTATGTATTACTTGTCTTATTATTAAGACATATTCAGCACAAGAACTGCCTTGCCTTAGTTCATGTTGTTCATTGCTAAGTAATGATTGAAGGAAGTAGGAATAAGAAAAAAAGTTCTTCTCGCGCATTCGTTGACAATCTGAAAACAATACATTAATATTTTGATACACGTATCAATCAAACATTCTTCCAATTGTATCGCACATAGTCTAAAATCTCTCATATTAAACCAGTTAAAATTGGAAAGTTATTCTCCCTTTCTACACAAGGTGTTTTTATTTTCATTCCATCACGTTAATGCTGCTATCCCACATTGATAAAATAATAATGATTGAATATTAGGGAATGGATATTTAAATATATCATTAATACATGCAGGCATTAGCTCATCAGCAGTACAAGCTACTTGGCAATTCATTATAAACTACAGGTACTACTACTTTCGAACATAATCATAAAACTCAATTGGTTATGTACAAGTTGCGGAGGTAGTTAAGCACTGCTATAGAAAAGTCTTTCGTGAAACAAAAACTCTATTCCTCCAGTCTTCGTGTAGTGACCACAAGACTTTCTTGTAGATTGAAACAACATTCCTTTGTGGAATAAGGCCTGGTTCATGATTATATATATGTGTACATGTGACTATGCAGGATTCACACTATGTATTCTTTTTCCTTAGATTCTCCGTTCGTAAGCAATTTAGTACTCTCTATATTATTTTTATTCATAGCCGTTTTCCCCGATTATTTTATGCCTTTACCTCATAGATATTGTAGATAAAATGGTTTAGAAATTAACAGTCGAGTGCATAGAATTGTGCCACTATAATTATCAGTGTTTTATGTTGGTAAGGAAATACTAAACTGTCTCTGCCACGCACAGCTCCCACCTCTTACCTGGTTCTAGTACTCCACTTCGAGGTAATTTTCTGTACCGAAACAATGCTATATTGATGCATTATTAATAAATATGTATATAAAATGTGTTCATGAGGCAAGATAGTATTAATTGTAATTATATTTCCACCGGACACGATTTTACGAGCAAGAACTTGCTTCACACAAGAGGGGAAACTTCGAAAAATTACAAAGGTTTTTGCTAACAGTGGACGCTAGAAAGGCATAAGTTTCCACTTTGAGAGAACTCCGGACAAATTCACAAGCCGGGTATTCCACAATTTTCTTAAGTCATGTGACTTTCGAGAAGCTAACAGTGGGAACTAACCTCCTTCCCCGACTTCTCAAATTTGAGAAACCGCGAGACCAGTCAGCAAATAAGAAAATTTGAAGTAAAATACGGACCGATCAACTTCTTTCTATATAAGCTAAGGTCCCGAAGACAAATTGCGCTTTCTGTTAAATTTACTTGCCGGGTAAGCCTGCGACACTCAACATAAACATCCCGCGCCAAAACTATAGATATAAAGATGCAATGCAAAGAATATCGTGTCCATAATGGGAACTATTTTAAAGTGAAAGTATTTGCATTAACTCACCTGACGTTAAAATTACAAACGTCAGAGGAACAATTCCGAGTTCATACAAAAGTGTGCCGTAAAAAACACAAGTACAGAGTGCGCGAAGTAAAGCAGTTTCAACGAAGTTTTATGTGAAAGTGAATAATCATCAGTGAACAAATTGTGTGCGCGAAATAACTATCCGAAATACAGCAAGGTGGAAAAGCGTCATTTATCGCTATCAGAATCATTGTAAAGCTTATTCCGATTTGTAGCTATTGTAACTATTTATTGTTGTAACTAACCAACAGTAACAACTATTGCATTGTTGCAACTATTGAAATTATTTAAACCGATTTGCAAC
Organism: Deroplatys truncata; assembly: GCA_030765065.1. Classification (NCBI taxonomy): domain Eukaryota; kingdom Metazoa; phylum Arthropoda; class Insecta; order Mantodea; family Mantidae; genus Deroplatys; species Deroplatys truncata. The sequence continues at coordinate 173,498,001 of CM060981.1, forward strand.
CGATTTGTTAAAGGATTTACATTTTTATACGAACTTATCTAAGTAAACATCATAAATAATAGTTTAATTAGTGTCTTTAATTTTAGCAAGTCTTCTTATGAGACATATCCTTGAGATACCCATATCCAGTCTCATGCTCAATAGCACAGAGTGAGCCAAAAGACTCCGAACCGCCTGCGCGGTGTTTTTCCTGTCCGCGTCCTCGGCAATCGTTGCCATCTGCTGCTATCATGGAAAGGCGCGGATGAAGCCATACAACATTTTTAAAACTACTTTTAAAGGCATTACTTGGCAACTTTATGAAAGAAAATGCTGAAAATGTTCGCCGTCGTTGTTCATACACTTTTGGCGCCTGTTTAGGAAACTGTCCATCATGGAACTTTTGGGGGAAATTTTCCAAACCATGACCGATGTCGTCTAGTTTTTCTTCGGTAAGAACCGAACGCCGTCTTTTAGATTTCTAAGCCTGAACACCTCCTGTGGCCTGAAATTTACTGTAAAGTTCATGGATTGTTGTACGGCCTGCAACTTTTACACCTGTAAATCTTTCTGCAAATCGTACTTTCAGTTGTCGAGCTGACCGAGTTAATACATACGAATCATAAATAAATACACCTATGTAGTAGAAAACATATACTGAGCCATAATATACTTTGTGTCTAAGTACAGGACAAAATAATAAATAACTCTTAATAACTGAACTACATCACACCACCGTCAACTCAAAACTGCACTTCACACTGCACACCAAAACCACAACAGCGTGACTTTGTTTATAGAAGCAGTGCGTTATCATGTTTTTATCATATTTCCACACGCCCAGTGGAAAAACACCGCGCAGCCGGTAATACTGTTCATAAAATACCTCTCCGGGGTAACTTAAAACATAAAGTGACACACACACACAGCCTGGAAGAATTAAAACAAAATATCCACCAGGAAATTCTCAACGTGAACTACGGCAAGTGATGGATAGTTTCCTAAAGAGGTGCTTAAAATGTATGGACAATAACGGTGGCCAGCTTCAGCATCTCCTTTTGTAAAGTTGGTAAGTAAAGCCTTTAAAAGTAGTTTTAAAAATGTTGTATGGTTTCATCCGCGCCTTTCTATGATAGCGGCAGACGGCAACGAGCGCCAAGGACGCGGACAGGAAAAACACCGCGCAGGCGGTTTGGAGTCTTTTGGCTCACTCTGTATTTATCAAAAGCCGACAGCAGCCGTGGACAAAGAACTTCAAATGCAGCAGCTAGAATCTGAAGACACGACCTCGTAATTAGGCGACTCAACTAGTAATTGCAACTATGACATTCTATTTAAACAGAAGCCACCCAGTGATCACTTTGAGTTAGGCAAATTTATGTCGTCCAGTTATCCTTCGCCATTTATGCTGCATAATTAATGATAATAATTAACAATTGACAAGAAGGATAATGCGACAACTTAATGTTTGTTTTACTCTCCTCTTTTCCTTTGTCCTGAGCCTGAAACCGACATGGCTCGTAGGTTGAGTGCCAGACTTTTACATCAAACCAATAGGAGACGGACGCATTCAGGGAATGGTGTGGGCCGCCGTTGCGAAACTTGCTTTTCAGCCACTTCCATTCGCCGCTCACCTACACCTGACATTCGTTTGTGGGCTAATACGGTGCGTCGGACCTGAGTTCCAACCAATAAGAGATTGACTCATCCAGCGACTAGTGAATTGTGCTCCTTATGGAACACAAATAAGGATATTCTGCCAGCATTGAACAAAGAAAAACACTTTAGGATACTGAAAGAAACTGCATCTTTCTATGCACTCATAGGGCAGCTGAATATGTTAACTCTCAGCATGTACCTATATGTGAGGGCAGCTGAAGATGTTAACCACCCAGTAACGTTCAAATATTGTAGAAGTATGTGCACAGCGCGTGATCAAACCTGAGAGTTGGAAGGCCTGTTCACAGCGACGTACATCATTCTCCGATAATTAGAGGTGAAGGATGGGTAACATGCGGTAACACAAACAGTTCTTGTACTAAACTGCCACCCATTGATAGTCAGAAGGACGCAATTTAAGGGCTCTTATCATAATATATATTTATTTACGAGCACATATTATAGGGAATATGTATAGCATTATTTTAGGCTCTTGTTTTTTTACATAACTTTCTAAAATTGCTAGCACCAGAAATGTTTCGGATATTTTAACCGATTTGTAATTTTCATTAGTTATTGTTTTATCTACCACATAATAGTGTTATATGAAGATTTCACTGAAAATAAATGTTTTGAGGCATCCTGAGACGAAAAAAAGAATTTTTAGAAAAGGATGTGTACACGTGTGTGTGTGTGTGTGTGCGCTCGCGCGCGCCTGTGCCTGTAAACACCATAGCTCAAAAACGAAAAGTGGAATAAATGCCAAACTTGGTGCTTGAGTTTACTACCTTCCAAAGATGCGACAAGAATATGTTGAAGAAAATATCCACCTCTCGAATTACCCTTTACAAGGAACATTTTTCGAAATTCCTTATCTTCTCAAAAACGGTTCTAAGGATTTATTAAAATACCTATATATATAACGTTTTTGCATGAAAAGTGAAATGTATATTTTGCATTTTCTAGGAATAGTCTATGAAGTGGGAAGGGATTGTATATAATTTTGTATAACTGGTAAACGTTAAGAGATAGAGAAAAACTACTACAGAAAAAATGTAGATCAGAAGACACACTTTATTTGAAATAATTTTTTTGTGGCATCAGACATTTCCGAGATGAATGTTAACATAGCTTTCAATAGTTCAATAATTCGAAATATCTTTAAAGCGCTGTCACTATTCTTTGTTTCTGGCGACGTCATGGGAAGAGTATGGCATTTTAAAGCCATAGGGAACCGCTTTTAAATATGATATTCGATTTGGTTTCCTCTTTCCATAACGAAATGTACAGTGAAATTTTTCATTTTCAAACATTTTAGCAAATGTTTATCTCAATCAAAGTGAAGTACCTTGCCTAAGAGTAGTTTTTAAAACCTGTATGAAAATAAATGGTAATGAATAGAGAAACTCAGTGAATGTAACACATCCGATATTTTATGTTTACAGAGGAATGTACCTTTAGAATGTAACATAAGCTGTTGTCAAGAAAACAAAATGAGGATGGATTGGTAAAGGAGGCTTTTAATAGAAAAAAAGAACTACTTTGTGTGTAACTTTGGAGAAAAAAAGACTACAAAAAATTTAAGATTTTGCGACAAAGTGAGCAAAGTAATTGGGGACAGTTAAAACGAGGATATAGAGAGAATGGAGCATGTAAAATGGTCAGATACAAATATCAGAGAGAGGAGCAATATTGAAGTTGATTAGGAAGATGCTGACATACTGTATGAAAATAGACATTATATAACGATAACATTGGAAGAATTAGTGAAATGGAGAAAGTTTCGAAGAAAAACCTACAAGTTGTGAGAAAATAATAATATAAATTTTGACGCAGCCACGCTACGTCTTCCAACAATGAAGCACTACCTTTGCCTCACGGTTGCTGCTTTTCACCTCCTAGATGTCTTTTTTTATACTTTGCCACGGCTGCTCGAGCATGAGATCTTAATCACTGGGTATGCGTGAGTGTATGTACATAGAAACACGAACGCTTTCTTGGAACACTTTTATTCACCATTAAAATAAGACTTAAGATTTGCCGATCACTTTTAAATTCTTACGATGTTACCGTGTCTTTTCCAAGACCGAAGATTATCAATTACATCTGATCGTCCGACTCTCTTGCAGGTTCGCACCCAATCTTCGGACCTCGACGAGACCGTTGTTCCGCACTCCCAGAGTGCTCCAGCGAGAATGTTTCACCACCGCGCTACAAAAAGGAAAAACTCCTAACTTCCCCTCTCTCCCCTCAAAACTCTCCATTAAACTTAGCGACATGAAGCCTCTAAAAACCTTCACATCCCGGCCAGTGCAACTGCACCCATTAATTCCAAGAGAAACTTGCTTCAATGGTATTTACCCTTTATATCTGGGGCTGGTCCCTAATTAGCTAAACTGTGCCTGTCTGACCTTTCTGTCGCTTTTAACAGTCAACAATTTTCCCAATGCTTCTCCTTTTAATACATGCACTGATTTTATATATTTTATTATTTATTTTATTTCGCTATCCTTCCCAGATTATTTAGATAATTATTGACTTTATAGTTTCGGCTTCAAATGCCCCCCATATACATTGTCATTTTACACAATAATATTACAATGTGTATGTATTGCCCGAAACAATTCTCTCTCAGAAATTTCGCGATTGATCGGCAAACCTTGAATTGGTTACATGATTCTTTTACAATTAGTCAACATATAAGTTTCTTTACACTGTTTACAATTATGTTCCTTCTACAAATATGTTGGTCATATTTATGACTTACCCTTCACATGATTCACCTTAACCATTATGATACAAAGTTTTACATTCATTAACATCATCATTTAAATTCAAACCATTATTATACAAAATTTACACTCAATAACTTACACTATTCGATTTTAAACAGTTATTATATTTTGTTTTCTGTTATTCTGATTGGTATATCTGTTTTTGTTTTGTTTTTTGGAGAATATTATTCTCTTTCTCACTTCACTTTCACATTGTGCACTGATCACTTTCACTTCACTGTTTCTCAATATTTTTACAATTCTCATAACCTAATGACATTTCGACATTCATGTTAATGTTTCTCAGAAAATTCACCCGTTTGTATCTTATCAGGAACATTCAATGATTTTCTATAAGGTCTCATAAGTTGGTTGTGCCATTTACCAATAGATTTATTAGATTTTGTATCTACTAACTCAAAAGTATGTTCCCCAAATTTAGCAGTAATAATTATCGGACCTTTATATAAGAGCTCTAACCTATGATTTCTTCCTTTTAATGCACTGGATAATTTGTGGTCCCTGGCAAGCACAAGGTCTCCTATTTTCGGTTCCCATTTATGCTTTCGCTTCTTTACTTTAGATTTCCTTTTTTTTTTTTTTGCTTTTTCTTTCCACCTGTCAACAACAATTTTAGCCCTTTGTTCTTCGGGTAATGGTGATTGGTTTCCTTTAATCGTTTTTGGTATTCCTTTAAAAATCGGTTCAGGTTCAATTCCTTGCATTAACTGTATTGGTGCGAATCCTGTCGTCATATTGATGGTGTTATTTATAATCTTTTCTATCACATTACAATACCTTATCCAATTTTTGTGATTATTATGAGTCAGTACACGAAAATAAATTCCAATGTCCTTCAATATGCGTTCTGCGGGACCCAGATGGAAAATAAGAGGAACAATGATAGAATTTTATATTCCGATTCTTTATGGTCTCCCTTAAGATCTTACTACGATGTGTAGTAGATTATTGGTACACAGAGGATTTATATACTCAGAAATTGAAATTTCAATCACGCCGTCTTGTAACTTCAACTGTATAACTTTGTCTACTTCCGCCCTAATAGCACATAGGATTGGCCTAGCTTTATGGGAATATAGTTTAATGTCAGTAATTTCAAAAGAATGAGTGTAACTTATGCACCTTTCCGGCTTTTCTTAAAACACTTCCTTATTATTCATTAAAAGTTCCGATAATTCCTTCTTTTGTTTCTCATTCAGTCTACTAGCTTCATTCACCTTATTTTTCAACAAATTTTCTATTTCGACACAGTCATCCACCCTATCGTACTTAGTTACATTCTTATCGTTCAAGCTTAATCTGGGATTTTCTTGGGGTTTTTCTTCGCCGTTATTAATACAAAATTTCTCATGTTCTCCGCAGATTATATTTTCTTCATTAATTTCATGGCAATTCTCTAACCTTACTTCTGCTAATTTCATAGCTCCAATGTTTATAACTTCCAATGTTTCCCCTTTTATTTCTTCCTCTACCGGATCCCTGGCAATTATTCCTGCGCTACTGTCCTCCAACAGTGGTACGATTATGGTGTCTTGTTCTGTTTCGAGCTTCAAAATTTTGTTTTCAAAATCTATAATGGAGTTCCATGCGTATAGACTATCACAACCTATTATTATTATGTCTGTTACAAGCCTAGGTACTATTAAAAATAGCATCTCAATAATTTGCTTTCCGATTTCAATATTCATCATAGCCTGAAATCTTACTCTTTCTTTTCTTTTGCCCACTGCTCTGAACAATATATCCCATGTACTGGTAAGGATATTAATTTTAAACCACTGTTTATTAATTCTTCATAAAATTTTTGTGAACAAACTGTAGTGTTGGTGCCGGTGTCTGTTATTGCACGAAATTGTTTGCCACTAATGCCAATATTTATCCCTGGTGGATCAGTTAAAATTTCGCTTTCTTCTGGCCTATCTCTCCCTTGCTGATGTTTCTCTATCATTAGTTGCCTTCCGTTATTCCTACTTTTCGTGTACCGCTCATTATAGGAATGGTTCCCAATCTTCACTGAAGGCGATTGATTGGGTTTGGAGTTTTCCGACACTTTACTAATTGCTTCTGTCCCAATATCGTTATGCGAATGTCCTGGTTTCGTTTCATGACGGTAATTATTTCCCATTATTTGCCTTGTAGAGTTTATTGCGTCAATCCTATCTTCTTGAACTGGTGAATTCCTACCACTCCTACTTCTCGCCTCCTGTCCTGGTGAACTTGGTCTATACCTATTTTCATAGTTATTGCTACAATTATCTCCAGAATAGCGCCTGTTTCTAGGATACCTTTCCATTCTATCATAATTATACCTGTGAGTGTGTACATAATTTATTTGTGCGTTCCGTCCTCTTCGGTAATTTTCACCTCTTCCCCTATAATTATTTTCAAAGTTACTCCTTCTATTATCATTGTAGTTATTTTTCGGTACAGGCCCATGGTAGCTATCTCTCACATCAAAACTTCTGTCATGTCCTGGATATGCCCCCTGCCCGAAAAATTTTGTAGGACTTCTTTCTTTCTGCGTGAAATTCCTATCCTTAATGACGCCATCTTGATTTCTCTTCCTCTCCAACGCGATCAACAAATCTATCATGACTGCTATTGTAACCGGTTTTGCAATACTTATATAATTTTGTATTGTTTCTGGAAAGTGTGCGGTTACTAGATTTATTAATTCATTTTCTCCCATCGGTGGATCTAGCATCTTAGATTTTATTGCCACTACCATGAAATAATTCACCATAGATTGGTCCTTACGGGAATCGTACTTGCCATTACTGAGCTCTAATCTTATATTCACTTGCTTGCTTGCACCCCAATATCTGTTCAGAAATAGCTCTTTAAAAGTCCCGTAATTGTTATCTAGCCCTACAGACAATTCCAGCCAATTGGAAGCATTACATTTAAAACATTTTCGTACTACAGTCATCTTGTATTCCTCTGGTATATCATTAACATTAAAATATTCCTCCATGCTGTTAATAAATGCTTTTGGATTATCTGATTCCTCGTCCTCAAAAATCGGTGGTGAAATTTCACTGAGAACATGGTTAGGCCATTGAAAAGGTGGACCGCCATTTCTATTTACATTTGTACTCGTACTGTTGCTGGAGATACTTGGACCTAAATTCAGCATCGGAAGGTCAGCTGACGCATTCTGCGCTGCATCGTTCCTTACTGCTTACATTGCTACATGCTGAACTACCAATATTGTCTGATATGCACACTTTTTCTAACCCTTCCTTAAGTCTATCATTTATATCATCTATATCTACAGCAAGTCTCCTACTTTCTCTTTCAGACTGCTCTAACCTGTTTCTGTATATTTCTAATTCTTTGCTAGTAGCTTCCCTTTCTCTAACTAATTCTTGACTTAATTCTTCCCTCAATGTTCTGTTTTCTTTTTCTACTCTTTCACTAATCTCTTGCCTTACAATTTTAATTTCTTCTCTAACCTGTTCTTGATTTTCCCTAACCTCAATTCTCACGTATTCTATTTCACTTCTAGCCTCCTCCTTGAAATTTTCTAACACTTTCTGTTGATTCTCAATTTTATTCCCAATTTCAGTTAAGTTGCTTCTTAACTCCTCCCTTAAGCTTTGATTATTAGCTTTTATCTGATCCCTTATTTCTTTCTGACCCTGTTCTGTTACATCGTGGTTAGCTTTCATCTCATCGCTTAATTCTTTCTGACCCTGTTAATTCTTCTTTCAAGTTTTCTGTTACATCCCTTAATTCTTTCTGATCCTGCATCATTGACATAATTAACTTTAACATCTTGTTAGTTTCCGTACTTCCCCCTCGCTGTTCTACCTGCTTTTGTACATTTCAATCGTCTACTGTTTCTACTACCTTATTTACACTACCATTTACGTCCTGCACAGTTCTATTATCACCGTCCTTAATTTCCATGTTTGCATCAGATTTCTCAAACATTTTACCGTTCCTTAACTGCATTTACCACTGGAACACGTAAATAAATATACACTCGGTACCTTTTTGTATCTGCTACCTGCAACTGATGCTTCGATGTTATTCCTGTTGTCCTTCTCGTTGTCCCGGTCTCCTAGATGTCTCCGTCGTTCAGCTTCCGTTGTTTGGCCTTCACGTTATTCGAGCCCCGCGTTGGAAGCCATGTGACGCAGCCACGCTACGTCCTCCAACAATGAAGCACTACCTTTGCCTCACGGTTGCTGCTTTTCACCTCCTAGATTTGTTCATAACCGAAAATCAAGAGGAAAGCAAAAAAGAGAGATGAAGGGAGGAAAACATTAAATTGAGTTTTATTTATGGATGTTCTTTAACTACTATTGTCCTACATTGGGAAAGACCGGAAATGTTGCTCAGAGGTCCCTCTATCAGGCTTGAGGTTCTTTTATATGCCGCAAATCTAGATATGGAACCACCTTGAATCCGCGATCTCGGGAACCAGAGGCTAGCATGGTACCCCTTGACCACGGAGGACAACATGAATGGAGTAGACTGGTTTATTGCAAAGTGCTTACCCTTAAGCACAAAGGAATAATTAATTCATTCTTTCAAAAAAACATGACGTTCTTTTTACTTTCTTTGCTACTTACATGGTAATAATGGAAGAAGTATTGTACTTCACAAGAAATCTCACGCTTTGAGGTGAATAATAAGGGTGTTTATAGAAAGAAGTCTGTGTTTAAGATTACTGTAGCCCCGCGCGCCAGACTACTTGCGGTCCACCGGTAAGCGCCTCTCAGCCCGGCACCTGGATGGGGCCTTTGATCGGCACAATAGTCATTCTGTGCGGCTTACCTACTCATGAACGTTCCTTTCCGAATGCTGTAGTAGCCCCTCTTTCTAGAACCTTCCGGTTTGTATCAGAGGCTTACAGGTTAGGTAAGAAGTTACGGAGTGTAAAGTGGACATGCCAGTTCAGTTGCGAGTTGTGATTTTTTCAGATTTCAGATTTGTTTATTAAGGAATAATGACCTGGTGCCGGTACATAGGGCCCGGCTGACAGGCAAAATTTAACATCTATTTACACTGTACAATGTAATAAAAAGAGTTTTCTGATTTTGTTCAGAACCCATGCGGTGATCAGTTGTGTTATATTCCGAGTGGATGCTAAAGTGGCTCAAGTATATCGTGTGTGCTACGTTGAGTACCTAAGCAACAAATAAAGCGTGTTTAGCAACAACTGGTGTACTCGTTGGTTACAATAGCAAATGATAAACACCGAACTTGGTATTTAAGTTCAGCATCTTCCAGGGATGTGATATGATGATTTTCAGGAAAATTGCACCCTAAGTTATACGTAACATTCTTCGTTATTCTTTATTTTTCTCAAAACGGCTCTAACCAATTCTATTGTTTTTAATGATATTTGCGTGATAAAATGCATATCTTGAGTTATCTGGGAATAGCCTCTGAAGTCCTCTTCTTTTCGATTGAATTTTCCCTGATTTTATATAAAAATGTGAAACCCTAAGAGTCAGATGAAAACTTACCACATAAAAGTAGGTCTCATTAAATCATAAAATTTATGTAAAATAACCTTTCTTCTGACCTTAACCATTAAAGAGATATTCTTTGATGCTTGTTTGAATTAGAAATGTATATCTTTTTCAAGTGATAAGGCACTATTCGTGTTTGGTTTTTTTCGTGATTGCAAACAGGGAGGGAGGGAGAGAGAGAGAGAGAGAGGGAGAGAGAGAGAGAGAAAGAAAGAAAGAATCTCAATTTCATCACATAGAGACTCGCTTTTAAAAGACTTGAATACCGGTTTAGCCTACTGTATTCAGCCTTTACCTATAACGAAATGTATAATAAAATAATTAATTTACAAACATAGCAAAACACACAACGCCACTAAATAATCAGGTGCGAGAAGTAAGGATTTTTCAAAATAAGGTGTTTTAATTAGAAACTTACACTTTTAAGATACACTGTCTGTGTTATTCAATTGTTTATGCTCAATACGGCCCCTGACTTAAATATCACAATATATTTTCGTTTTGGTTTTGCAAAGCTGTTTACTGTGAATTTTTGTTATGATTTTAAATAAAATCATATATGCAACTTGAGGAACTTCAGTCGTAAGTCGGGTAAATAATTATTCTGCAAACGTTTATCTCAATTGAAAACAAGTAGATGGATGAATAATCTTTCGTGAGAACGGTTTGTAAAAGAATAGCTACAGAAATCCATGTGAATGTATCACATCATAATTTTTTTATTTTAAATTGCTGACCGTGTATTTCATTTAAATTAATGTTGCAATCTTTCCAATTTTATACAGTGTAAGACAATTGTTCTTTAACCATAAAGTGTTTACTCATGATGCATATAATTTAAATTCTTAAAGGACCTAAAAGCATTTACAAGGCCTAGATATTAAAATAAATACAGCTCTAAAAGGACATACTTGCGAAAAAGGCTTTGACCTTTCGTCGAGATGCCATGGAGTAGAAAATTAGTTGTTGGTATATGTATATATATATATATATATATGCGTAAAATGAGCTAAAACAATATACTTAGATAGTTAAGATTAGTAAATGATAAAGCAGAAGACACATCAAAGTAAAACTTAATCTGATTTGCTTATGTACTACATGCATACAATACATATGCCAAAGTATTTTATTAACTGTTTTGTGAGAAACCTTTGCTGCTTTTATTCTTGCAGTCAAGTTAATTACCATTGTATACTAAATAATCATATAAGAGAAACGTATTCGGGTAACATCGGAAGTTATTCAACAGATATTTTGCAATCAACAACCGAGAACATTTATTTGTCGCGGTTTTCACCTCTTATGCTGGTTATCTTGCTACACAATCGAAAATGGTCATCTGGCCATCGTCGTCTTCTCCTTCAGTTATCGATTGACGAATTCCTAATAACTTAATGTTAGGATGATTTATTGGTTCCCTGGCTACTCAATGAAAACTGCGATCGAGCATGGTTATGGTTTCTCAGGTCGTGGTATCGGCGTGAAGGAATTAAGAATGATACTCTGAATTGAAATTTAACTGTAGACCTTTGCTTGTTATAACCACAAATTCAAATTATCAATTTACATCACGACACGTGACTGATATGAGTATGCGAGTTTGAGTTTTGATCACTTTGATATTTAGTTCAGTGTTTTGGCGCGTATTCAGTATGTTAATTAAGCAGATCCGTTGTTTATCACATATAAGATCACTCCACTCTTGTATTTAAATTCATTTTTGGGGCGGGTTTATCATACTAACAAGCGCAGACACGTATCACCTTTAAGATCCCTCTCTACTCACTTCTACATTTATTCAATTGTTTTTCGAGGTTTTCACGCGTATACATGATAACTAGCGCAGATCCGTCGTGTGTCACATCACGCTTCTTGTTTTTCTCCACACGCGGTGACAATCATCCTCAGAGGTTACATCGTCTCCCCATGTACGGTTAGTAGTTAAACTTGCAAGCTAGGGGAGGGGTGCTTCCTTTGAAATTTGTTTAGCTTCTGTACTCTCAATGAATGTTCTACAATTTTCTATCATTTCATTGGCTATCTTCACGGGTCTCTCCTACTTTCACGTTCAACCTCCTACGCCACTGTATTCCTATAGGCTAAAAACAATCTTGTAACTCCTCAATTAAATGCTTAAACCTAAGGTTTATTTTCCACCGTCTTCCGCTGTTTATAAACTTTGGTCCATTCTTTCAGAAATTCGTCGCCAGTAGCAATCCCAACAAAAGATTCCTCTAACCCAACATTCTTTTTTTTAACACTTGAGCATGTGACTGCTTGTTGCTTTGGAAGTTTGGCATATACAACTCACATTTTCATAACGTTACAAACTTAAAATATATTTACATTTATCTTATATAACATTAAACATACATTAATATCCGATACGGCAATAAGTAGTGCATAATTTGGTCTTTAATTAGAGTACTTATATTATAGAATTTCTTTCATTTAACAATAATAATCTTCAATGATTGATAAGTTTATGATAATACCATTCAATTATTATGATAAAGTTTGCGTCAATCGTTGTGGAAGAAGCAGTGTGAATTGTCGTAGATTGATATAATTGGTTTACTTTACCTTTGACAATTGTTCTGCTGCTCTCTCGAACTATCTCTATCTCTCTCTTCGTTGTATCTGAGTCGTGGCGGAAGAAGCTTGTAGATGAAGACGCTGAAATAAATGGTAGGAATGCCTCGGCTGTCAGTTGAGAAGAGCAATAAGCTGCACGGAGATCCAGGTAATGGTATGCAAGAGTTAATGTCACGAAATAATTACACTAGGAAATTATTATGAAGAGACGTGAGACTATATTCCTTATTTTCTCCGTTGAAATAGTTAAATCTAACACACTCGTCATTGAAGGAATCAAGATTCACACTTGTTGAAATTGAAGTACCTATCGGGTAAACTTCCACACGTACAAAGGTAATTAATGCTTCTTATTATTCACCATATCGCGGGATCACTTAATCATTTAAATATTATCATCTCGTACTCAATTAGCAAAATTCACTAGTAACAAAGACTTTACATTTCGGCGCGCATTTAGTATGACAACTGACGCGGAGTATACCAGTGAGACGGATGACGAACTGGACTAAATTTGTTGTACGAATCGGAGTTTATACATTTTCACACCTTGGCACTTTTATTAAATTCTGAATTTTCTCATTAGCTATTTGTCGCCGCGTCTTCCAACTTTTGAAGAGTTTGAGCGCTAACTACTCAAATCTCATTCGCCGAACAATAGTCACGTGATTTCACATAATAGAAAAATACCTGGCTTCCTTAATTTTCAGTGAAAAACCTGGCAACCCAGCTTAAGTCTTTCTTGTTCGTACATAGCAAAAAAGACTTTTGGTGTCAAAGGTCTGTAGAAACAGCTTTCTCTCTGGCTATTACGTCGAAAATGCAACTTGTACTTTACAAAAATATGTATGTATATTATACACTGCCGTTACTGAATATTGCAACACCAAGAAGGAAACACATGAATTCAATAATTTTAATACCAGAGGTTAGGTACATGGCAAGTAACCAATGATAAACTTTTCAAATCTATACATGACCTTTGAGCCCTAATATTCAGTATTTGGTGTGGCCTCCATGCGCTGTAATTAGAGCTGCTATACGCCGTGGCATTGAATCAAATACGTTCTGAATAAGTTCCTAAGGGATTTTCCTCCACGCAGTTTGTATTCGAGTCCACAAATCCCAGACCTGGCTACTGGAGGACCGTGACGCACCGGGTGCCGACCAACCATATCCCAGACATGTTGGATGGGCGTTATGTCAGGCGAACGTGCAGGCCAGGGAAGCAATCGTACCCGTCGCTCTTCCAGGAAGGTTGTACGTTCCTCGCAAAATGTGGCCGGGCAATGTCCTGTTGAAATGTGGCCTGTGGAGATGTCTGAAGCAGGGGGAGTACCTCAGGCTCTACAACCACCGTTAGGTACCGGTTGCTGTTCAGAGTGCCCTCAATTCGTAGGGGGGTGAGATCGGTTGTAAGTAATGGCGCCCCAAACCATCACACCTGGTGTTTGTCCGCTAAGCCGCTCAACAATGCCGCTCGAGCCAACACTGTGGATAAAGCTGTACGGTCAACCTTCATCTATCCACTGCTTCCACACACGCATCACTGTCGTAGCAGCATGCCGAAATGTCACCGTATGACAAACCCGCTTCCCGGAGACCGATCATTCTGCCCCGTTCGAACTCACTCACATGCCGATATGGCTCCCTTTGACGTCGACGAGGTATACTGGCACTCACTTTATTGTTTCCACCTTGTTGACAGCTCTGCACTAACTACACTGGGCGCAACACAGACCTTGTCGGACCGACACTAGAGGGGTCTGCTGGGCCTGCGAGTACCCTATCTCTCTGCAAACATAATCACTTATTGCTTGCACACTCTTCTACACTTCCACCAAGTTTGGAGTTATTCGGGAAATTATTTCTTGATATTGTAATTTTCACAAACGGCGGTGTATAAATGCAAACTTTTATCAAGAGCAGATACATCATATATATGATTGATAAAATATGATAAAGGATACTATAGATTTATTATAATAGATAGAGTAATGAGTGGCGAATAATACCCCTGAAGTTCCGGTTTCAGTTTTTACGATGGTTATAGACTATATGTTTAACTTGGTACCCGGTGTGGGAATCTTCATATTCGACAGTTTCCTCACTATATCATTGTATATTCATGTTAGGTATTTCTGTAATTATGTGAAAATTTGAAGCTTTTATGCTATTAGATAACCACGGGATCAAAAAGTTAAAAATAAGGGATTTTATCTAGTGTATCCATCTAAAACTTTACGCGGCCATTCCGATAATAATGTTTTACCATCTACGACGTATTGTCAGAATTTGGAAGGATGACGGGAAAGATTAAGGATATTATAAATTTAACATTTGCCGATATTTCATACCCATTTCTTTAAATATCAGGGAATGTTTCGTCCGTTTTTAGGTTATCATTTTACGAAATTACAAGTGGTAAAAGGGAAATTTCCGGCCTCGAGAACTAGGAGACACGTAATACCTGCCACATCTCCTCCCCGTTTTGGTTGGTGATCGCTCATCTCAGCCGTGTGTATGTGGGCGTGAGGCCGCAAGCCCCGCATGAACCGTAGCGCCATGGGGTTTAGTTTACTTTAAAAAGGAAAATTTGCAATATTTTCATAAAAACTATGGCGGAGGAAAAAATACATTATATGAGAACTTCAAACAAAATATAATGTATGTTATGATTCTAATTTTGAACTTGCATAGCGTATTAGAGTGGTATCCCGTTTAATTTGCGAGAAAGCGCATGCAGGAATATTAAATAAAACTATTAATACAAAGCACACGATACAAATGTTCATATATCTTGGATTTTTCTGTGGAGTCCTCCTTGTTAAATTTTTATAAGTATGACCGATCTAATAGTTACCAAGATAATGTTATCAGGGCATATAGTTTTCAAGATTTTTTTAAATACTCTTCTTTCTCTCTCGCTACGCACAGTCTGAATAGTCATCATTAATAAATGTCGCTCTTTCCCATTAGGTAATTTGCTTTTATTGTAGCAGTAAATATTCTTATATAGGTCTAAAACACGTTCTTCAACTTAGTCGACAGCTTTGTGAAATATATTATTAATTTAGAGTAGAATATAATGATTATTATAATATCAATTTCATTTAACTCTCTTTAAATGCTTTACTTTCACATTTCCAACATGGCAAGCAATAAAGTTACAGGAGCTGCTACACTTCTTTTGCCATAAAAATAGAAAACAATTGCCTGTTTCTTGTTTTGATATTCTCGTTAGCAGAATAGGTATATATACTTCCGCTAAATGTGCCTCTAGTGAAAAGATTTTATTGCTAAGTGATATGTTTTTGTTTTTACCTAAACTATTGAAACTCAATAATCCTATTATGGAGTTTTTTTAAAAATTACTCGAAATGGTTTAAACCTATGCATAAGAGAGGGAAAGATAGTTTGCTTTTAAAGCTTAATTTGTCTACGATTTAGGGTCATACTAACTCTAACTTAAATATAAAGAAATATGTTTCAGCAGGTGATGTAAATATATTTTGGACTAAAATGTATTTCCTTTGACATGTTAGAGATAGGTAAAACAAATTCCGAAATTACTAGAGTCAATAAAGTCATGAGAGGAAGGGTAAATAAATGAAGAGCACATTGACGTTAATTTCTTCGTTTCTGGAACAGAAAAGTTTATTCTCCATGCATCCATCTAGTGGGACAGCAGGGAAGTTAACACTTTTATTGCACATTCATAATTATACAGTTCTTAAGTAAGTGTTATTTATATTTAAAGAATTAGCTACAGCTGTTGGGAATTAAAAATAAAGTAAATAACATTCTAATTTTATTACGAAAGTTCGTATCCTACTGCAGCTTCATGAAATAAACTATTTCTAGAATAAGATTAGTAAATTCATTGCGAAACAGTCTTCAGAGCTGATGAGTAGCAAAATAAAATTAGGGAACAGTAAACACAAGATCATAACAGGAATATGAGGATTCATGCTGTTTTACTGTTTCCGTCTCCAGAATAAAACATAGAAGCAAGCGCCTGATAAAGCAAGCATGTAAAAGACCAGTGAAGAGAAGCACTCTCTATGTGTGGAAAGGAACGTGTGTATTTGAAAGCGGGAACACGTTTGAGTAATCCAATAATCTTCTACACGGAATTACTTCATGTGGAATAAATTAGGAGCTCATAGCAATTTCTCATCTCGCAACAGTACGCTCCAACCTCTGCACTCACTCAGTTTTCAATACAGGATGGCTTTCTCAAATTTTAAAAACCTGATAGAAAGTTTGCAATTTGCTTTACTACAAGAAATGTGATGAGGGTATAATTGTTACTTTTCAGAGTCTGAAGTTTGTCTCTAACCTTATGAAAATTCATCATATCGGTCCATGAAAGTAAAAATATTAACAAGCACTATTTTTCATCATGGGTAAAAGTCATTGTTCTGAATGAAAACTTAATATGGATACTCTGCAACCAAAGAGCTGCTCCTTCCCAAAAATTGTTGATAAGTAGCTGCTTAACAGTGTTCTATTTTTGTCAAATTCACATAATCCTGGGTCACAAAAAACTCTATTGCTCTTTATTCTCTTTCACACTATCTGTGTTTAGGGCGAGGATTGTTAAGGTAAATCGCATTTGTCATCAGGTCATGGCCAGAATAGCAATTCCGGATCTTCGGGTCTCCATACCGAAGTCTCCTTCTCCTATCAGCGAAGCTATTGCTACCCCTTCTCTAAACTGAACGGAAAACCTTTTCTTTCTGATTTCTGAGAATCTCTTTACTAAATGC
The DNA here is from genome assembly GCA_030765065.1 of Deroplatys truncata. NCBI lineage: Eukaryota > Metazoa > Arthropoda > Insecta > Mantodea > Mantidae > Deroplatys > Deroplatys truncata. The sequence continues at coordinate 173,515,290 of CM060981.1, forward strand.
AAATGGATGTGAATGGTAAGCTAGCTATCGAGCTGAACAATTGGTTTATGATTCCCTTCTCTGAAAATATATAACTTTTACAGAAGTTAAAATGAAAGGGAATATACTGTTACTTACCTCGCACAAAGCTCATTTAAGTGTGCATTTAAACTACATTTTCTCTCCAGGCTCAAATTGACAATGTTGTATGACAATATTGACTAATGTTGATATTTTGAAAATTATCTTTGGCTTCCTCGATGTGAAATGCCAATTGTTATTTGTCTCGAAGGAAAGACACATTTATAATGTAGACCTTACCGTATCTATCTCTAATGATTGAGATAATAGATCACTCGGAGGAAATCTCAATCACAAGAGCATGGTGCGCATGCAGTGTCAGATGAGTCAATTGTATCTTACAGCGGCCTCAGTAGTAATAGTCCCGGATGAGCCAATTGTTTTAACGATAATCCTGCCGCTAGGGGCGCTAGTGTCGCTAGTGTCGCTGCGTGCGACGGCGGCGGCGGTAAGTTTGAAAAGCGCCCTGAGCGTTAGGATTATCGTTAAATCGGTTGGCTCATCCGGGACGAGTTGAAAGAATTGAGGAAGTGACGTGGAGTGTTTTGATTGGTTCGTTAATTTGGGGTGGGAGATGGAGGAAGGGAGATGGAGGAGTATGGAGGTCGCGTGATGGAGAGGAATTGGGTGGCGAGGTGTTGTCTGTGCGGAGGTCGGTACTGAAAGAGGGGTAAAGATGGGGAGCGAGGGATAAAAAGTGTAACAGAAAGTGACGTGTGAAGTTGTGATTGGTGGGAATAAGAAGTGATTTTATTGGTGGAAAGGAGCAAATGAGAGTTGTTGATTGGTAAGAATAAGAGGGATTATGATTGGTGGAAAGAAAAAGGTGTGGGAGTGGGGTATGTTGGAGGTGATGGGAAAGGTGAGTTTTGCTAGCAGCAAGATTTGCAAAAGCCTGTCTTGAACTGATCAGCAATTTTTGAACGTCGGATGGTAGTTTTCTTGAGTGGATAGAGAGATGGGGGCGATATGAGATGCGGTGGCGAAAATGGGAACTAGACAAGGTTGTTGAGACAAGAGGTTTAAGGACGAGGAAATTTGGAGGTTAGTGGTGAACACGGCGGTCGCAAGAGGTGGGGGTAAGGAGATGCAGTGGTGAGAATGGGAACTAAAAGAAGATGGGGGTAGCAAGAGTTTTAGAAGAGTAGATTTTGAGGTTAAAATAGTGGGAACTAAAAATGGCGGAGGGTCTGCGACAAGGAGATGCGGTGAGAACTAAACAAGATGGCGGTCGCAAGAGGTGGGTAAGGAGGTTTGAGGTTACAGTACCAAAACACGAAAGGATATATTCCTACGCCAAGCAGGTCCGAAAAATAATTATGCGTGTGGTACTTACCTGTTACCGGTGTGGATGCGTCACCAAAAGCGCGGCACGCGAGACGGAAAAATAAAAGCAAACTGTTTTTGAAAATGCTTAACCAGCTTTAAGATCAACCAACATCACTACGCACTGATATACCTAGGTTTTTAAAGCGGTACAGACACCCTTTGCAGAGGCGTAATTTAACTATACCAAAAACCTGGTACTGGACCATCGTGATGGTCGCTAGCGTACGTAGGAGCAGGGTTCTCAAGCCGGTCGAAAGCGGTCAAAAACGTGTACGACGTAGGTGTTGACAGTAGCTGCTGTCGAGTCAACGGTCGAGGTGTGAATAAACAAGATCTGTTCTCGCCGGCAATTTGGTTCGGAGATGTGAGCAGCGGCGAGGTGTTGTCTGTGCGGAGGTCGGGACTGAAAGAGGGAAAAGATGGGGAGCGAGGGATAAAAAGTGTAACAGAAAGTGACGTGTGAAGTTGTGATTGGTGGGAATAAGAAGTGATGTTATTGGTGGAAAGGAGCAAATGAAAGTTGTTGATTGGTAAGAATAAGAGAGGTTATGATTGGTGGAAAGAAAAAGGAGTGGGGTATGTTGGAGGTGATGGGAAAGGTAAGTTTTGCTAGCAACAAGATTTGCAAAAGCCTGTCGTGAACTGATCAGCAATTTTTTGAACGTTGGATGGTAGTTTTCTTGAGTGGATAGAGAGATGGGGCGATATGAGATGCGGTGGCGAAAATGGGAACTAAACAAGGTGGTTGAGACAAGAGGTTTAAGGACGAGGAAATTTGGAGGTTAGTGGTGAACATGGCGGTCGCAAGAGGTGGGGGTAAGGAGACGCGGTGGTGAGAATGGGAACTAAAAGAAGATGGCGGTAGCAAGAGGTTAGAAGAGTAGATTTTGAGGTTAAAATAGCGGGAACTAAAAATGGCGGAGGGTCTGCGACAAGGAGATGCGGTGAGAACTAAACAAGATGGCGGACGCAAGAGGTGGGTAAGGAGGTTTGAGGTTACAGTACCAAAACACGAAAGGATATATTCCTACGCCAAGCAGGTCCGAAAAATAATTATGCGTGTGTTACTTACCTGTTACCGGTGTGGATGCGTCACCAAAAGCGCGGCACGCGAGGCGGAAAAATAAAAGCAAACTGTTTTTGAAAATGCTTAACCAGCTTTAAGATCAACCAACATCACTACGCACTGATATACCTAGGTTTTTAAAGCGGTACAGACACCCTTTGCAGAGGCGTAATTTAACTATACCAAAACCTGGTACTGGACCATCGTGATGGTCGCTAGCGTACGTAGGAGCAGGGTTCTCAAGCCGGTCGAAAGCGGTCAAAAACGTGTACGACGTAGGTGTTGGCAGTAGCTGCTGCCGAGGCAACCGTCGAGGTGCGAATGAACGAGATCTGTTCTTGCAGGCAATCTGGTTGAGAGATGAGAGGCGCGGTGGTAAAAATGTGAACTAAATAAGATGGCGGAGGCACGAAGTTGAGGTTAAGGAGCGGCGAGGTGTTGACTGTGCGGCGGTTGGGGTCTGAAAGAGGGGGAAAGATGGCGAACGAGGGATAAAAAGTATAACAGAAAGTGACGTGTGAAGTTGTCATTGGTGGGAATAAGAAGTGATGTTATTGGTGGAAAGGAACAAATGAAAGTTGCTGATTGGCGAGAATAAGAGAGATTATGATTGGTGGAAAGAAAAAAAGGTGTGGGAGTGGGGTATGTTGGAGGTGATGGAAAAGGCAAGTTTTGCTACCAACAACATTTGCAAAAGCCTATCCAGAACTCATCAGCAATTTTAAATAACTAGTGTTTCGGGGGTTTTCTCTGGTTGGTAGACGAATGCAAGCTGTTTCTACCATACTTATATTATTCGTCTTTTTCCTTTTTTTTTTTTAAAATGACTAGTTTTTTTTTTTTTTTTTTTTTTTTTTTTGGGAGTTTTCTGCGGATGGTAAACAAATGCAAGCTCTTTCTGCTTTTTCATAGGTTTTCCCTGGTTGGTAGGCGTTTTCTGTACTGGTTGACGAAGGCGTTTCTAATTTTGGAGGTTTTCTCAGGTTTTTAGCGGTTGTCCCTGCCCGGTAGGCAAATGATGAAGTTTTACCTTGTCGGCGCACGGATACTAGGCACGTACTGGCGCGCACACACACACACACACACACAGAGACAGACAGACACACAGACAGGCACACACACACGGACATGTTTCCAAAAATGCTTTTTTTTTTTTTTTTTTTTTTTTTTTTTGATTCAGGAGGTCTCAAAACGTGTATTTCCGGTGAAATCTCGGTATCGAATTTTTGGGCGGAATGCAATACTTCCCCTACTTACTATACGTAGTAGAGAAAGTAAAAAAGTATTGAAAAATTTAAGGAAATAACAAGCAATATCTCAAAAGTGTATTATCTTGTTTTCAAGGGTTTTCCAGATCGGTAAGCGTTAGAATACTCTTAGAGCTTTTTTCAGGTTTTTTAGCGGTTGTCCCTGGCCGGTAGGCAATTGATAAAGTTTTTCTATAACGTCGTCGTTTTGGCTTGTGGCGCACGGTTCCTAGGCACGTACTGGCGCGCGCGCGCACACACACACACACACACACTTAAATAGTAGCGTATAAAAAAAACTGATTTGTTACACTCACATAACTTTCTCTACTCTTGTACAATCTAATTGGTAGCTTTTAAGCGATAGTCAAATATTTTAACGCTGGTTGCTATGTGGCGAATTCCATTCTGTTTGCATGTTCAGGACATAAAAAAAATGAATAAACGAATTTGAGAAAAAGTATAAGTATTGGAAAATTTAAGGAAATAACAAGCAATATCTCGAAAACGGTTCACTCAACAAAAGAAACGTATATGACATAAGTTGTGTATTTTAACGCGATCTACATTTTTTGTGTAGTAAAATTTTGTCTATCTCTTATGGTTTACCAGTTATGCAAAAAAGTCGTTCACAATGAAGAATATTTTTGGAGACATTCCCAGAAAATTCGAGATATACATTTTATTTGACATGACAATATCTTAAACATATGATGTTTTAATCAAAATCGTTAGAGCCGTTTTTGAGAAAATTAAAATTTTCGAAAAATGTTCCATGTAAAGGGTAGTCTGGGGTGGGGGGATTTTCTTGAAAACCTTCGTGTCGCATCTCTGGAAGATACTGAACCTAAATACCAAGTTTGGTGTTTATCCGACTGTTCGTTTTTGAGTTATGCTGTTCACAGACACACAGACACAGAGACACACAGACAGACACACACACGGACATGTTTACAAAAATGCTTTTTTTTTTTTGGATTCAGAGATTCTCAAAACATGTATTTCCAGTGAAATCTCGGTAACGAATTTTTGGGTGGAATGCAATACTTCCCCTACTTACTATACGTAGTAGAGAAAGTAAAAATGAATAACGCATTTGAGAAAAAGTATAAGTATTGGAAAATTTAAGGAAAATGGTTCACTCAACTAAAAAAAAATGTATATGACATAAATTGTGTATTTTAACGCGATCTACATTTTTTGTGTAGTAAAATTTTGGCTATCTCTTATGGTTTACCAGTTATGCATACTGAACCTAAATACCAAGTTTGGTGTTTATCCGACTGTTCGTTTTTGAGTTATGCTGTTCACAGACACACAGACGCATAGACAGACAGACACACAGACACACAGACACACAGACAGACACACACACGGACATGTTTCCAAAAATGCTTTTTTTTTCTGGATTCAGTGATTCTCAAAACATGTATTTCCAGTGAAATCTCGGTATCGAATTTTTGGGTGGAATGCAATACTTCCCCTACTTACTATACGTAGTAGAGAAAGTAAAAATGAATAACGCATTTGAGAAAAAGTATAAGTATTGGAAAATTTAAAGGAAATAACAAGCAATATCTCGAAAAACGGTTCACTCAACAAAATAAATGTATATGGCATAAGTTGTGTATTTTAACGCGATCTACATTTTTTGTGTAGCAAACTTTTGTCTATCTCTTACGGTTTATCAGTTATGAAAAAGTCGTTCACAATGAAGAATTCTTTTGGAGACATTCCCAGAAAATTCGAGATATACATTTCATTTCTCTCGACATTATCTTAAATATATGATATTTTCATCAAAATCGTTAGAGCCATTTTTTAATACAAAGAGAACGGGATTTCACAAGTGAAACAGTACTGTGATAACGATACCACTGAAACAAAAAAAAAATCTGATGTGTAACACTCACATGACTTTCTCAACTCTTGTACAAAGTATTTTTACAAACGCTTATTCCCCATCTAGTTCATGTTAATCGAGATAAACATTTGCAAAATATATTTTATTGCTAATTTTCTTGTATAAAAAAAAAATCTGATGTGTAACACTCACATGACGTTCTCTACTCTTGTACAAAGTATTTTTACAAACGCTTATGCTCCATCTAGTTCATGTTAATCGAGATAAACATTTGCAAACTCTATTTTATTGCTAATTTTCTTGTAGATGTAGGGGAAAATATATTTACAAGGGGAATATAGAAAAACAGTAGCCTTTAAGCACATACATATCTCTTAATAGCTGGTTGCTATGTGCAACACCATTCTTTTTGCCACAGATTAATACTGTTTGCATATCAAAGACAAAAAAAAAATGAATAACGAAGTCCCATTTGAGAAAATAAATATTGGAAAATTAACAAACAATATCTCGAAAACGGTTCACTCAACAACAAAAATGTATATTACATAAGATGTGTATTTTAACGCGATCTACATTTTTTGTGTAGTAAAATTTTGTCTATCTCTTACGGTTTTTCAGTTATGAAAAAGACGTTCACAATGAAGAATACTTTTGGAGACATTCCCAGAAAATTCGAGATATACATTTCATTTCTCACGACATTATATTAAACATACGATATTTTTCATCAAAATCGTTAGAGCCATTTTTTTTAATACAAAGAGAACGGGATTTCACAAGTGAAACAGTACTGTGATAACGATACCAACAAAACTAATTATTATTCACCCACTGAAACACATAAAAAAAATCTGATGTGTAACACTCACATGACTTTTCTCATCTCTTGTACAAAGTATTTTTACAAACGCTTATTCCCCATCTAGTTCATGTTAATCGAGATAAACATTTGCAAACTCTGTTTTATTGCTAATTTTGTTGTAGATGTAGGGAAAATATATTTACAAGGGGAATATAGAAAAACAGTAGCCTTTAAGCACATACATATCTCTTAATAGCTGGTTGCTATGTGCAGTACCATTCTTTTTGCCACAGATTAATACTCTTTGCATATCAAAGACAAAAAAAAAATGAATAACGAATTCCCATTTGAGAAAATAACTATTGGAAAATTTAAGTAAATAACAAGCAATATCTCGAAAACGGTTCACTCAACAATAAAGATGTATATGACATAAGTTGTGTATTTTAACGCGATCTACATACTTTCGTACTCACCTATAAGATATAGAGGGTAGAGGTCGTACGAACGTAGCACTTTGAGAATCTATATTCAACAGTTGGTGTTACTCCTTAGAAAGGAAGTATCTGCTGATTTTTATTTAATTCTTTACATTTTACATAACACGTATGCACTGGCACAACACAAAAGCACTACACACAATACTCAGTTTTAATATTTGCACTAATAACATCAGGAATAACTGAAGTCTGCAAACAGTCATTTCCCATGTGCAGCCTTACGTACAGAAAACGTGTGTGGCTGATCTATGTGTAAAAAGAGCCTGAGAGCGGATGTACGTCAGCGGTAAAATCTTTTAAATGCATTTTTATTGGCGATGGTAGAAATCGTGCAGTGGTGGATCGTGAAAATTCATATAAATGGATGTATCACCTCATAATAAGCCTCTATATACCAAGAATATTGAGTTTTTAAAAAGTCAGCAACTGTACCTGTGTTTCTATACGTGAACGTCAGATGGCAGCTTCGATACGTGTCCACGGAGACCTTAGTGCTAGGCAACTGTACCTCTGTTTCTATACGTGAACGGCAGATTGCAGCTTCCATACGTGTCCACGAAGACCTTAGTGCTAGGCAACTGTACCTCTGTTTCTATACGTGAACGGCAGATTGCAGCTTCGATACGTGTCCACGGAGACCTTAGTGCTAGGCAACTGCACCTCTGTTTCTATACGTGAACGGCAGATTGCAGCTTCGATACGTGTCCACGGAGACCTTAGCGCTAGGCAACTGCACCTCTGTTTCTATACGTGAACGGCAGATTGCAGCTTCGATACGTGTCCACGGAGACCTTAGTGCTAGGCAACTGTACCTCTGTTTCTATACGTGAACGGCAGATTGCAGCTTCGATACGTGTCCACGGAGACCTTAGTGCTAGGCAACTGTACCTCTGTTTCTATACGTGAACGGCAGATTGCAGCTTCGATACGTGTCCACGGAGACCTTAGTGCTAGGCAACTGCACCTCTGTTTCTATACGTGAACGGCAGATTGCAGCTTCGATACGTATCCACGGAGACCTTAGTGCTAGGCAACTGCACCTCTGTTTCTATACGTGAACGGCAGATTGCAGCTTCAATACGTGTCCACGGAGACCTTAGTGCTAGGCAACTGTACCTCTGTTTCTATACGTGAACGGGAGATTGCAGCTTCGATACGTGTCCACGGAGACCTTAGTGCTAGGCAACTGCACCTCTGTTTCTATACGTGAACGTCAGATTGCAGCTTCGATACGTGTCCACGGAGACCTTAGTGCTAGGCAACTGCACCTCTGTTTCTATACGTGAACGGCAGATTGCAGCTTCGATACGTATCCACGGGGACCTTAGTGCTAGGGAACTGCACCTCTGTTTGTATACGTGAACGGCAGATTGCAGCTTCAATACGTGTACACGGAGACCTTAGTGCTAGGCAGCTGTACCTCTGTTTCTATACGTGAACGGCAGATTGCAGCTTCGATACGTGTCCACGGAGATCTTAGTGCTAGGCAGCTATACCTGTTTCTATACGTCAACGGCAGATTGCAGCTTCGATACGTGTTCACGGAGACCTTAGTGCTAGGCAACTGTACCTGTGTTTCTATACGTGTCCACGGAGACCTTAGTGCTAGACAACTGTACCTCTGTTTCTATACGTGAACGGCAGATTGCAGCTTCAATACGTGTCCACGGAGACCTTAGTGCTAGTGCTAGGCAACTATACCTCTGTTTCTATACGTGAACGGCAGATTGCAGGTTCGATACGTGTCCACGGAGATCTTAGTGCTAGGCAACTATACCTGTTTCTATACGTGAACGGCAGATTGCAGCTTCGATACGTGTCCACGGAGACCTTAGTGCTAGGCAACTGTACCTGTGTTTCTATACGTGAACGTCAGATGGCAGCTTCGATACGTGTCCACGGAGACCTTAGTGTTAGGCAACTGTACCTCTGTTTCTATACGTGAACGGCAGATTGCAGCTTCGATACGTGTCCACGGAGACCTTTCGCTTCAGGTGACAAAATAACACTAGGCACTTGTGTGCCGTGGTGTAAGCCGCAATCACGGTATTGGTAGCGTGGATCTCCTTGGGGCTCTCTCGGAGTTACCTCAACACCACGTACATGACCTGGTTCGTCACGGGTACGCAGGTCTGCACTACCACTTCCTCGGCGTTGAGCAGGCCCAGGAGGCGATCGTACCGGTACACCAGCTAGCACGTGGACATGTTATCGCGCTGTGGTGTTGCGTGTGCGAAGTATGGAAACTCAAGGACGCAAAACATGCACGACCGAGGGTTAAAAAGCAGAACAAGTAGTGACGTGAAGCGTTGTGATTGGTGTAAATAAGACGATCTCTGATAGGTGGACAAATTGAAAATAACGTGATGTGATAGGCGAAAATAAAATCAAAGGTGATTGGATGAAAAATGACGAGAAGGAATTAGCGGTGAATTTGTGAACTAAGATGGCGAAGATTTTTTTTTTTTAAAAAAAAGGATAATATAAGTACGGCAACTGTAACGGTTTACGGCAAACGCGCGCCGCGCAATGCGTCACGCCGGGCATCTTGCTCAATATGATTTTTTGTTTTATTGCCCGGGCGTGACGCATTGCGCGGCGCGCGTTTGCCGTAAACCGTTACAGTTGCCGTACTTATATTATCCTTTTTTTTAAAAAAAAAAAAAATCTTCGCCATCTTAGTTCACAAATTCACCGCTAATTCCTTCTCGTCATTTTTCATCCAATCACCTTTGATTTTATTTTCGCCTATCACATCACGTTATTTCAATTTGTCCACCTATCAGAGATCGTCTTATTTACACCAATCACAACGCTTCACGTCACTACTTGTTCTGCTTTTTAACCCTCGGTCGTGCATGTTTTGCGTCCTTGAGTTTCCATACTTCGCACACGCAACACCACAGCGCGATAACATGTCCACGTGCTAGCTGGTGTACCGGTACGATCGCCTCCTGGGCCTGCTCAACGCCGAGGAAGTGGTAGTGCAGACCTGCGTACCCGTGACGAACCAGGTCATGTACGTGGTGTTGAGGTAACTCCGAGGAGAGCCCCAAGGAGATCCACGCTACCAATACCGTGATTGCGGCTTACACCACGGCACACAAGTGCCTAGTGTTATTTTGTCACCTGAAGCGAAAGGTCTCCGTGGACACGTATCGAAGCTGCAATCTGCCGTTCACGTATAGAAACAGAGGTACAGTTGCCTAACACTAAGGTCTCCGTGGACACGTATCGAAGCTGCCATCTGACGTTCACGTATAGAAACACAGGTACAGTTGCCTAGCACTAAGGTCTCCGTGGACACGTATCGAAGCTGCAATCTGCCGTTCACGTATAGAAACAGGTATAGTTGCCTAGCACTAAGATCTCCGTGGACACGTATCGAACCTGCAATCTGCCGTTCACGTATAGAAACAGAGGTATAGTTGCCTAGCACTAGCACTAAGGTCTCCGTGGACACGTATTGAAGCTGCAATCTGCCGTTCACGTATAGAAACAGAGGTACAGTTGTCTAGCACTAAGGTCTCCGTGGACACGTATAGAAACACAGGTACAGTTGCCTAGCACTAAGGTCTCCGTGAACACGTATCGAAGCTGCAATCTGCCGTTGACGTATAGAAACAGGTATAGCTGCCTAGCACTAAGATCTCCGTGGACACGTATCGAAGCTGCAATCTGCCGTTCACGTATAGAAACAGAGGTACAGCTGCCTAGCACTAAGGTCTCCGTGTACACGTATTGAAGCTGCAATCTGCCGTTCACGTATACAAACAGAGGTGCAGTTCCCTAGCACTAAGGTCCCCGTGGATACGTATCGAAGCTGCAATCTGCCGTTCACGTATAGAAACAGAGGTGCAGTTGCCTAGCACTAAGGTCTCCGTGGACACGTATCGAAGCTGCAATCTGACGTTCACGTATAGAAACAGAGGTGCAGTTGCCTAGCACTAAGGTCTCCGTGGACACGTATCGAAGCTGCAATCTCCCGTTCACGTATAGAAACAGAGGTACAGTTGCCTAGCACTAAGGTCTCCGTGGACACGTATTGAAGCTGCAATCTGCCGTTCACGTATAGAAACAGAGGTGCAGTTGCCTAGCACTAAGGTCTCCGTGGATACGTATCGAAGCTGCAATCTGCCGTTCACGTATAGAAACAGAGGTGCAGTTGCCTAGCACTAAGGTCTCCGTGGACACGTATCGAAGCTGCAATCTGCCGTTCACGTATAGAAACAGAGGTACAGTTGCCTAGCACTAAGGTCTCCGTGGACACGTATCGAAGCTGCAATCTGCCGTTCACGTATAGAAACAGAGGTACAGTTGCCTAGCACTAAGGTCTCCGTGGACACGTATCGAAGCTGCAATCTGCCGTTCACGTATAGAAACAGAGGTGCAGTTGCCTAGCGCTAAGGTCTCCGTGGACACGTATCGAAGCTGCAATCTGCCGTTCACGTATAGAAACAGAGGTGCAGTTGCCTAGCACTAAGGTCTCCGTGGACACGTATCGAAGCTGCAATCTGCCGTTCACGTATAGAAACAGAGGTACAGTTGCCTAGCACTAAGGTCTCCGTGGACACGTATGGAAGCTGCAATCTGCCGTTCACGTATAGAAACAGAGGTACAGTTGCCTAGCACTAAGGTCTCCGTGGACACGTATCGAAGCTGCCATCTGACGTTCACGTATAGAAACACAGGTACAGTTGCTGACTTTTTAAAAACTCAATATTCTTGGTATATAGAGGCTTATTATGAGGTGATACATCCATTTATATGAATTTTCACGATCCACCACTGCACGATTTCTACCATCGCCAATAAAAATGCATTTAAAAGATTTTACCGCTGACGTACATCCGCTCTCAGGCTCTTTTTACACATAGATCAGCCACACACGTTTTCTGTACGTAAGGCTGCACATGGGAAATGACTGTTTGCAGACTTCAGTTATTCCTGATGTTATTAGTGCAAATATTAAAACTGAGTATTGTGTGTAGTGCTTTTGTGTTGTGCCAGTGCATACGTGTTATGTAAAATGTAAAGAATTAAATAAAAATCAGCAGATACTTCCTTTCTAAGGAGTAACACCAACTGTTGAATATAGATTCTCAAAGTGCTACGTTCGTACGACCTCTACCCTCTATATCTTATAGGTGAGTACGAAAGTATGTAGATCGCGTTAAAATACACAACTTATGTCATATACATCTTTATTGTTGAGTGAACCGTTTTCGAGATATTGCTTGTTATTTACTTAAATTTTCCAATAGTTATTTTCTCAAATGGGAATTCGTTATTCATTTTTTTTTTGTCTTTGATATGCAAAGAGTATTAATCTGTGGCAAAAAGAATGGTACTGCACATAGCAACCAGCTATTAAGAGATATGTATGTGCTTAAAGGCTACTGTTTTTCTATATTCCCCTTGTAAATATATTTTCCCTACATCTACAACAAAATTAGCAATAAAACAGAGTTTGCAAATGTTTATCTCGATTAACATGAACTAGATGGGGAATAAGCGTTTGTAAAAATACTTTGTACAAGAGATGAGAAAAGTCATGTGAGTGTTACACATCAGATTTTTTTTATGTGTTTCAGTGGGTGAATAATAATTAGTTTTGTTGGTATCGTTATCACAGTACTGTTTCACTTGTGAAATCCCGTTCTCTTTGTATTAAAAAAAATGGCTCTAACGATTTTGATGAAAAATATCGTATGTTTAATATAATGTCGTGAGAAATGAAATGTATATCTCGAATTTTCTGGGAATGTCTCCAAAAGTATTCTTCATTGTGAACGTCTTTTTCATAACTGAAAAACCGTAAGAGATAGACAAAATTTTACTACACAAAAAATGTAGATCGCGTTAAAATACACATCTTATGTAATATACATTTTTGTTGTTGAGTGAACCGTTTTCGAGATATTGTTTGTTAATTTTCCAATATTTATTTTCTCAAATGGGACTTCGTTATTCATTTTTTTTTTGTCTTTGATATGCAAACAGTATTAATCTGTGGCAAAAAGAATGGTGTTGCACATAGCAACCAGCTATTAAGAGATATGTATGTGCTTAAAGGCTACTGTTTTTCTATATTCCCCTTGTAAATATATTTTCCCCTACATCTACAAGAAAATTAGCAATAAAATAGAGTTTGCAAATGTTTATCTCGATTAACATGAACTAGATGGAGCATAAGCGTTTGTAAAAATACTTTGTACAAGAGTAGAGAACGTCATGTGAGTGTTACACATCAGATTTTTTTTTTATACAAGAAAATTAGCAATAAAATATATTTTGCAAATGTTTATCTCGATTAACATGAACTAGATGGGGAATAAGCGTTTGTAAAAATACTTTGTACAAGAGTTGAGAAAGTCATGTGAGTGTTACACATCAGATTTTTTTTTGTTTCAGTGGTATCGTTATCACAGTACTGTTTCACTTGTGAAATCCCGTTCTCTTTGTATTAAAAAATGGCTCTAACGATTTTGATGAAAATATCATATATTTAAGATAATGTCGAGAGAAATGAAATGTATATCTCGAATTTTCTGGGAATGTCTCCAAAAGAATTCTTCATTGTGAACGACTTTTTCATAACTGATAAACCGTAAGAGATAGACAAAAGTTTGCTACACAAAAAATGTAGATCGCGTTAAAATACACAACTTATGCCATATACATTTATTTTGTTGAGTGAACCGTTTTTCGAGATATTGCTTGTTATTTCCTTTAAATTTTCCAATACTTATACTTTTTCTCAAATGCGTTATTCATTTTTACTTTCTCTACTACGTATAGTAAGTAGGGGAAGTATTGCATTCCACCCAAAAATTCGATACCGAGATTTCACTGGAAATACATGTTTTGAGAATCACTGAATCCAGAAAAAAAAAGCATTTTTGGAAACATGTCCGTGTGTGTGTCTGTCTGTGTGTCTGTGTGTCTGTGTGTCTGTCTGTCTATGCGTCTGTGTGTCTGTGAACAGCATAACTCAAAAACGAACAGTCGGATAAACACCAAACTTGGTATTTAGGTTCAGTATGCATAACTGGTAAACCATAAGAGATAGCCAAAATTTTACTACACAAAAAATGTAGATCGCGTTAAAATACACAATTTATGTCATATACATTTTTTTTTAGTTGAGTGAACCATTTTCCTTAAATTTTCCAATACTTATACTTTTTCTCAAATGCGTTATTCATTTTTACTTTCTCTACTACGTATAGTAAGTAGGGGAAGTATTGCATTCCACCCAAAAATTCGTTACCGAGATTTCACTGGAAATACATGTTTTGAGAATCTCTGAATCCAAAAAAAAAAAAGCATTTTTGTAAACATGTCCGTGTGTGTGTCTGTCTGTGTGTCTCTGTGTCTGTGTGTCTGTGAACAGCATAACTCAAAAACGAACAGTCGGATAAACACCAAACTTGGTATTTAGGTTCAGTATCTTCCAGAGATGCGACACGAAGGTTTTCAAGAAAATCCCCCCACCCCAGACTACCCTTTACATGGAACATTTTTCGAAAATTTTAATTTTCTCAAAAACGGCTCTAACGATTTTGATTAAAACATCATATGTTTAAGATATTGTCATGTCAAATAAAATGTATATCTCGAATTTTCTGGGAATGTCTCCAAAAATATTCTTCATTGTGAACGACTTTTTTGCATAACTGGTAAACCATAAGAGATAGACAAAATTTTACTACACAAAAAATGTAGATCGCGTTAAAATACACAACTTATGTCATATACGTTTCTTTTGTTGAGTGAACCGTTTTCGAGATATTGCTTGTTATTTCCTTAAATTTTCCAATACTTATACTTTTTCTCAAATTCGTTTATTCATTTTTTTTATGTCCTGAACATGCAAACAGAATGGAATTCGCCACATAGCAACCAGCGTTAAAATATTTGACTATCGCTTAAAAGCTACCAATTAGATTGTACAAGAGTAGAGAAAGTTATGTGAGTGTAACAAATCAGTTTTTTTTATACGCTACTATTTAAGTGTGTGTGTGTGTGTGTGTGTGTGCGCGCGCGCCAGTACGTGCCTAGGAACCGTGCGCCACAAGCCAAAACGACGACGTTATAGAAAAACTTTATCAATTGCCTACCGGCCAGGGACAACCGCTAAAAAACCTGAAAAAAGCTCTAAGAGTATTCTAACGCTTACCGATCTGGAAAACCCTTGAAAACAAGATAGTACACTTTTGAGATATTGCTTGTTATTTCCTTAAATTTTTCAATACTTTTTTACTTTCTCTACTACGTATAGTAAGTAGGGGAAGTATTGCATTCCGCCCAAAAATTCGATACCGAGATTTCACCGGAAATACACGTTTTGAGACCTCCTGAATCAAAAAAAAAAAAAAAAAAAAAAAAAAAAAAAAAAAAGCATTTTTGGAAACATGTCCGTGTGTGTGTGCCTGTCTGTGTGTCTGTCTGTCTCTGTGTGTGTGTGTGTGTGTGTGTGTGCGCGCCAGTACGTGCCTAGTATCCGTGCGCCGACAAGGTAAAACTTCATCATTTGCCTACCGGGCAGGGACAACCGCTAAAAACCTGAGAAAACCTCCAAAATTAGAAACGCCTTCGTCAACCAGTACAGAAAACGCCTACCAACCAGGGAAAACCTATGAAAAAGCAGAAAGAGGTTGCATTTGTTTACCATCCGCAGAAAACTCCCAAAAAAAAAAAAAAAAAAAAAAAAAAAAACTAGTCATTTTAAAAAAAAAAAAGGAAAAAGACGAATAATATAAGTATGGTAGAAACAGCTTGCATTCGTCTACCAATCAGAGAAAACCCCCGAAACACTAGTTATTTAAAATTGCTGATGAGTTCTGGATAGGCTTTTGCAAATGTTGTTGGTAGCAAAACTTGCCTTTTCCATCACCTCCAACATACCCCACTCCCACACCTTTTTTTCTTTCCACCAATCATAATCTCTCTTATTCTCGCCAATCAGCAACTTTCATTTGTTCCTTTCCACCAATAACATCACTTCTTATTCCCACCAATGACAACTTCACACGTCACTTTCTGTTATACTTTTTATCCCTCGTTCGCCATCTTTCCCCCTCTTTCAGACCCCAACCGCCGCACAGTCAACACCTCGCCGCTCCTTAACCTCAACTTCGTGCCTCCGCCATCTTATTTAGTTCACATTTTTACCACCGCGCCTCTCATCTCTCAACCAGATTGCCTGCAAGAACAGATCTCGTTCATTCGCACCTCGACGGTTGCCTCGGCAGCAGCTACTGCCAACACCTACGTCGTACACGTTTTTGACCGCTTTCGACCGGCTTGAGAACCCTGCTCCTACGTACGCTAGCGACCATCACGATGGTCCAGTACCAGGTTTTGGTATAGTTAAATTACGCCTCTGCAAAGGGTGTCTGTACCGCTTTAAAAACCTAGGTATATCAGTGCGTAGTGATGTTGGTTGATCTTAAAGCTGGTTAAGCATTTTCAAAAACAGTTTGCTTTTATTTTTTCGCCTCGCGTGCCGCGCTTTTGGTGACGCATCCACACCGGTAACAGGTAAGTAACACACGCATAATTATTTTTCGGACCTGCTTGGCGTAGGAATATATCCTTTCGTGTTTTGGTACTGTAACCTCAAACCTCCTTACCCACCTCTTGCGTCCGCCATCTTGTTTAGTTCTCACCGCATCTCCTTGTCGCAGACCCTCCGCCATTTTTAGTTCCCGCTATTTTAACCTCAAAATCTACTCTTCTAACCTCTTGCTACCGCCATCTTCTTTTAGTTCCCATTCTCACCACCGCGTCTCCTTACCCCCACCTCTTGCGACCGCCATGTTCACCACTAACCTCCAAATTTCCTCGTCCTTAAACCTCTTGTCTCAACCACCTTGTTTAGTTCCCATTTTCGCCACCGCATCTCATATCGCCCCATCTCTCTATCCACTCAAGAAAACTACCATCCAACGTTCAAAAAATTGCTGATCAGTTCACGACAGGCTTTTGCAAATCTTGTTGCTAGCAAAACTTACCTTTCCCATCACCTCCAACATACCCCACTCCTTTTTCTTTCCACCAATCATAACCTCTCTTATTCTTACCAATCAACAACTTTCATTTGCTCCTTTCCACCAATAACATCACTTCTTATTCCCACCAATCACAACTTCACACGTCACTTTCTGTTACACTTTTTATCCCTCGCTCCCCATCTTTTCCCTCTTTCAGTCCCGACCTCCGCACAGACAACACCTCGCCGCTGCTCACATCTCCGAACCAAATTGCCGGCGAGAACAGATCTTGTTTATTCACACCTCGACCGTTGACTCGACAGCAGCTACTGTCAACACCTACGTCGTACACGTTTTTGACCGCTTTCGACCGGCTTGAGAACCCTGCTCCTACGTACGCTAGCGACCATCACGATGGTCCAGTACCAGGTTTTTGGTATAGTTAAATTACGCCTCTGCAAAGGGTGTCTGTACCGCTTTAAAAACCTAGGTATATCAGTGCGTAGTGATGTTGGTTGATCTTAAAGCTGGTTAAGCATTTTCAAAAACAGTTTGCTTTTATTTTTCCGTCTCGCGTGCCGCGCTTTTGGTGACGCATCCACACCGGTAACAGGTAAGTACCACACGCATAATTATTTTTCGGACCTGCTTGGCGTAGGAATATATCCTTTCGTGTTTTGGTACTGTAACCTCAAACCTCCTTACCCACCTCTTGCGACCGCCATCTTGTTTAGTTCTCACCGCATCTCCTTGTCGCAGACCCTCCGCCATTTTTAGTTCCCACTATTTTAACCTCAAAATCTACTCTTCTAAAACTCTTGCTACCCCCATCTTCTTTTAGTTCCCATTCTCACCACTGCATCTCCTTACCCCCACCTCTTGCGACCGCCGTGTTCACCACTAACCTCCAAATTTCCTCGTCCTTAAACCTCTTGTCTCAACAACCTTGTCTAGTTCCCATTTTCGCCACCGCATCTCATATCGCCCCCATCTCTCTATCCACTCAAGAAAACTACCATCCGACGTTCAAAAATTGCTGATCAGTTCAAGACAGGCTTTTGCAAATCTTGCTGCTAGCAAAACTCACCTTTCCCATCACCTCCAACATACCCCACTCCCACACCTTTTTCTTTCCACCAATCATAATCCCTCTTATTCTTACCAATCAACAACTCTCATTTGCTCCTTTCCACCAATAAAATCACTTCTTATTCCCACCAATCACAACTTCACACGTCACTTTCTGTTACACTTTTTATCCCTCGCTCCCCATCTTTACCCCTCTTTCAGTACCGACCTCCGCACAGACAACACCTCGCCACCCAATTCCTCTCCATCACGCGACCTCCATACTCCTCCATCTCCCTTCCTCCATCTCCCACCCCAAATTAACGAACCAATCAAAACACTCCACGTCACTTCCTCAATTCTTTCAACTCGTCCCGGATGAGCCAACCGATTTAACGATAATCCTAACGCTCAGGGCGCTTTTCAAACTTACCGCCGCCGCCGTCGCACGCAGCGACACTAGCGACACTAGCGCCCCTAGCGGCAGGATTATCGTTAAAACAATTGGCTCATCCGGGACTATTACTACTGGCCTCTGAGCAAGGGATGACGAAATCCTTAAGGCACAGGAGACGCGTGCTAACTGAAGGCGGAGTCCTTAACGATTGTAGATTGCGCCTATTTTGACGCTGACTACAACTCTTGGAGAGTGCCCGATAGTCGGTACCGCAAAGAGCCCACCAGGAAATGTAGCCTCCTACAGAAAGCATCCAACAGATGATCCAATTAACCGGCCGCCAGGGACAATCCTTTCTTTGTAGCAAATTTCACTGCCACTGGTTGCTCGACCCTGCAACTCTGAAACAAAATGACAAGGACATTAATTGGACAGGAAAATTGGTATAATTGGTTAGGTGCAATTATGGTAATCTATATTTTGTAGATTAGCTTTAGTCAACACTTTATATGCTAGCCTCGGAAACCAAATAGCGATCACACAACATTTTAAGGTGTATTTGAAAAAAATATACAACAGAACACATTTAAAAAATAATAAATTTCAAAACGAAATTTGTTTCATATAAAATGTATCTCTTAATGACAGCTGCAGTTTTTTTTCGCTGGACCTTTTTGTCTGATGGACCTTTGTGTCTGATTGTTAAGATTTCGCATTTATACAAAATAGAAGAGCATTGAAAATCAGTTTACAGAAAATTCAGGGTAAGTTTATACATCTTTAGTGCCTCAAAATATCGCATTTTAATTCAAATTAGATTTCTTTAAAAACGACTAGCTAATGAAGATTTTTGTATTAAAGATAAGGGAGTAGGGGGGCGGCATTTCCATAAAATATTCGCTTTGCCTCATCGGACTCAATTTGGTATTCTCCTGACTCTTCGAGTTTGATTCACGCTCTGCACACATACATACTCACACACACACACACACACACACACACACACACATGCAATACTTCCATTGGTGTAGTTATTATGCGGCAGAAAATAATGCAAATATTCATATCACGAGGATTATTTCGCTTTAGTTTTGAAACATCTCTTTTTACTAAGAAACATCTCTCATGTTCTCCAGTAGTTGCATACAATAATGTTTTATTATCAACTTATATTTCAAGACCTCATATATAACTTTTGATTAAAGAAGAATGAGTTAAAAATATTTTGAAACAGAAACGGCACTGGATTTGTCAAACAGCTGAACATAGCTTCCGTCAATACGCTTTTTGATGCGTATCCTGCAGTGCCTGATTTACAACTGTTATCTGTGTACACATCCATAATGTTGATTTCAAACATTAATCGTATGATTTTTGTTATTGTTTTAGTGCATGTGTGCAAATTAATTTATGACGCTTATATATTATACGGCGCCTGTGGCTCAGCGTCCGCTATAAATTCCTCTCTATATTATGTACCGAAAACGAAACACAGGAAAACAGCGTCGACGTTGTTATGACTTCATTTCTCCCTTTTTATGAACTGCATTTATGCTACTATCTAGCTCTGTTTATATATATCCGACTGTATTGTTTTGAACTATTGGGGTGTAGCAACAAATGTATTGAATACAAATAAATTATTTAAAGTCTAGAAATTCCGCTTAGATTTATAGTGAGTCTTAATCAAAACAAAATATAAACAACCCAAAATAAGGAACGGAACGTCACCCAAAAGATGGGATAACAGCCGGTCCTCTACTTAATACTGTCTGATAATCAGCTTTCTTCCTCTTCCAAGCTAATGGAAGAGGAAGAAGGAATGAGAACTAATATGCTAGCAGTGTGACTGCAGACCAAAATAAAGCTATATTCATCTAAAGAAACTGTGTAAATATGTATAAAAAACTTCTGGTTTCAGTTTTCTAAAAACATATTTACCAAATAGGAAATCTGTAAAACTAATTCAAATCGTCTCCTTACTGTGTATACCAAGTGTTTATTTTTATGCAAAGCCTGTTGCACGTACATATACCACTGGTTTACCTGTGAGTGCTTTGATAAAGCCAACCACTTTAAGGGCCCGTACTATGATCGCCAGATAAGCCATTAGGGACCTACACTGCAGTTAGCCTATCTGGAAGCTAAATGTTTCCTTCAATACTACCAATAGGTTTTAACTAACGTATTAGACCTGCAATATCTAGTAATTTTAACTAGATTTTTTATTTATTTTAGATTTTAAATTTTTAACTAACTTTTTAAATTGGTGCAATTTGTACCAATTATAGTAACAAACAAGCGTTTTTCTAATTTGTTAATAATTGAACCCTGAATATATTGCGTATTTATTGAATGAAATATATCTTTCACTCCTCATTCAGTTCCTTCTTTTCCTGGAGGTTTCTTATCTTCTTCCTTTTGTACTTCTTCTAAATCCTCTAGTCTTATTAAATTTCTCATTTACTCTAATGTACGAAATGCATTTAGAAAATACTAGAAATATTTCTATGTTTAATATGCTCATTTTCTCTTAACACATACATATTTGCGTCATTTTTCTTCGTTTTGAATAAGTTTCTTATTAGATACGCAAAGTTCTCGTTACCAATATACCCTTCCAATCATGGCGTTCGTCGTAGTGAACATGCGTTAACCATAGGGCTTAAAGAAAATGGCTTTAATACTGGAATGAATCTTGATTTTAAACCTCAAATATAAGCACTCCCTAACCGCCTCTGTATTCTTTCGTTGCAACTAACTTCACAATGTTCTTTATTTCTATAGGTATATTTTCCTCCGGCTTATTATTTTTAATTTTAAAACATTTAATAAAAATTTATTTTCTTTCTCTTTTGTTTTAAATTTATTGATTTCAAACGTTCTCCTAATTCACCACTTACCTACTACCTAGTAAGCAGAGGAAGCGCCGTATTCCACTCAACAGTTCAATATGAAGATATCTCCAGAAAACGGGCCTTGAGGATCTCAACGCCCAAAAATATTTTTGGAAAAACGGCCGAGAGAGAGAGAGAGAGAGAGAGAGAGAGAGAGAGAGATCTGAGAAACAAAACATTGGACGATACCAAGCTTCGTATAAGTTATATGTGCAGCATCTTCTAAGGATGCAATACAAGACTTCACGAAATTCATTACACCCCAAAGTACCTTTTACATGGAAGGTTTTCTTATTGTTTACTCTAAAAATAACTCTTAATGCTTTTAATTAAAATATATTTGAGATACTTAATGATTAATAATAATAGTAATAATAATAGTATATGTATATAACTTAAGTGTCCTGAAAATAGCTTTCAAATTTCAGTTCATTCTGAATTTAATTTCTATGACTGAGAAAGCATAGGAGTTGGATACACATCGCTACGAAAAGTAACACAACTGGTTAAATAACTTTTAAATCTTCATGTTAGTTAACATTTGTTATTATATTTTTAAGATTTTTAAAGGCTTCTCGCTGTTGTTTGAACTTCTTATATTATGTTAGATGTACATTCGAAATGCTAAGTCACCAATGTTTTATTTCTTATCAGCGCACGCAGAGAGTATGCATTATAAGGGCAGTATACCAGATGGTCCAAACAAGCCGTCCTTTGCGGTTTTATGTTTCCCGCATACATAGGTGCAAAAAAGTTGCCGCATTACTGCTGTTCATAGGATCAGTGCAGGTACTGGTCTTTCAATTAGCGGTTTCCTCTCTGTCGGTGTGAAGTACCTTTGCAGTTCTGCTTAGGTAAACCTTTTGGTATCTGCGTTATTCGGTGTAAACTAATTTCAAACTAAGGACGGCTTGTGTAGGCCACCTGGTATAGTGACCTGTCTTTTAAACATTTTACGGTCATCTTGGCTCTAGTATGCTATAGCGTCAACTTTTGTAATCGCCGCGAACAGTTCAGAGGCAGCTAACCGGCAGCTGAGCCTGCTGTAGCTCCCTGCGACAGCTCCTTGACGAGCATGACCATCTATAGATGAGTGGGCCGACACGATAGAAAGTATATTGTGAAATCCTTCTCCGTTTTCTTTATAAGCGATGGCCATAAAATTGGCATTCTCAAGTGGAATTACTTCATAAACAAAATTGTGAACTTATTCCGATATAATCTGCAAACACAAATCGAAAATATTTTCTTGATCTTTATTCTACAATAAACGTATTTCCACGTGATTTCAACACAAGGAATCAAAGCATAAGTGTTCCGGAAAGCAAATTACGAAATTCTCGCTTCCGCTTGCAGCGGCGCATTCAACAAATCCCAGCGCTGTGTACAGCGAAGGTATTAAGCGCTGTTACAGTGCTTGACCCGCTGAATGTACCTATAGAGACCCAACCACTGAATATGCGCTGACATCCGAGCGGTTATAAGCACGTACGTAGCAATGAGACCTACCGAGGTTCGTAACCCGAGTATAATTCGTTTTTTGTTTTTGTGCAGAAAAACGCACTGTTTATTACGCATGTTATAATATAATTTTCAATTGCTAAGGCGTATTTGATTTATGCTCGCACACAAAAACTGAAACACCCTCCTTTATTCAAACTAAATATAAAATAAGTAAATGTTACATTCCTAAATGAAAGAAGAAATAACAATAGTAATTAACTTGATATCCGGTGTGTAAACACTCTGCTTCATTTGCTGCCTTTATTCTACGGGGCATGGATTACATCAAGTTCCTATTCAAATTTTCACAAGAGGATACTTCTTCCCAAACATCCTGTATTTGACTCCACAAAACCTACTTTGTCTTGCGTTGTCTTGCAGGCCAACTTAACTCCAAAGCATTCTTCACCTATGCCCACACATTTTCATTAGGATTCTGATCTGGTGATCAAGGAAGCCAATCAATCACTGTGATATGTTGCCTTTGCGAGAACTAGTTTGAAACCGGCTATCTTTTACGGTTTACCAGTTAAGCAAAAGCCATTCAGAATGAAAATGACAGAGTAGTTATCCTGCTGGAATTCATTCATTCCATCGGGATATATAGTCCATATAGAAGGAGCCATTGTGCTTTCGACGATGTTTTATACTGCTGGCTATTTAATGTGCCCTCAAGCTACCACAACGCATATCTCGTGACATCCAACTCCAACACGACACACATACGCGACCTTGGCAATACATTTGTGTCTTGTGTTTCCAATCGTAACATTTTCCTCTGAGGCGGTAGACAATTTTCACCTTATCTGCAAATATAACCCGATTCCAATTATTGCTGGCATTTTCTTCTGCAAATGCGAGGCGACATAATATGTGGACTTCCGTAAGACGCAACTTCTTAGCTGCTGATTGAGCAAAGTTGCTGTAGGCAAATGACACAGTTACACCTAGGAAAGTTATAAATACTTCTAACTGTAGACACATGCTAGAAGGGATTCCTCTCTGCCTCTTCAGAAGTGCAGTGTCCTACTGAAGAGTGAACAATGGTTTTCGACCCGAAATAGGTCGACGACGAACATACCCTTCCCTGGATAACCTCACCCACCTATTAGCCGTAGATATAGAGGCTTCAAGTGTTCTTGCAGTCTGAGAAACAGAGTATCCAGCAATGTTCACTATTTTAAGGAAAGATCTCCTTGTAGCTTCGTCTTTGTGTGCGCTCAGCCATAACAAAGGTCATGGTTGCTAACATATGTAGAACTCCAAGGCTATGCAGTGCACGCGCATGGTCATGCCAGCGTCATTCATAACTGAAGAACAAGACAGAGTTTGCACATCCAGTATTAAGTCAATTAAATATTCGGTTTAGTTTTTCACGTTAAAACTCTTAATAATATGAAATTAATTTTGAAAATGAAAAACTTAATTTATTTGTATTTTTATGCGTGGATGTCTTAAAATTACTAGATATTGGCATTGCCACATATTTAACAAATTAAAAAAAACGCGTTGCCTCTCACCACTGCCTCTACTATTGTACGAACTATTTTTACAAATGCTTATTCTTCGTCTAATCTAGATAACCATTTGCGGAAAATATGTTATTGCTAATTTTCTTGCAGTTGCAAGGGGAATATGGAAATCCAGTAGGCTTTAAGCGATAGTCTTTTAAGAGTTGGTCGCTATGTAGAACATTCCATTCTCTCTGCATGTCCAGGACATAAGAAATCGAATAACGAATTCCCATTTGAGAAAAAGATTTAAGTATTGGAAAATTCAAACACATAACAAAGAATACCTCGGAAATGGTTCACTCGACCAAAAAATTACATATGACATAAATTTGTGTTTTAACGAGATCTAAGTTTTCTGTGTAGAAAACCTTTGTCTATCTCTTACGGTTTACCAGTTAAGCAAAACCCATTCAGAATGAAAATGACTACATTTTGTCATGAAAATGTCTTAAATATATGATATTTTAATCAAAATCGTTAAAGCAATTTTTAAAGAAAATAATTTTCGAAAAACGCTCCATACAAAGGGTAGTCTAGGGTGGGGAATTTTCTTGAAAACGTTCGTATCGCATATTTGAAAGATACTCAACCTAAATACCAGTTTGGCATTTATCCGACTTTTCATTTTTGAGTTATGCTGTTCATAGGCACACAAATACAGACATCACACGGACGTTTTTATAAAAATGCTTTTTGGGGGATTCAGGGACCTCAAAACAAGTATTTCCGGGAAATATCTATATCGAATTTTTGGGTGGAATGCAATACTTCCCCTTCTTACTACAGGTAGTAGAGAAAGTAAAAACGAATAACGAATTCCCATTTGAGAAATGTATAAGTATTGCAGAATACAAACAAATAACAAGAATATCTCGGAAATGGTTCATTCGAAAAAATATATATGACATGAAGTCTGTGTTTTAACGAGATCCACATTTGTTGTGTAGTAAAATTGTATCTATCTCTTACGGTTTACAGTTATGCAAAAGTCATTCAGAATGAAGAGGACTTTTGGAGACATTCCCAGAAAATTCAAGGTATACATTTCATTTGCCATGAAAAAATATTCAACATATGGTATTTTAATCAAAATCATTAGCCATTTTTGAGAAAATAAAAAATTTTGAAAAATGTTCCATGTTCCATTTTCTATGTAAAATCTTCAAAGTTTGAGCCTGAGGAGTTTCTTGAAAGTCGTGTCGAATCCTTGGAAGGTACTGAACATAAATACCAAGTTTGATATTTATTCGACTTTTCGTTTTTGAGATATGCTGTATACACACGCGGACCTTTTTCTAAAAATGCTGTTTTTTGGGATTCAGGGGTTTCAAAACATATATTTCCGGTGGAATGCAATATTTCCCCTACTTACTATACGTAGTAGAGAAAGTAAAGAACATACACTGAGGGTTCGGACGGAGCTTGTTCCAATTACGAGACACATACATTTCACCGCTCAGCTACCATGTATATAGCCACAACGAAAGACATTTTCCTACTTATCGTATAGCCATGTATAGCTATGAAATGAACACAGGATAGTATTAAATCGCGTATTGTGAACGCAGCGTCAGCGAATGCTTCCGTCGTTTTCCGAATTGAACTGATCTCTTGCTGTTGCTCATTTATTTTGTCTTAGGATGTGCATTCGTTTCAAGTATTTATTTGCATCTCGTGTGACTATTTAGTTACACGAGGTTAAACTAAAAAAGAAAAGGAATAAAAAAAAGGAAACTTTAAGTTGAATGGTGGAAAATAAAGCTTTAAAAAGGATATTTGAAAGAGTAATCAGATAACAGCTGAGTAATCAGCTGAGTGTAACACTAATGGCTCTGAGGTTCATAATTTTCACTCTTTTGCTTAGATAGGATTGAATGTTCACTATATATTAATTTTTGGACCACCATAAAAGGAACAGAATACTAAAAGAGAGACCTAGAGAAAAGAAAATGATTACACAAATAATCGGGTTCTGCTGGTGTAATCGTAAATGTGTGTTTTACTTTTGGTGGTCTACTTTGTTGGTCAATTGTCTGGTTCTTAATCTGGTTTCAACCATTAATTGGAGTGGCTTCAAAAACCATTACATTGTTCACTAAATACGTACCAGTTTAATTATTCAGAATTATTGACTAGAAACCTCTATTGCTTCAAGTGAGTTTACAGTCAATAATGTAAGTCCTTAGATCTTGAATGTTTTAAGTGAAAGCAAATAAGGGTATGATACTCAGTTCATGTAGAAAAAATAATTTCCATATAAAGTAGAGTAAGTCAACTTAGAAGTGACCGCAGCAAGGGTAGCAAAGAAAGTCCGCCACTCTAGTCCTCTTAATCTATCAGATTACTGTACTTCATGTCTAAAATCCATAGTATTTTATTTTATGGTGTAACAATTACTTTTGGTTGATGCTGACAATTGAAGCTGTATTTTGAGTGGTCGAAACATCAATCTATGTGTACTACAACCCCGGTACACATGACATTTACGTGTGATGACACCTGTGTAATAGCATCTGTTTCCTAATTAAAAGTTTCGTATACTTAAAATTACACAACAGGCTACTAAAATTATTCACAATAAATCTTATCTTTCTGTGCTACTGTTTATAAATTATAATTTCGTGCTACCAAAGATTGATTTCAGAAGTTAATTTTGTTACCACCTACTATGATTATGGAAACTAAGCTGTTGAGTTGCTCTACCTGGTTCATGGTTAGAATAAATCCATAGCCATGGATAAACTCCTATGACAATTATTATTGAACAAAGGTGCTACAAGACTTAATATATATATATATATATATATATATATATATATATGAAATGATACATGTAAATATATCGAAACTGATAAGTATATGAACTTTAAATAATTTGAAAATATGCAAGATAAGGTATTATTATAACCAAAGGACAATTACACCTGCAAGCTTTACTAATGCCTTAAAAATATAAAGAAAGTTATGCCCCTTAGCTAATGTGTAAGGTAAGATTCGTTGTTTCCATTTCCGACCTCTGAAATGTCTACTTTGCGTACGTCGAACTAAATGCCCCAGTTGAGTAACAATAACATTTATATATAAAACATATACCAAATATAGAAAATATAGTAGTACCATACAATTTGCTGCTTGCTACCATTCAGTAACTCTGTCTGAAACTGATAACCAAAAGCACTGCATCATGCTATACGAAAGCACAAGACATTACGCAATATTACAAAATGCAAGCTTTATTGGAACTGAAACTATTACCTGAGTCACCATACAACATTACCTTAGACGAGATTTTACTGAGCGAGATGGCTCCGCGGTAACGGGTGAGACTCACATTTGGAAGATCCCGGGTTCTTTTCCCGACGGGCCGGCCACGGCTTTTTTTCGCTCTTTCCCCGGATTAATACGCGAATGGGATGGTTGAAAAACTGAAACCATATTAGTGAATATCTCGGAAATTGTTGATACCACAAAACACTTATTTCAAATAAACTGTGTTTTAAGGGGATGTATAAGATGGTGTATCTCTTATAGTTTACCCATTATATAAAATTCCTTCCGAATGAAGAGAACTTCGCTGGTTATTCGCAGAAAATTCCAGATATACATTTTATTAGCCCTGTAAATACCTTAAGTGTGTGGTATTTTAATAAAAATCCTTAGAGTCATATTTGAGAAACTGAAAAACATCGTGTTTCATATAAAGGATAGTTTGAAGTGAGGGATTTTCTTGAAAATCTTCCAATGCAACTTTGGAAGGTACTAAACTTAAATACCAAGTTTGATAGTTTCCGAAACTTCTTGTTTCTGAGGTATGCTACAAACACACACACACACACACACATACAAACACACACACAAACACATACACATACAAACACACACACAAACACATACACGCGCGCGCGGCTCTGTTTCTAAAAATGTGTTTCCCGGATTAAGGAAACCTCAAAATATGTACATGTGGTTACATCTCGATGTCGAGCTTTTAGGTGGATTGCAATACCTCCTCTACCTACTCGGTACGAGGTAAAGAAAATAAGTGGCAAAAGTATTGAAAAATTCCAACAAATAACAGGTATCCCGGGAAAGGGCTGATGCCACAAAAATTTAGTTGAAATAAATTGCATGTCCTAAAGAGATGTACACTTTGTGTCTCATAAGTCTTTTTCTATCTCTTATGGTTTACCAATTATATAAATTTATGCAATATTTCTTCCGGATGAAAGGACTTTGCAGTTTATTCCCAGAAAATTCTAGATATACATTTTTATTTGTCTTGCATATAACTTAAGTGTGTGGTATATAATTAAAATCGTTAGACATATTTGAGAAACTGAAAATTTCTCTAAACTCTAAAAATATAACAGAGTCCGGAATTTTCTTGAAAATCTCCGTAACATTTCCTTGGAAAATATTGAACTTAAATGCCAAGTTTGATGTTCGTCCGACATTTCGTTACTGAGTTATGCTGCTCCCGTTCGCACGCGCGCACAGACACCCAGCCTACCATCCCTCCTCCCCCCGCCCATTACATACACACGGACATTTTTCTAAACGTGCATTTTCTGGATCCAGGATATCTCAAAGCACCGGTGAAGTTCCGACATCCAGCTTTTGGGCATAATGCAGCACTTCCTTTACCTTCTAGGTGTGTGGCAGAAAAAGTAAAAAAAAAACCCTACTTTGTACGGAAATCCATTCATGTGATGCTTATTTAAGTATATCTAAAACGGTAAATTTGAACTCTTTATACTGGATGGAAAGGATACAAATTCATCCTTTAGGAGGCGATTCTGTGTGAACAGATGAAGGAAAAATTATATGTTAGTGTTTGTTATTTTAACAGCAAAAGTTAGTTCTGCTCATTTTCGTGGTGCTCTAAATCAAATGCAGAACATTATTGAAGCAAATGCTATTGAAGTGTGTGGCAGAATAGCAATTGCTTTACATTTTTTGTGATTATAATGTTCATTCTTTAGTGGCTAGTTTCGCCACAAATTACTGTTTTTTTGTTCTATAATTCGTAATACATTTAACCGGCTTCAACTATGCACTGAACTCTTGCCATATCATGACCTAGCACTCAGTCCAGACATTTGTGGTTCTACTCTCTGCGGAGGGCATGAGTAATGTAATACTTGCATGTCACGTCGTTGTTATCTTCATTCATTGCAGGTTGCAATAAAAGTAAGGTACGGTAGTTTTAGCCTCTTCTACTAAATGCTTAAATAATTAATCTAATCATATAGATTTAATTCAAGGCAATGGACTGATAAAGATAATACATCTGTGAAAATTGACCAAAAACTAAAAAAAAAATTACAAATCTAAGTTATTTTGATAATAAAACTATATTAATACTAAAATTTTATAAAACATCTTGGCGCATTATAGCTTTTAAACGGAGGCATAATTGGACAGGTACATGCTTATTAATAAGCACGCCCAACTTACACCTTTCTCGCACACATTTTTTCCGGCTTTTTCCATACTCAAAATACTCTAAACGATTCAAAACTCTTGTATTGCTTCAAAAAGAAAACGACATATACTTTTTAAAATAGTACTGCAGTTTTAAGAAGTAAATTAACTTTTGAAAAAGCAAAAATTCTGCTGAGTTAGAAAAAGCAGGAACTTTTCTACAATAATTCGGTGTTAGTATAGAAACTCCGATATGACAGATCTTTCTTTAAATCAGTTTGCTGTAAAAGCTTTAGTTTTATTTACATAGTTTTAAAAATACATAGTGTGCAAAATTTTTATTAGAACAATGAATATACACGATAAAAATTAATATTTAAATAACCATAAAAGGTAGAATTTTGAAACACGCAAAAGCATTGCTATTATCTTTGGTAATAACTGGCATAAATTTCAATAACGTATATTACAACTTGGATTTTCCGGATTTCACAGCACCCATTTTGTTTTCATTTATTTTTGTTGTACACTTAGGTGAGCTCGGTGAACATTTCCTTTTCGTCTGACAGTTAAAAATTATTATCCCCATTTCGTTGCGACTTCAACTGAGTATAAGCGCATATTTAAAATAAATTGTTTATTGTGTTTCATTCCTTCAGAAGCAAATCTGTCAGTTTTAACTCGTTGAAAATATACGAAAGTATTCTGGAATGTAGATCCAGCCGCTTTCGGAATCTCACCTCAGATTCCGTTTTGAGGCAAATGACATCTACCGCTCCAACGCGAATTCTCATTCATCCCCAACATGAAGTGAGCTGTTACCAAATGCATCCTCTTTCCAAAGAATTTTTCTAAAAGATAGATGAAAAGTGCCTATAAACTTCATGTACACACAGTAATCATCTGCTTTAAAGGATAAAGTCTATAACCCTTCTACCCGTGTAATAATGGAAATGCAATTTAGGTAGCTATTGTGAAGGAATCTGTAGATATTGGGAGTTGAATACACCAGAAGAACTTTGAAAAGTTAAGTTTTGCCTTCTACACTACCATTATGCTGTATTTTGTAACCCTAAAATTAAATTGAGTTTTATTTATGGAGTTCTTTAACTGCTTCCCATTCTATATTGGGCGTGAAAGACCGGAACTTTTTCTCAGAGACCTCTTTATCAGGCTTAAGGTTCTTTTACGTGCCGTAAATCTACGACACGGGACCACCGGCTTTACTTCCGTTCCGAGCAAGCTCTGCTAAAGATTTTTACGTCCGAAAAAATCCATCCCCTCCGCTGGGTTTGAACCCACGACCTTGGGAACTAGAGGTAAGCATGGCACCACTAGACCACGGAGGACGACATTTTGTAACCCGTACGGTATTCATGAATGACAAACATTAATAATATACTTCCTTTAGTAGATTGTGTTATTTCCGCGAATGAAAAACGTAGTTATCCTGCAAAATATACACAGTGTTTGAATACTATTAATGAGAAGTAATGCTGATGTAATTACTCACTGTCGATTGGGCGATGAGGGGCATATTGATTTGCAGATGCCATGTTTCCCAGAAAGAGTTATTAATTGCACCCTCATGCTTTCAACAAATTCCACCTACGCGCAAATTTCAAAAGTTGCCAACACACACAACAGACCTGAACACCAGAGTTCTTATCAGGATTGCTTCTCTTTCATGCAGTTCTTACTGTCATAACTCAAGCTTCATCTGCTCTGTCATAACAACAGATAAATATGTAGTGTAATGTAGAAATGTAGTTACATTGCTTGTTCTTTGGAAGCATGGTAAAAAGTTTATAGCTGTTGAAACAATTTAATATTTCAGTAAAGTTTGCTTGCTGCGCTGTCAGGAGATTTAGGGAATTTTCTTCTATTCCGTTTTGACAGGTCACGCACCACAAGGACTTCAAGGGTGGTTAAAGCAGTGCGAGAACGGAAATCTATTCCGGAAACGAAAATTAATGACCCGCGAACTAAATATTTTCCCCATCTCTCTGTAGGATCATTCTCCTCGAAGTGAGTTTTACAGTGGCTATTCCGACATACATTTACCTCTAAAGAAGAGCATGTCAGCCACGAAAGGTTATAGGGTTCAAACATGTTCCTTAAAGCATTACATCTTAAACATT
Organism: Deroplatys truncata; assembly: GCA_030765065.1. Lineage (NCBI taxonomy): Eukaryota > Metazoa > Arthropoda > Insecta > Mantodea > Mantidae > Deroplatys > Deroplatys truncata. The sequence goes on from CM060981.1 coordinate 173,547,100, forward strand.
TGCCTAAAAATGAACTTATTGTGACTTTGTCCAGCTTTTAACCGCACTTCACTAAGATCTTACTATCACTTAGTAACCTGATCTAGTTCAACTTTTCACTATAACTTTACTTTCCTTGTGACGTAGTGGCATGACGTAGTCTCTTCTTCCGGACGGTCCAAGCTGGGGAATTCTTCAAATTCTTGCGGAAGCAGCACTGGCTGCACATGACGGCAGTCGTCACAAACTTGTTAGAACACGGCACTTTTAGTCGCACCAGAAACGCACTCGCTATCTCACTCGCCGACTCGAGAGCATTCGCTTATATATCGGTTGGAAATTTCCACAGAGTTCCAAAACGTTCGAGAAGGAGAAACTTCCAGAAGATTCTGGGATCTGACGATAAGGCTTCCGATGCTGACGAGAGCGCTGCTTATCTGTGTTTATATCCGACTACCCGGCGCCGATCTCCCGATAACTTTGAGCCATATATGCTACATCGCAATATCCACAAAACCGTGAGATGTTGCTTCTAGGCCAATAGGAGGCATTACTGGTGTTAAGTAGAATTTCTGTGGGCAAGACGCGGCTTTGTCGCTAATTAGAGTAAGGGGACTATGCTGTCCAAAACAGGAGGAGTGTAATCAATCCAATGCAAGAAAGGATTCTGATGTAAACAAACACACTTGCCTTCGCCGCTGCACATCTTTCAAGCGGATAAAAATAGTTCTTTACAGCACTATATATATATATATATATATATATATATATATATATTATGAAATTGTACTTCAAATAATAAGGATGGTGCAAAAGCATAGCATTTTAATAACCGTTTCATTTAAACCTAACTTAAGTAGCTTCTATTTATTATCATGGACATAAGGGCATCGATATGTTTACTGGAGCAAAGCAGCGGTCTTGCTAATGCAGTAATCTTTATGTCGGGATCATGGCCGAGTTTGTAGCAGGTCAGGGCAGTGTAATTAAACATGGTAACGCCAAAGCCCTTAAAACGATGAAAAAATAATGCATTGAACTTTTGTTTGAGCGTTATTGTTAAGAATGCCATTTAATTGACATAGGAAGGATCAGGTGTGCCTGTGAATGTTGTTTCCAATGCGAAGAAGGAAGTGATGGAAGCGAGAGCTGTAAAAACCCCGAAAAACAAATAATAGCCTCCTAAATGCTCACTGTCGAGAGCAGGATGATTTTCGGAATTACTACTACACAAATGAGAAGAAGGGAATATCAGACCGATTAAGGAACTGTGAAGAATAAATCGCTTTAATAAAGTAGTTGCACAAAATACAGGCATTTTTATGTTTACAGTTAACTGGAAGAATGTGCTAAATTGAATATGAGCGATATATTTATTTACGTAACTGCTTAGGAAGAGCTTTTTCAGGACGAGTACGATGTTTACGCCAGAAAATCAAAACAAGACCTGAAGAAAAAAAACTTTCTTGCAGTGACGTAATATTTTGTTTCCTATTGCATATGTCGAAATACTTTATTATATAAAGATTGAGGTGCATATTATGTGAACATGGACACAATCATATTTTTACTTTCTCTACCACGTACCTAAGTAGTAGGTATTGTACTCGATCCAAAAAACTCGATACCGAGATTTCTCCAAAAATACATGTTTCGAGGCATCCGGAATAGAGAGAAACATGTTTAAAAATAGGTTCGTGTGTCTGTTTGTTTCAAAAACGAAAAGTCGGATAAACTTCAAACTTGGTATTTAAGTTCAGTTCCTTCCAAGGATGCGACATGAAGATTTTCAAGAAAATCCACCCTACTCATAACTATCCTTTACATGGGACTTTTGATTTTGTAAAGCATGGTTTTGATTAAAATGCCACGTTAAAGATATTTAAATGAGCAATAAAATGTATATCTTGAATTGTCTGGAAATAGCCTGTGAATTCTCTTCATTCGGAGGGAATTTTGTATAATCTGATACGACTGGTAAGCGTTAAGTGATAGACGAAAACGCAATACATAAGACATGATTTCTTTAAAACACACAATTTATTTCAAATAACTTTTTTGTGGCATCAGCCATTTCCGAGATCTCAGTTATTAATGGTTCAATTGCCCAATACTTCTGATTCTGGATTTTGGAGCTCTTCAAACAGTAGCGTGTATTAAGCATGGCTGTGCGGCTGGCTGTGATGTGTTACACTCAAATAACTCTCTACTCAGTATCATTTATTTTATACAGCGTGTACAATTATTCTTGCAAAAGCTTACTTTTCTATCTAGTTCAGGCTAACTGAGAGAAACGTTTGCATAAATAATTTCATATGTTAAAACAATCTTGTGTTACACTCACATGACTTCCTCTACCATCTACGGCATATTAGTGATACATATTATTTTTAGTCTATTTTCATATATACTTTATTTTAATCGACATTAACCTATCCAGAAATAGCTGCATTACACATTTCATTATAGATACAAAGGAAATAGCGATAGTCAAATGTTTTAGAACTGGACGCTCAACACTGGCCATAAATTCCATACTCTTTCAATGACATCACAGGAAACAACTCAAAATGGACAAGATTTTAAAAGAGTGGCTAAGTATTGAGCAATTTAAAATATTAATAGCGGATATAAACGAAATTACTGATGCCAAAATAAACGTTTGAAATAAACTGTGCTTTAAATAGGTCTATGTTTCTTATGTAGTACATGTTTGACTATCTCTTATGGTTTACCCGTTACACAAAGTTATAAAAAAATTCCTTCCAAATGAAAGGAACTTCACAGGCTATACCACGAGAATTCAAAATATTTATTTTTCACAGTAATATCTTAGATTAGTTGTATTTTAATCAAAACCATTACAGATAATAAAAAATATCGAATATTTTTCTATGTAAAGGGTAGCCTAGGTTGGGTGAATTTTCTTGGAAATCTTCGTATCAAGTTTTTGGAAGATGCTGTACTGAAATACGAAGTTTGATATGTATATTAAATTTCCTTTTTGAGTAATGCTGCTCATACACACACACATACCTAGATGAACCTCAAAATACGTATTTCTGATGAAATCTTGATCTATCTACTAGGTATGTGTTAGAGAAAGTAAAAGTGGTTGGGTCTCTGGTATATAGCACATTCCATTATGTGATTCAAAACTCCATCAACAACACTTAGTTATGCTGTATTGTAATTGTAATTTTTGTATTGGGGACCCAAGTCTGGAAACGGATGGTTTGGCCACTGAGAATCTCAGAATTTGACAACACTTCAGGAATGATTGCGCGGAGGCGTGCAGGTTTTTTTTTTGTTTTTGTTTTTTGTTTTTTGTTTTTTTTTTGTTTTTTTCAAGAAACCTTCACCAACTCAGAGACACCAACTTATTTTGCGGTAAAATTCGGAACGCAAATCCATCACTATTTCCGTAGCATTGTCAAGCTCTGACAGCCCACAGTTTCCAAACCATTCCGAAAACGTGCCCTTTGTGAAAAAGAATTATTTTGCGTCCTGCACAACATACTAAGCGTTGTGAGTGTGTTTCCAAAAACACACGATATGTATGCATAAACTTACAGAATAATTCGCCTGAGTAGTTGATTGAGCCACTAGTGTTATCATTTAAACGTTATAGATGGACTGAGTTTACATCCTGCGCCATTACCTGAGTAAGTATTGCATCCAATCCATATATTAGGCACCGAAAGTTCACCGCAAATGTTTGGTTTGAGGTCCACTGAACACAAACAAACACACACGCACACGCACAGACAGAGAGAAACAGAGAGCTTTCAGCAGAAATTCGCAGAAATTGCTCAAGCAAAATTAATTTAAAATAGAATTTTGAGGTACTTGCTTGAAAAACAAAAGCATAGCCTTAATTCTCTAGAAACAATCCATTAAATCATTTGTCTCATTGAATTCTAACTCGCCAAGAAACCAGAAGTTAAAAATGATTTCTGCTGAAAATTTGTAGAACTAGTTTGCGCTTCACGGGTACCTTTTAAAGTCTTGAATGAAGATTTAATTAATTTCAGTTAACGTCGTCCTCGTACTCTTTATGGAACTATTGTATAATAATTAAGAAGACCTTTTTGTGCTGTTTGCCACTTGGAACTTTAATTTGGCAATACTGTATGATATTCGATATACCAAATCAAAAAAGCAATCTGATATTCATGGAAATGGAACTGAAATATCGGCGGATTTTATTCTGAACTCCCTAAGGTTTCCCAGCAGTATCCCAAGTTCTGGAAATGTTAGCCCGTCTTATCACTCATGCCGTGGGAAGAACAGGGTTTTTTAATGGTGAATCAAAATTGGCTTTGTGGTTTTTGTTACCTATACTCGTATTTTTTTTTCTTTAGGATATTAATAGTGATTTAGAACATGAAATAAAAACAAACCTTGTGGTATTGCTCTTTGGAAAATATTTGCTATTTTATTAGCTTTCCCAAAGCAATACACTTTTGACATTAAGTACTCACTTGTGTGCTTCTCATGGGTCAGGAAAAGCGTTTGTTATGCAATGTCTAGTATAACTCGAGTTATAATATAAACGCCGTACTATGTCAACGGATCAGGAGGAGTTCTATTCCACCTCAGACGTCTGTAGCGAACCTGCAAACAGCATGCACAATAGTATTAGTATACGGAAAGCATTTCGGAATACCTTTATCTTGTCGAAGAGAAATGTATCAGAAAAATATCATATGTGTGGTCAGTGGCTTTAGTATGAAAATGAGTGCTAATGTGTAGTGAATATATTGTTTTTGGATATAAATTCTCTTGCTTTCTCTACCACGTATAGAATAGTTTGAGAAGGTATTGCATTCCACTCAAATATTGAATATTGAGATTTCACTGGAAATACACTTTTGAGGCCCTTGAATAAAACATAGCATTTTTAGAAAATGGTTCCTCTCTCTCTCTCTCTCTCTCTCTCTCTCTGAGTGTGTGTGTGTGTTCCTGTGAACAGCATAACTCAAAAGCGAAAAGTCGGATATAATCACACTTGGTCTGTAAGTTCAGTATCTTCCAAAGATGCAACACGAAGATTTGCAAGAAAATCCCTGAACCCCAAACTATCCTTTACAAGGAAAGTTTTTGGAAATGTTTGATTTCATCAAAAACGGCCTAAACAATTTCGATTAAAAACTAAAATATGATCTTAATTCTTCTGAAAATAGCCTGCGAAGTGCTCTTTATTGGGAAGTAGTTTTGTATAAATGGTAAACGTAAAGGGATAGACGAAAACGTACTATACAAAAAATGCAGCTCTCTTTAAGAAGTACAATGTATTTAAAATAGCTTGACTTGGCATAAGCCATTTCCGAGATATCCATTATTAATGCTTTGAGTTGCTCAATACATTGTCATTCCTTTAAAGTCCTGGCGATATTCAGTTGCTACTCGGAATTGCATGGAAAGGTATAGAATTTTAAGGCAGCATACAGCGTCTAGTTCTTAAACAGTTGACTTTCGCTATTCCCTTTGTATATAATGAAATACGTAATGTAGTTATTTTTGCAAAGTTTATCTGGATTACAATGAACTAGATAGAAAAATAAGCTTTCGTATGAATAGTTTGTGGAAGTTATATAAAAATAAACGATAACGATTAGACAAATTCCTGTGAAAATAATGCATAGGAGTTTTCTTCATTCCTTCCTTCTTGCTGTAAAGCTGCTGCTAATGTAATCATAGCGTCCGCAAGATTTGCAATCACCTTGATGTTGCTTTTCACTGTAGATCGTGTGATCTACTGGGTCATTATTTAGGATTTTATACTCCTGTTGGATAATAATTTTGGTGGAAGGATTGGTCCTCATAAGCAGCTGAACCACATCTCTGCTGAGCGCGCAGAGAACGCGGAGGCAAGTACTGTACTCCCGATGCACAATCCATTCCGCTCCGGTGGATATTAGGCTAGTGTCAGCACTTCTTTCTAGGGCTATTGCCGCAAGTACCCGTCCTTCCTTGCCGGTAATCAAATTAAGTCAGTTGGAAGAAGTACAGCTTGCGAAAAATTGTGCGCAGAAGAGCCCCCTGTACGTGGGAGGTCTTGAAGTGCTCTCTGGAAAATGGAAGGGTAGGGGATTCGTTCTGGGAATATTCATGAGTTAACACGCCTCTGACTTCGTAAAGATCCTAGGTTCGAGCACCTCCATAAGTGGTATTCTCAAGTGAACTTAAGTTAAAACGTGTGTGCAATCAAGCAAAAGATCGCATTTAGTTTGAAAGGAAGTGGTTTGAGATCATTAACTGGTAGAGATTGCTCCAAAACTGATGAAACACTAGCTGATATTGTACCTATTATTGTGTACTAATGTCCAAATAAAGTGACTGTATGCAGGAATGTGCAACAATTTTTTTTCTTTTTTAGTTTAAGAAATGTGATTTTCTCTTATTCTTGCGTAAAATCATGCTTTTCATTTATTCTTTCTCCTTCGGTTCGTTCCTCTGTATTCTATTACGTGTTCTTGCTTCATTAAAGGATTGAAGTCTCATACCACAGAGATTGTTTCAGAAAATTTAACATTTCTGAACTTCAAATTTTTATTGAAAATTCCTGTAGTTGGAGTTGTTTCTTTTTAATTACTTGAAGTATTTAATACTTCTAACAACTGAACTCTACAAAGAAGTGAATGAAATGGGTGAAATCATGCTGAAATACGCGTAGAATTCCATTGTGCTGAGAGCACCTGTGAGGAAAAGGGAAACCACGGAAAAAAGGACTTACTCTAACTGATATTCGACCTCTTCCCTTCTAGATTTAAAGACAGACAAATTACCCCAATAACCGAACGGATATTTCAAAAGGTAGGGTTTGAGGACCTCGGTCGAGAAGCCTTGGCTTCAAACCCCAAGATGCGCGATCACCCTTACCAGTGGTTTGTTTTGTGATTTTTCTTGATCACTAGATAAATGCTAGGGTGGATTTTTACGCACTATGAATTAAATAGGTCGGCATAATAAATATTGCTATTTACATAACCATGCAAACTACCAATGGTGAAATTAAACGAAACATTAATATATAATAACGAGTTCAACTAGAAGCATAGATATACTGTGGACATCCAGTGTTACAGGTGCAACGTCTTGTGAGGAGACAGCTGGAAAAAGTAATTACAATGTCTTATAATTTTTGTTAAAAGGGGTTTCTTTAAGCTTAAAACTGAATCATTAATAAGTAGGAGTAATAAAAGAAATAAACAAAACGGTATGTGTATTCGTTTTCATATTGTACTAGAAACTCGCTTATGATCTATATAAAACACATATTGCTTTTCTGAATGAGATCAAAGAACAGGAAATGTGAAACTGTTCGACCATCACAAATTAGTTCTTCAATCCAGGTATTTTATAACATCTTTCGAGTGGGTTTCCCGTTGGAAAGCCAACAAAGGAGAGTTGTACAGCAAGTAAAACCTGGGACTGATCTTGTGTAATTCAGGAGGACAAGAAGAAGGGATGGGGTGTGTCAGAGCCAGTAGTTGTGGAGTGGATAATAGTGCTGTCACCAACACACTTTTGTCTCCCCCTCTCTGTTTGCCTTTATTAGCAAGAGAAACTGCTGCAGTTCTAACCTGGAGAGCTCCCTTCTGTCCGTCTGTACGCTAACGGTGCAGAAACCACCAGGGACAAGATGTGTTATAGTTGAAATATGACGAGAGAGAGAGAGAGAAACGCGGTTTTATGAAAACATTTTTTTGTTCACATTTTCGAGTGGACCTTTATAACATCCAAAAACTTAAAAGCTACACGGACAGCAACATCGAAATAATTTTTAAGCCCTTTCATCATGTTCTGTAAATTACGCTTTACATAAATAACTCTCCCCAACTCTCTCTTTTGGAGACGATCAGGTTTTATTTGCAGATTCGAAGATCTCTTCCACCTACCTAGTATAGATAGAGAATGTTCCTCGAAGCATTTCATCTCGAATTCGCGATTTCAGGGGGAATAAATGATTTTGAGACCTCTCGAATAAAAAAAATCAGAAAAAGCCCATGTGTATGAGGTAGTGTGTCTGAACAGCATATCTAAAAATCGAAAAGTTGGCATGCATGCCAAGCTACATTATTTTCTATATGTGCATCTTAAATACTTCTAGGGTTTTTCTTATTTCGTCCAAAACTTCAAATTCACCTTACTAATCAGAGCTACAGTTATTACTAAACTTAATATACTAAAATACATTAAACTTAGACAAATGTAGACAAATCAAGAATAAAATGTTGACATGTTTTAATTAATAAAAAGTTATCCATGCAGAGAACTTCGCTGAACTCTTTCTTACTTCATTCTTCAAGAGTCCATAGAAAATCCTTCCTTTTTATGAATAGCTTCTTTTACAATTCCTTTTCTTTGTTTCAGTTCCTGAAAGCATCTCAAAAATTCCTTTTTATCAGTTACCTCATTTCGAACTCCAAAAAGTACCTCCCTTGCTCATCTTCTAAATACCATAGTGTGTTAAACTTTATTTTTCTACAGCCCATATTTCTCATGTTGGCATTTATATCTATTAGAATGTTCCTTAGAGTTTCGTTTCACTTATAAACAATCTTATGGATTTTCTTCTTCACAAACTTTTCTTCTTCTGTCACAAACAATACACGCATCGCTTTAATGACGCTGTATCCGCGCACAACAATTGTAGAAAACATTTTAAAACCTTTGTTACCATAAAGAAATGATGCACATAAAGCCTGAATGGTAATTTTTAATCTTCTTCTCATGCAAAGAGATCATATGATGGAATTTAAGGAACTATAAAAAGGCAATTGGCCAGAGCTAGCCCTGTTAGTCTAATTCACAACCATATCCTCCCCTGATTCATACGATTGAAATAGCTCACCTGCCGCTTTCTTAGGTGGTGGGTTAATCTCTGGATCGAAGTTTTCGATCTGCAGTCTGATCTCTGATCTGTAGTCTGGGATGCTGTAACTTTGAATTGCCCGATTTGAATTTACCGCGCTCATTAAAGCAGTTGGTAGTATACATATTTGCCTGACTTGGCAGATCTCGTTGCAATCGTAGTAGTAGCTGTTTCAGTGGCGCAAAACTACTACGGTCATCAACGCCACCATAATCTCCTTGCAATTTTCTTTAATTAATAATGTGCGCTGCTCGAAATCTAAGATACTTAACCAATAATATAGAATATCACTAGTTAAGATAAGGCTTGTTGTTAGTTTAGGTACAGTTAATGCTACCAATTCGTTCTTCCAGCATCTAACTTTTGTTTCTAACATCACCTACCTATATATTTCCTTTCTTTTACCTATTGCTACGCTATAATAATCTCCGAGAGCTGAAAAGTAGTTTCCTTTGCTGTTCATTATTAGTTCCTGGAACTGATTTTCGCTGCAGACAGTTGCTGTAGCTCCAGTGTCCACCATTGCTTCATACTTCTTTTGCATTATGTTTATATTTAGTATGGTGGGTTCATTAACTCCATTCTGCTGTTAGCACGATATTTATTTAGCATTGTTTTATTCTGTGTTATAGTGTTTAAGGGACTCGTTTTAGTGTATTCCAGTTCTTCACCGAGTGTTGGCGTCTCTCGCAGTCGTTTCTGGGCTGATGCTGGTCCCAGAATTGAGTTTTCTGTGGCATAGGATCATTAAGCGGAGCCATGTAGTGGTCCTCTATTCGTTTTCCGACGACATTATTTGAGTTTGGGTGCTGCTATCCGCCATCTGCGGTTGCGAATTGTGTGAGCTTGCAACCTGTTGGGATCTGTTCGATTCCCAGTATGTGTAGTTTTGCTCTGTAGGTATTGTGTATTAGTTTCCCATCTGATCTTCATAAGGTTGTCTCTGATTTATATTATGGTAGAGTGATAGTGGTAGCCACATCTAGGAACATTATTTCTTCTGTTTGTGTATATACAGTTTAAACTAGTGTTTCTTCTCCTTGGATTTCCTGTATTTCTCCCATTTCTGCTAGGATAAGGTCCTGTTGTATTTCTGTAGTTTCTATTGTTCTGTTACTACTGTTGTTGTGGACATGGCATGCTTTGTGCCCTTCCCCCACGAAAATTTTAATTTTCGAATCTATTCTGATTGTTCTCTTTTGATTATTTCTCATTTTGTGTTATTAGATGGTAGTTGTTTAGAGTTTGGGTACAGTGGTTCGAAGTACCATTATTGCAGCTTCCTGGTTGTGCGTGTTGAGTGTTTATCTGTGGTACCGACTGATACTCATTAGCTGTGAATAAATCTAACACGTCTGTGAAATCCACAGGTTCTGAAACTATCACCGGAAATACACGTTTTGAGACCCCTGAGTCCAAAACAAAGCCTATTTAAAAGCAGGTGTCTGTGTGTGTGCATATGTGTGTGTCTGTAAACAGCATAACTCAAAAACGAAAAGTCGGATAAGTAACGAAATTCGGTATTTAGGTTTCAAAGATGCAACACGTAGGTGCTAAGGATTTTCAAGAAAATCCTGCTCTCGAGAGTACCCTTTACGTGGAACATTTTTCGAACATTTTTATTTTCTCAAAAGTGGCTCTAACAATTTTGATTAAAATATCATATGTTTAAGATATTTTATGGGAAATGAAATGTATATATTGAATTTTCTGTGAATTTCCTCAAATGTTCTCTTCATTTTGAATGACCTTTGTATAACTGGTAAACCTAAGAGATGTAAATGCAAATCTCGTTAAAACACACAATTTATATCACATAATTTTTTTAGAGTAAACCATTTCCGAGATATTCTTTGTTATTTGTTTGAATTTTCTAGTACTTATACTTTTTCTCAAATGGGAATTCATTATTCATACTGGACATGCACATGCAAAGAATGGAATGCTCCATATAGCAACCAGCTGTTAACAGATTTGCTTAAAGCCTGCCATATTCCCCTTGCACCTACAAGAAAATTAGCAGTAAGATAGTTTCTGCAAATGTTTATCTCTCGATTAACATGAAGTAGCTGGAGAATAAGTGTTTGTAAAAATAGTTTGTACAAGATTAGAGAAAGCCATGTGAGTACAACATACCAGATTTTATTTTTCTACGTCTTTGTCTCCAAAAGAAAAGCTAACGTAATCATAACTATTCTTGAATTGTAAAGAATGGTGAGTTAATTATCTAAAAGAAATAACACAATAAGCAAATACACTTAAGCCGGCTATTCTTTTTAACCATTTTCAACATCCTAGTCGCAATAAAAGCATGAACATTATTATGAACTGATTTTCTATTCAACTTCTCGTTTAGAAACCTAATATGAAAAGAAGAACTTAATGAAAAACTCAGATGGCTGTGTAAGGACAATATTAACCTTGAGTTTTAAATCAGGCTCTGAAGTGAAAATTATCGTCTGAAATATAACGTGTTGTATAACGTTAACAGGAATCGAATTTTGGATCTATTGACACATTTTGATATAATACACTATTGCGCTGGTCTATCAGTAAAGCGCTGCAAGTGTCCATATGAGAAAAAAGCGCAACACAACAAAGTCAGAGTATAAATAACAATTTTCCGGAGAAATGAGGTGTCAAATGCTTTCACCATATATCTCCGCATTTTGTGCGAATAAAATATGGGTTTTGAATGTGACGTAACATACCTACGCCCTCCTGAGCTGTCCCTGACCAATGAAAGAAGGGAAAGAATAACCAAACCAAAGAAAAAACTAAAAAAAGAGAAAAAATGCATACGGCTGAACGTTCCATTAGGTGTAGAAATAAAAAAAAGCACGTGCCTCTCTGTATAGAATTGTTTCGCATATAGTCTGATCAATAAATTCTCACTGTTGAGATCCAATTAGCGATATCAACTGAGGGGGGGGGGCAAAGGGGCTGTGTAACGCTCAGGCGCTAGAAACAAAAATGCCCTCGTACACCTCGTTCTGTGTGTTGGTTTCAGTAGCCGCTAAACCAAAATGAAATTGTGTTTTATTAAGCGAGTCTGGAAAACGTATTTGGAGATTTCGTCATTACACTGAACTGAATCACCCCCCCCAGGGGTGCTGAACCAGGTGAAGCTAAACTAGGAAAACCCACAGAGGCTAAATTAAAACGCACAACAAAATATCTACTTTCTAACAAGATATTGTCTTAGCAAAGCACAAACAATCTAAGAAAAGAATGTTATAACTTGGAAGCAATCTTCAAGTTTCTTGCCTTAAAGTACTGAAAAGCTTTGAGTACGTTCATTCTTGCTTCGGTGTTCAATGCATATTCGATGTATACCTCCGAGGGTGAGGAGTCAAAAATTGGTTTATCCCCTAAATATAAATTGATCCCTTACAATGAAATTAAGAACTTGGAATTTAAACATACTTGAAGATTCACGCTCTCCTTTCGAGTAAAATACCACGAGAAAGGTGGCTCCGATATAACATTTGCAAAAATATTAAGAATAAATTAACGACGTTATAATTATACATCAAATTTATAACCACTAAAATTTATGCTGCCACAAACTTCAACATATGCTTTATAATTTCGAAAATGCATACTAGGCGCGCACTAATGTTAACTTTAAGCTTATACGTTTTGGTACTTGCAATAGATATCATTCCAGTCATTTTAATGTGATGTGCAGTATAGAATGACCATTTTCTTTAAAATGCTCAGATGTAGGTCTATCGCGTTTATCGGTTAACCAAAATTTGTATGCTGAAGAAGATCTTTCCACGACTACAGATGAGAACACTTCCTAACTTTAGGGACGGCATTTCTTCAGCATGTACTACATTTTCACCCTGAAGATCTGAAGATATTTATCCACAGAATAAATCCACACGAGCTTTAATGTCAGGATTTCTCTCTAAAGCACAATTTACCGTTTAATTATCCTGGGTACTTTAAAGACCACTCTCAAATTTAAAGTCAAATACTCACTATTAAAATATTTTAAGAATGTTGAATTGACAAAGCGTCAATTAGAATCAGCATACCAACGAATTCTTTAACAGCATTGAAAAAATCTGCATAGAAGAGAGCAGCAACCGAACTGGGGAGCCTCCTTATTGGTGTATCCATAGTAACGACTTGGCTTTTTCAGTAATCTATTTAAATGTGAGTTGCAAAATTAACATTTGAAAATACGTGTCTTATACGCTCAATAGATTTAAATATATAACAACATTGGAAATATGCAACTATGTGCACTATAAAACCATACATGCCAACACAGAATAACATAGAACATGTTGCAAGACTCAATTGCATATCACAATTAAAACTAAACTAAGCATGAATTTGCATACAAATATGATGTCTAGCTATAATATTTCACAACAATCTCGCCCACGCTTGTGGACAATAACTATGGCTTGTTATGAAATGAGGCGAACATAAAATAATGAAGCGATCAGATAAAGAAAACTCCGAAATCCTTACATTGTGCTAATATACGGCTACATACAAATTTGATCATTACTCCTTGCTCTCGGAGTCAAGAGCTATTGTCTTAAAGACCTTCTGTTAGGCGGCAGATAGACCCTGCTAACCTCGAAATTGAGACACAAGCGCTACAAACAGAAACAAATGACACCGTCTCGACTTCAGACATTGAACCCCCGTGCGCGCGATATATAAACAACCTAAAGCAAATTTAAATAAATCGACACAACACATCTAATTCAGCTCACTGTTTATGACTCAGTTTGCTGAGAGCAAACAAAAGGGTAACAATGTAGGGTTTATACATCAACAAGTTGCACATTTCATTATAAACAAAGCCGACGCGTATACACGAACCTTTCTCTTTATAATAACCTAGAACATCTGCCAAAAAAGATGCATGGTGGAAAATGAATCCTTCGAGAAGTTGCAATGCTTTAGCTTGCTGGTTCTTCTGGCTTGAATACCTTATATCTATACAGGATGGAAGAAGGTATACTCGTATAGATGCCCCTTTTAAACTGCTAGGAGAACTCGTCGAAAGAATACCTATATAACAGTCTTTGACCTGTCTCTGAGATTATCTATCTACAAATAGAGATTTTTAATGTAATACATGACAGCAATGTATCGTTGAGCATAGCTTTGCCTTATGTTGTTCTGGCAGATCAAGATCACATAATAAACATACATCCACCGCTATATCGGTGAGTCTCAGCCCCATTTTTGTCTCCTACATACAGTACTTATTCGACAAATCACCAAGGGAATCAGAAAGTATGCATAATAATGACCTTTGCAAGAAGAGCGAGAATAAAAGGTGTCGCCAGTATTACGCGTGCTTTCTATTGGTTTGAATTGTCAAATACTTCACACTTCCTTCAACTGCATAGTAGCTATTCGTTGTTTTTTTCCTTATGCAAAGAGAACAGAATTTAGAAACCATGGCATAGTGACTCACTGTAAAAAGATTTAACTATCACAATTGTATTCCCCTCGTACCTACAACGAAATGTATAATAAAACATTTCTGCAAAGGTTTATCTGGATTAACTTGAAGCAGATAGAAAAAAATCTGATGTGTTACATTCACAAGACTTTCGCTATCCTCTATCTTTTATAGTGGATATACAAACTATTCTTGCTAAAGGTTATTTTTCTATCCACTACATTTAATCCAAATAAACCTTTACAGAAATAGCTGCATGACACATTTCGTTTTAAATACAAAGAGAACTGCGATAGTCAAATGTTTAAGAACTGGACGCTATATGCTGGCATTAAAATTCCATACTGCTTACATGCAACCGCGAGAAATAGCTGAAAATCGATGGGACTTTAAAAGAATGACAAGTATTGAACAATTCAGACCTTTAATAACGATATCTCGGAAACGGCTTATGCCACAAAAAAGTAAGAAAAAAAAAAGAAGGAGAAAATTCATTTTAAGCAAATTGTATGCTTTAAAAAATCTACATTTTTTGTGTGCTACGTTTTCGTCTATCGCTTAACGTTTACAAATTACAGAAGATTACAGAAAATTCCTTCCTAATGAAGAGGACTTCCTAGACTATTCCCAGAAAATTCAAGATATAGCTTTCATTTGTCATATAAATATCTTTCGTATATGATATTTTAATCAAAATCGATAGCCATTTTTACAAAATAAAAATTTTCAAAAAAATGTTCCATGTAAAGGTAGTTGGGGTGGAGGATTTTGTTGCATTCTTGGAGCGTACTAAACTCAAATACCAAGTTTGGTATTTGATATTTGTCCGATTTTTGCCTTTTGAGTTATGCTGTTCACAGACACACACGACACGTTTCCAAAAATACTTTATTTGGGTTGAGCGCGCCTCAAAACATGTATTTCCGCTGAAATCTCTGTATCAAATTTTTGGTTGGAATGCAATACTTCCCCTACTTATGTATACGTAGTAGAGAAAGTAATAAGTTTTTGTAAGAATAGTATGTTGAAGAGTGGGTAGAGAAGGTCAAATGAATGAAACGCATTTTTATCAGAATTGGAACTTTGATTGTTAAAGCTTAAAGAAAAATTTTGGTGAAGGCAATAAACTATTTCCACCCGCTTTGTTGCTCTACTCTGCAATCTTATGCAAGGAAATGTCCCTGCTCGTGCTAAATTTAAGAACAGTTTCTAAATTACATGTTATAAAATTATAAAATCCGTGTCTTAAATATAAGCTCATATCTTATAGAGGAAAAAAGCGTGTTGGCTTTATGCTGGTGTCGAGGTCCAGCAACTTTAGAGGTTCATTGACGTGCCGCCCCCCCCCCTTGCTCTGTTTTCTTTCTCTTCCCAATGCACTAGCAAGATTTCCCTGGCGGATACGACCTGCAGCTACCCCTTTACAGTGTGTTTGTACGGCTGTCTGTATGTATACTTCTCCTCTACATCCCTACAGTTACAACCAGTCCCGTCTGCTTCCATATTAATACCGGAAAAGTTTTTTTTCCTACCCCGCCTTACCCTCGTAACCTCCTTTGTAACCCTTCCGTTCTTCTATAACGAAAATTTCTCATTCATAACTTTAATATATGGCGGTTGCGGTGGAAGAGGGAGTGGTTAGAATTTTTTCCCTTCTGTTTTGCAAAGGGATGCTCTCCCAATTTGTTTTGCTCATAACCGCAAAGCATTGATCTCATTTGTACGGTATTTTTACTCTTCTCCCCGTACCCCAGCCTGTCTTACTTTATTTTTTGTTATTCTGACTGAAAAGCTTAGCAACAAATTAAAATTTATTGGCGCACGTAATCTCCACAAGACTAAAACCGCCCCACATATTTTGCATACACGGATTTGTGATGAGTTTTGTTTATTCTTTTTAATGCACAAGCACTAAATCTGCGGTCCAACAAATGTATAATACTTGGCTGGTATATCGCCTTAGGTTAAGCACAGCGATTAGTGAGGATGTTTCCTCAGGACTCCTGTGTTCGAATTTTGTCCATAGCACCAATGTCCAGACTATGTATGTACTATACATAGCATGTAATGTATAGGTATAGGCATGCATAGTTGCGGCGGAAATATTTAAGGAAGCTATCGTAAATGCTAGCAGGCTATTCGTAACTGCAATAATTAAAGAGTGATAAACAAGGCGACATTTCACGTTTTTTATATTGTCACAGTCATAAACCTTGAGATTACTGAATGATTAAACCATAATTTTATGCACGCTTTTCCTTTCTTCTATTTGCTATTTTTCTAAAAAATGTGGATCTTATTTAGCTGCTGGTAAAGTAGATACAGTAATTATTCGTTAAATATTTTATCAAAATATTTACTTACTGTTCTGAATCTGAAGACATTTAATGTCGGTCACAATAGGACACTTCAGTTTCCTATGGCTTCTCTATTGTTTGCTTGTACATGTCTCACATAATTATTCCAACTGATTCTTTATCATAAATGTCTTCTGTCTCATTCTCTGGCAGTTCATACGCTTAATTGACGCCCTTTTCTCTGAGGAGTGTTTCGAAATTTTACTTTACGTTTATGTTGCGAACAACACCATTCATAGTAATTTTTAACAACACTGGTATTTCGGTAGATAAACATTCCTTTTGCTTTCCTAAAGCTAAGCTAGCCTATCAGGAAAAGTATTTCCTTGTTTGGTTGTGCTCTGATTAGTCTCAGTAACTGCAAAATATGTTATGTAACTTTTAACAACAGTGGTATTTCGGTAGATAAACATTCCTTTTGCTTTCCTAAAGCTAAGCTAGCCTATCAGGGAAAGCATTTCCTTGTTTGGTTGTGCTCTGATTAGTCTCACTAACTCCAAAATATGTTATTTAGGTGTTTGTTCAGGAATATAAACTACGCCCCAGTCCATGCCTACTGTAATGTTAGATATAGGGTGATAGAAGTATTAGCATTTTAACATATCTTTGTTTGGATTACGGATATCTGAAAGTCCTAACCATATTTTTTGTTTGACCTTGTTGATGAAATTGTAATGAATATTTTCTTTAATATCAAACATAATTCATTATTCAATATATGGGGAATAACGTCAATTGAATTTTTCATGCAGATAAACATGTTCACTGAAGTAGATTAAGAAAAATGTTGGCATAAAATAAAATGACAACTACAGTTTTAAAAATGTAGGTTATTACTTTGTCGATATCTGAGGTAATGGTAGATTGAATCATTGGAATGGTTAATGAAAGTTACATAGTATATTTAAAAATTTAGCAATAACATATTTATACTTAAAGTCCTGTATTGTGGGGGTAATCTCTTCGTTAACGAGCGGCATCATTTTGTGTAACTACATCTACAACTTGTTTACTTGACATAAAATCAAGCTTCTACGCTGTCAAACACATCTCTTTAATATCTAGCTTTCATGCATGCAATAGGCAATTAAGACTGATGCTTTCTGAATAGGTTTTTAAATACTAAAACTCTGTTAAAGAATTGTGCATGACAGTATGTCGTTTTAAACCATATCATTGCGACAATTAAACGCTAACACACCGAGTATAGTGTTGATCACCGGATAGAATATGACTAATTTTCCTCAGAAAATTATATTGTCAGGATATGTTTGTCAGCGTTTCTCTGGTCCTCCACGAATACTAATGCCCATTACGTTATAGGATTCGCAAAAGCCTAATGGAAGGTACGTGACACTGTTCTCTTCCATTATTTTGTTTATCAACTTGGGGCTTCATAAACAAGTTGATAAACAAAATAATGCTTACTTGCAGTTAACGGAGGAAGGGAATACGATTCCATCTAAGCTGTCTTTGTCCTTCCTCTATACCCCATTATTTGATACCCTCTTCCTGCAGGCCCGCCTTTAATGTTACGCGTTACCAAGGAAAACACGCCGGCTATACAATTATGCTGACATTCTATTCCTAAATGGATATCATTAGGGCTGGTTGCGACATTTTTATTTATGTTCTACAAAAGCCACGAAGTGCTATACTATGATTTTCTGGTGGCAATCCTTAAGAATATTAGTGATTTAAAACTTTCTTGGCACTAGAGATTTAATACTGTCTCACGCAATGTCAGCCAAGTATTCTATGAATTTTCGACCAAGTTTTCAGCCATCTTGACTCTGTAAAAGCTTGCTCGACAGTCCCAGGATACTTGGCTGATAACTCGTGAGAAAGTAATGAATCTTAGGAACGCTATTCTTAATTTAGCCTCTGATCTTATGAATTTATTGTATTCATAAAGATATTCCATTATACAACATGCAATGCACACTGATTTCTTTTATTGATCATTTAAACAAGCCACACACGTTCACATGTTAAAGGAGGACAAATAGAATCAATTTATTACTTTGCAGTATGTTTTAGAATATGGTGGTATAAAAGTTTCCTAAACCTGACCTTTTCATTCCAGAACAAAACTTCTTAAACTAATGGACCGAGGATATAAACAATTTCAGCTAAATTGCTGGTAACAAAACCTTAGTGCTCTCGGGAAATACTCGATAATGTGTCCTATATACAAGATGTAACTAATTGTGTTTAAGCATTGATGTGTATTTACCTTCAAGCTTTAGAGAAGTAATTTTCCGGAACGAGTGAGAAAAAACATTACTGTCTTAACTAATGGAAATGGAAGACACATCACGTATATAAACACACACTTGCAAACATGAAGGAAAGAAAGAAGAAAAAATAATGTATTACTTGTTATACTTATACTACTGCAGTGTAGTCTTACTTATTTTACTACAAAGTTCGTGATATAGATTATTATTATTATTATTATTATTATTATGATTATTATTTTATTTATATAATAGTTTTTCCATTTTTCAGGCCACCTTCAATCAAACGCATAGTAATATCTGCATTGCGTTCCTCTGCGAAAGTACGGAGGCAAAACACCTATCTCTGTCTTTTCAAGTGAAGTAAATAAATTCCTGTAGTATTTCTTTTAAAGGTGTATAACGTCCCTTTCAACAGTTCAAGTCTTTAAGGCTCTGCGAATGAATAAAACGGACGAAAAAATGCTCAAATGACCCCGCGATACATCGAGTTGACAGTTTTCAGACAATAAGTGCTTTGAGGATAAGTAGCAGTAGTAAATTAAGACGAAGCGAGCGCAATCATTTTGAGCAAGACGGCCGCCATGTGTAATCTAGAGAATACGAGGAGAGGAGGTCGAGAGAGGCAGGTGTTCGAGGGTGATTCTAAGAACAATTTAGCATTCAATGGAGGTGAATGGCAGTGTTTGCGCATAGTCACGTCCGTTGTGAGGTACGTTGTACGAGTATCTGATGAATGATGTAACTTGAGAGGTTTCTTTGACGAATGTGTCTATGCCTACTCTGACCAAGACCGTCCCTTCATCTATTCTATCCTGCCACGACTCCAACATAACCTAGACTTCACATATTCTAACCTCGCCTAACCTATCCTAGCCTAGCTAATCTAGCCGACATCACATCAATTACATTAACTACATCAATTACATTGTCTTGCACCAATGGCTAACCTAAGATATCCTAATCTAGACCGTCCTCTCGTCATCTATTCTGTCATGTCATCGTCGAAGATAACCTGGAGCTAACTGTGTTAAACTAGCCTAGAGCATCAAATAATCTATCCTCTTATCATATAATCTAGCCTAGACCACCTCATGTAGACCTAGGCTCAGGCATTTCTCTAGTTTTTTACAGTGATTTATAGGTCTTTTGCAGCTATTTTAGATACTTTGCAGCCATTTTGAGGCTCACCGTACAGATGTTTGGGGCACTTTGAAGGTATTTTGGACACTTTACGCGCATTTTAGACGCTGGAGAAGGTATTTTCGGGTATTGGTACAGGCATTTCGGGCCATTTCGAAAGTATTTTTTGCTCTGTAGAAGTATTTTGCCACTTTACCAGGCATTTTGGGTCACTGGTGGAGCGTTAAATTATATACCAGGCGATCGACGAAGTAACGACGGTTTGGCTTTAATAAATTCAAAACAAAATACTTTATTAAAAAATAAAATCTACTTACAAAACTGAAGCTTTCTTTATTTATCCGCATATTCACCTCCATTATTTAAGCATTTGTAATATATCCATGATCTTGAGAATTCCCATGTTGTAGTCGGTTTCTGCTAGTCCACTAAGCCAAGATGTTCAGGCAGAAATTCACCATACAAACGAGAAATCTCTGGAAGGAGATCTGTAACTCGTCTAAGGTTTGGCATCTGTCTTGCAAGATTTTGTTGTTCACTTGATTCTTGAAATAATCTGTAATGAATGATGTCCGGGTGGAGTTGTCCATTATTGAACATTTAACACCACTTTCTCACATTTCCTTCTTTTGTAACTGTACCACAATATAGTTCCTGTTAACGGTAAATTTCCGCCATGAATTCAAAAAAATAAAAAAGAATAACACCTCTTACCTCACAGTTGGCGGGACTTTATATTCCACAGCACATTTTAAACAATCACAGAATACACAATAACATCTTTTTAGTGACACTCACACGACACTGAGAAAAGATATCGAGGAAACTATTCGACTTTGGATAAAAGTCCGATAGCAATTTGCCCAGCGGGAATATGAAAATGGTCGTTACTTCCTGATTACCCTCGTACTTAACTCATTAGGTACGAAAATCTTAAATGAATAAAATTTTCAATATAACTTTTGTACTCTTGAAAGAAGTAGTTTACTGACTTATCCACCTAAAATGCATTACGGAAAATGTTTTTTTTTTTCAATTTTTTTTCAATAGTATGGAAGAAGAATTGAAAATTGGAAACGAATTCATAATTCATTACCGCTTCACATCTGAAACATTTTTATTTTGCAAGTGAACTAAAGGAATTTCTTTGCGAGAATAAGCGCATTTTACACATAAATATATTTGTTTTATAATCGATGAAAGTAGATCTAGGCCAGGGACTATTGCTAATCAAACTATGAAATAAATTATTCCACTAAACATTTATTTGCTCACATGGAAAAGTTTACCCTACTGTATGAAATTACGACGGTTTGAGACATACCTCACATAATTTCCGGCTTGCCCTAGTATTTGAATTTCGCGTGAACATCTAGCACTAAATTTTGGCTAAACGCTTAGAGTTAGAATAAAAAAGCATTAGACAAAGTTATTCATATATCATTTATGTATCGGATACTGCGGAAGTCACCTATTTATATGGACTTGCTAAAGAAATAGAGATGGCAAACGTTTGACCGGTTTACTTTAAAAATGGCCTCTTTCTTTCTTTATTCTTTATTTCTTTCTTTCTTTCTCTTCTTCTTTCTTTCATCTTTATTTCTTTGTCGGTGGAAAGGCCCTTCATCATAAAAATTGATTTGAATATATTTCGTATACAATCACCTGTTAACATTTAGTGCAAATTAGATAAATGTTTTCACCCTTCAGTTGGTTCTGCATTTTACACAAGCTTTTATTTGTGGAATGGGGAATTTGACCTCCTAAGATTTTGACAGGCTTCTTTCATATGATTTTCCCTAGCTACATTTACAAAATGAAGGTTTTCTGTAGGAGTAAAAATCATTCGATAACGCAGAGATAACCTGTCCATTACGGGAATTGCTTCACTAGTCCGAATTCGACAAAGCTATCTCATTCCTCGTTTTCATCACCGTATTGCAGTTGATGGAGAAACTGTAACATTAGGAAAGTAAATGTATTCGGAACCGGTAGATTCAGTCCCAAAGCAAACGTAAGCTTTCTCATCACTTCCAAATATGTAAAATTCCATATTGGAAATTATATATCCGGAGATGCGGGAGCTACAATTCTTATTTCCAAGCGAGAGTACTTGTTAGCTGACTAACTGAAAAGCATACCTAACACTATAAATTTAATGAAATGTGCAGAATGTTACTAGACACTGATGAATTATTACATGTCAATTTATTTCCAAAATAGAAACCATACCGGTAGTTTAAATCAAAGAAAAATGCAATTTTTTCAACAATTACTCAAAAGTACTTGAATTCTGATGTTTAATTTTACTCTGTGCTCTAATATGACCTCAGGATTCAATTCTATTGCGTCATTTAGATGGCTTATAGTCACCCACTGTAGTCGTAAAGACCGATCTTACTTCATCCATCGCCAGCATTATCGACTTCCTTGCATTAGATGAAGTTTTTCAGAATACAAACTATATTTATAGATACACTTTCAATTTATAGCAATGAGAAATAAAGAACAACTTCAGCATTACATCTTTTTTTCTTAACTTCATGACAGCAAATAGCCAAATGATGTTTCTTTCCGTCAATCTAAGAGGCTATATTTATTACTAGGCATAGGAATTTCCAAGCATTAAAACCAGGGCTAAAACAAATTAGGCTGAACTGTTGCTAGACTTTACGCCCTGACGTCGCAGATAACAAACCACCCTCCATCCCCCATACCGTCTGTTAGCTTTGCAGACAGCACTCAGGCACTCATCAGACCGTGTTTTAATTGCCGTCAGTGATCTTGGTCTCTGTTGTTTATTTGTAATGATAATAGTTTGAGTGGAAACCACTTATCTAAGATTTCCTATGCCGGTTATTATTTTGAATAAGATTATTTTTGTGTGCTTCATTGTATTATTACTTCTAAAACATAAATTTGTTATCTAATTCTATGTAGAAAGCTCAAACTAGGAATTAAAACTAAAGTACCTATGCGTAAGTTTAATAACGATCTTATAGTTCTTAAAGGAAATCAGCTGTTCAGATGACGTAGCAGATTATGATTTAATTCCACGAATATGTGGGTTACTGGCCCAAGAAAGGTTGATAAAATCGTCTGAAAAAGAATGTATATGAATGTTACATACCTACTGACTATAATTCACTCGTACCTTATCTGTCACCCAAGAAAAAATACGATACTCTAAAGAATCTAAAATAAAACTAAGTAAATGTCAATTTTTACTCAAAAGGGATATGTCACCGTTCACCCCGGACAATGTAGCACAACAAATAGGATGTTTTTAGGTCACATTTTTGGAATGATTAGTTTAGAATAAATGGGCCTATCTTAATAGGAAGTAGACTTTTGCTTTTTTGTGACCAAAAGGTATAATATTCAGCTAAATGGATCATCAGCTTTAAGTTTTAGTAGCGGATCAAAGAAAATCAAAACGCTAACCATGGTAAAAGGTTTCTACGTTGAATAAGGTACAATCCTAGCTCCACTATCAACAAACCAATATGTTAATTTAGCACGATAATTTAATCACTTTGTCAATGCATTATCAAACTGATTTAAACATGTTGTGTTTAACAAGTTTAATTTAAACTCGATGAATTTAAATCGAACAGGATGTAGCCCAGAACTATTTTGTGGTTAATTACCATTTCAGTACAGTTTTACCTGTTTCTTTTTACAACAGAAAACCTAATAACCAGTGGTAAATATGGATTTTTATCAACGAAGTAAAGGTACACAGCAGAAGAAAACCTGTAGTTTCATGTAAATATATTATAATCTCTCTTTCTCAGCATGCTATACTCAAAGTAATATTATTATTTATCATTCAGCATTAATTTTGTACATTAAGGCAACAGAATGTTAATACACTATTCCTGCAGTTAATGTCCTTTTATCACTAAATAAAGTGGTGTTGTTGTGCACAAACAAATGTCCGGTATTGAACCTATTCCTCGTCCCTTAATCTACTTCAAAGGATTTCCATACGTACTTCAAGGTACAGTTTTCCCCAAAGGACTCTTTCGAAATGTCAATATTCAAAACGGTTTTATTTTCGAATGTAGTGTCTCCAAAGGTCATGTCTTCTAACCGATATTTCCGAAGAGCAATAGTCTCGATTTTGGAAATTCAAAATTTTAAAAAGTAGTAAAATAGGAAGTGTGGGGTTAATCAAGTATCTGTCTAAGCTTCTACTGCAGAACCGTAGAGTGCAATTGCAAAAAGTGCTTGTTAATTTAGCTTGCAGTATAATTTGCACTTTAGAATCAGTCATTTGCACGCATTTGTATTAACTAATAAAACCTAAATAAAATTGTTCAAAATACAGTCAGTTATAGATAATGACTAAATGATATAAATGTCTATAACACAACTGCACAGTTTAGTTTGTACGATTCAGTTAAATCTATTACATCTACAATAATTCCAATTATGTTATTGCTAGATACTTACATAGACCAGATGATTTACAAATCACTTTATTGAAATTTCTCCTTGCCTTTGGTCAATTTTAATTGACTTAAATAATTATTGCTGATAAATAAGTCCTGTATATAATATAATGATTTGTAACTCTATGTTCTGGGGTTATAACATACACTTTAAAATGTTTTACTAATATACAAAAAGAAGTAGTATATATGTTCAGGAAACCACGACAAAATCAATGAACTTATTTACTTTCATCACTCTTTTCACTCACAGGTGATAGAAAATATGATGCTGTAATATCCAATGCAGTTGTAGCTATTTCCTACAAGTCACTGTTAGAAACCTCACCCTTCAATGTTCTACGTAGAAGATGGTCGCTGTTTGGAATATCTGCCAACTTTATGATGCCCCTCCGTACATTAGCTAACGCTTGAAATTATGTAATGAATACAATTATTTAGTTTGTAGACTATAATTTAATTAATGAAATAATGGTTTTCGCAAATGTGTAGTTCGGAAGGATGAGGAAGTTTTATTATATATATTTTCAATAGACCTTTTTGAAAATACCACCTGGAGGAACTTCATAATTAATACATGTTTTAAGAATGTAAATATATGTAAATAAGGTGCTTTAAAAACTGAAATCCTGAAATTTTAATGGCGTGGTAGTTTTAGGGGCATCCTCTGATGAAAACAAGAGGTCCTAAGATGTTCTTCATGTTTCAACAACTTTTAGGGATTATTTAATGCACCGGTTAGTAGAAACAAGTTTTAAGTGCAAATACTGCCTTAGGAATTATTTGCGCTCCCTCAGTGCCAAAGTAAAAATTTGTCTGCAAATACGTCATTTTATTTCACTGGATGTCACTGGGAACGTAACATTTTTTCATCATTGCCAGAATGTGAAGAGTGTAAGTCTGTGTGTGAGTCTGATTTAAGTATATCTTTTTTTCTGGGCAGCAAGACATTACGAAAGATCAACCATGAATTAAGATATATATATATATATATATATAATTTCTAAAAGCAGAAGCTAGAAAACATCACTTAACTTGATGTATATTCATCCAAATGTATACAAGCTCAGTCAATCTTCTATATGGTGAATAAAAAGGGAGTAAGAAACATTAGCGTTACAGAAACCTGGTACATTCACAAGGATAGTAATTTATTGGTGGATATTATAGGATAACGGGGGCAGTGGATCATCTTCCTGCCTTATTTTCTGAAGAAGATTAATAGGGATTGTGTTTGGAAAAGCATACCCTTTTCAGTCTGTGTGATAAACGTACTTTAACGCTGAAAATACATAACTAAAAAGTTGCAAATGCTTACTTTGAAGAAGAAAGAAATTCCTTTGGATAATCTTTCATCTTACTGTAGAACAATGTTGCATGCAGACATCTAACACTCTACAGCCCCAGATATTACGTTATTGAAAATACTTAGGAAGTTATGGGAGATCATTCTGTGACCACATTTATAACTGATGAATGGCTAATATTTCTCAGTAAAACGAAAAAATCTCAAAAAATACTTTATTCCTTTCATAGAAGACAGATCACTAGCACCCTCCTAGAGAGGATATTAGACAGCTTCTCAAGCTACTTGTGTTAGTATTCGTTTCAATATCAGACGCAGCAGAATATCTTTCAAAGCCCATTTATACCATGATGTTAGAAGTACCTGACAGCTGCTTAAATACTTCAAAGAATACAACTCTAAAACAAAGAATTTGTACAAAGGAAATGTTTGTTAGTTGTGATTAATGTCAACACAAGTTCGCATTTCTTTCATCAAATACAAAAGCAAGGACTATGAATAAAATTGCATTCGAACGAAGCTGATATGAGGACATCTCTACTTGAGAAGACCAAGGTTGCATTTGCCATCATTGGTGCGTCAGCTTTCTACCACTAAGATGCTACCACTTGTCAAAACAATGAAGAATATGGTGACGTTATGAAGACTGTGTTTTATGGAGGCCGAAATGACTTGGTCGAGGGTGGTGTTGCCTTAATAGAAAAACGTTATTAAATCCGCACCAACTGCAACGATAGAAGCAGTACTTACTTTTAGCGGTGGATTATTACAGGAAAACATGAAAATTGTAGTCTAATTATTTCCATGTAAAATAAAATTTTTATCAGCAGTCTTAAGACATTTTATTTCCTTTCTCGTTAACTAAGATATTCCTAAAATGTTTAGCAGGTTCTCTACCGCTTACATTTACATAGAGTATTTATTATATACGGTATAAAACTTTGCTATCAACATTCTTCCGGAAATGGATGTCTTGAGATTTGCTGATTGAGTTACAAAAATAATGAAAAGTAGGTGTGTGCGTGCGGATACGCGCTCCAGCGTGTGTGTATTTCTATGAATAACATAACTCTAAAACGAAAGTTTAATAAACAGTATACTTGATTGTTTATTCGTCATCCTTCAAGAACTCCGGGCGAGAAGTTCTACAAATTACCTCATCGCCTTTCATGGAAAAGTTATAATACTTTAGCTTTACATGCTTGCGATATCGGCATCAAAAATAAAATGTACCTTCTATATTGGTTAGCGCGCAGCTAATAATGATTATGATAATAATAATAATAGTTTCAATGCATTCTTTCGGTTGTTTTACACGTCCTATTAACTTAGAGTCGTTCGCAGGAAATCCATTTGGGACAGGATCGAACTTCGTGTTGGAAAGGGGAGGAAGACATACGAGGTGCGTGGATGGACTGATGAGTTTCTTGTCTCAGGTTGCGGTATTCTGATGTTCAATAAAGATGCCGTTTATGGTAAACAAATTTATTCGTTGGCACATTAGATAATCTCGTTAGTGCCTCCTCCGTAGCTTGATCCTGACCACACAAAACATACTTTCGCGTCAGTGGCCTACTTTGCGAGCTTTTCGCGGTAAACTTCCTTTATCGTCACTTAAAATATTTCACTTTTACCGGCGCTACATAGCACCGCACCCTTACACATTGTAGTTGCGAGTGTGAGTTCTGTCTTCGCGCACTTCCAGTTTGTGAGCGACCTTACTTATGTATACAAGATCTCGCCATATAATTTTACTTTTCTCCAACCAAATAGCATCTTTCTTTAATATTATTCGTTGATGAATTCGTTGTAATTTAATTTTGCTATTGGCAGAGAAATATTACACAAACTACCCACTTAGCTTTGTTTTATGAATCTAAAGTATACAGGTCCTCATGGGAACTGGTGCAATTGCAAGCTAAGTCAAGTATTACTAAAACCTTAAATTTGTACACATAATTCTAAATAGGACGACATTCCGCTGGATGAATCAGTGGAAAAATCTAATGTATTATATTACGTGATTCTACAAATGTTCCCACAAACTATTATTACAGAAACTTATTCTTGAGCTAACCATCTTCAGAGAATATCGTATTGCATATTTCATTTTGGTATTAGGAGAATACGGGAAATATATAGGTTTAAGCGATAGTAAAATTTTTTAATAGCTAGTCACTATGTGATGGCTTTAAAATTGCGTTTTCTTTGCATATCCAGGTAAAAAAAATAAATAATAAAAATACGAACAATGACTTCCTATTTGAGAAAAGTATAAGTATTTGAAAATTCAAGCCAATAACAGGGATTATCTGAGAAATTGTTAATACCACACAAAAGGAAAGAAAAAACGAGTATTTGCCATACATTGTGTGCTTTAACGAGGTCTACGTTTTTTGTGTAAACTTTTGTCTATCTATTACGGTTAACACTTACACAGAATTTATTGAGAATAAAGGGGATTTCAAGCGATTCCCAGAAAATTCAAGGTATACATTTTAGTTGTCATGAAAGAAGTTTAAACATGTGGTACCTTAATCTAACTCGTTTTTCTATTCTTTTTTTTGTTCCCTTTTTTACCCAGTTTATCATTACTGGTTTTTACTGTTGTCTTTTGTCGCTTATTACCGCAATTACACACAACACAAAAACCTGTATCCATAGCGGGACTCGAACCCGCGACCCTAAGCTTGGTGGAGCGCCGAAGCTATACACTCCAACGACCACGGCTACGAGGGCCGGAAAACTCGTTAGAGCGATTTTTAAGAAAAAAAATTCCGAAGAGCTTTGCATGTAAAGGTAGTTTGAGGAGAGGGTTTTCTTCAAAATCTCGTGCCACATCCTTGGAAGGCCCTGATGTTAAGCAGCAAGTTTGTTATTTAGTGGGCTTTTCGAGTTAGGCTATTTACTTTTTACAGATAAACGGGAGAGAGAGATATAGACACACATACACAGAACTTTTTATAAAAAATATTTTTTGCTTCAGGGAGCCTCAAAACATGTATTTTCGGTGAAATCTCGTCATAGAATTTTTGGGTGGAATAATAACCCCCTCTTAACCTCATCTTTACCTCCTCTACTCTCCTCCTCTTCCGTAAGTACGTATAGAGAAAGTAAAAAATGGTTTAGTAGTAAACAAGAAATACTGGGTGCACAGAAATAGTACCTGCTCCAGAAAATGTTTAACGAGTCCTCAGGACGGTGCATGATCTTTATCATTCACGGACATTATACAGCCTCCCACTTTCCAGCTTAGGATTGAAAATCTGACTTGAAGTTTCATTCTGTAAGTTGTAAGCGTGTCTTGAAGATGGAATAAGCTAAAATTTGTCGTAAAATTCTCGGAAAGATAAACGATTTGGTCAGCTGTGGAAACTGAGATGAAGTGAACTTTTACGTACACAGCTTTTCCACAGCCAAAAGATTGTTTCTGGTAAGCCACTGAAATTTCAATTGACAATGTGGGGCTTCAGTTTTGTTAAGACTATCAAGGATATCCTTTGGAGTAAACACCGAGGGACCACGAGTGAAAGTTTTTTGTTACTGAACTCTTTACAGTTAATCTGAAAAAGAGTTTTTCCAACAACATGGAAACCACAGCCCAAGCCGTATGCCTATATCGCATATTTTTTTTCTTAACCGGCTGATCTCACGATTTTAAGAGATCATGTAGACTAGTCAGCCATATCTCCAGATCTGACAGCTCTGGGTTACTTTCTCTCAAACAAAGTTTTCTCCCGGGGCTACTCACTATTCTTGGTTTGAAAATGGCAATTCAAGGAGACATTTAATCCATTCCCATTGGAATGATTCAACTTGGACGGAGAAATTCCGGAGGACACCTGCAACAATGAGTCGCTCCAAATAGAAGTACACCACTAACGACAAATTTATGTCGATTACCCCCATAATAAAATTCTAATGTTTGCAGTTAATTACGCATTTCTACACTCGTTTATTTACTTTGTACTACTTTTTGAGGTTCAATCTGCATGTCTTGAATTTTCTTGCTGAATTTTATATAACTGGAAAATCATAAGAGATAAACGCTATTCCATGTGAACACGAAAGCTTACTGTTATATCATAAATTCACTGTTTCCACATATTGCATGGAAATAGGTTACGAAAATGTTTTGTGCACACTAATTTATTAGACATTTAATGATTAAATTCGATATGCATATGTTACAGAATTGCTAATATCCTACAGAGGCTTTAGGATCTTCTTTCGCCAAGCGAGCTCACCGGATATACCATGGTGGTATAACAAACACAAAACTATTTTTAGGGTATTGAATTATCGAGCGAGATGGTGCGACTCGCATTCGGGAAGTCTCGGGATCGATTCGCGGCAACCGCTCACTCTGATCCGTGGGTTTTTACGGAGCTTTTTCCGGGTGTCAGGCGAATGCTGGGGTGGTTTCTTTCAGCCCCCAAATTTCCTCTCCCTCCATTTCATTCCATTCATCGTTCGTATTTATCACTAATAAAACTGGTCTATTTCAGGACTGGAAGTGTCGGCGATGGTGTTTCGGTGCGGCGTGGCAGGGAAAATCGAACTTTCTCCGCCCTCGGCTTTCGGCTGGTTGCCGGGGGTAAACAAAATTAAAGTGAGTTTTGTTTGTGGAGGCTCTTTAACTGCTGTGGTCCTCAGCGTCCCATTCCATATTGGCGTGAAAGACCGGTAATTTTGCTCAGAGGCTTCTTTATCGGGCTTGAGGTTCTTTTACGTGCTGTAAATCTACGACACGGGACCAATGATTTTACTTCCCTTCCGAAGGAAGCCATGCTAAGGATTTTTACGCCGGGAGTAAACGGACTGCCCCTTCGGAGCGGGGTGTTGGACCCTCAGTGTGGAGCGGGGTCCCCGGTCTGCCTGTCCGACAGTCGGGGCGTTTCAATCTGGAAACTGTAGGGACCCTGTCATTTCTGTGCCGTCACTCCCTGTTCCGACTGCCCGATGTCTCCTCTCCTCTCATCCTTCTTCTCGGGAGCATCCCGTTATGGGACATAAATACAATACCCTCAACTGGAACAGAGCTGAGTCCCCTCTGATAGTCGGAAAAAAATATATTGAATGTATGCAATTTTATAAGAACATTATTATAGGACGCTAAACATTTAATTGCTTCAAAACCGCGCAAAAATCTTTAGTTTCTAATGTTCATATTTCTGCTAACCATCACTACCTCATTTAGCATACTCGTACGTAACACATCTTGAGTTAGGAAATAATATTTTAGCCAGAACCCCGAAGTAAGCCAGAATTGCCTTGCCTCTCAACCATAATTAAAAGAATATATTCCTTATTGTACAAATTAGAATTTAGCGGCAGAAGCTTATCTTCAGCTTATTTAATTTTAATTAAAAATCACCAGAAATGTCACCATAATCCTCTATTTAGTTTCATGTGAATGAGATTTGTTTCTTTAACAGATTCCCTAGCTTCCTGAGAAAAATGGACTCAATGAAATTTATAATTTAGAGCCCTTCTCTAAATTATTTATTTATTCAATATCGAACTAGTGCATCATAAATCATTTTCTGCATCACTGGAATTATTACTTTTTATGACATCTCTCTGGTAGATAAATACCTTTGTCCTGATTAAGGTAACTTATTAGAAGAAGTACTGAATTTCGCAATCCTACGAGTAAAATAGAACTTCTAACACGTGCGGCGTACACTATTTTTTAGGCAGCGCTCGAATTTGTAAAATGTTCAGTTTAAAATATTAATAATATTGTATTAATTCCTGAAACTAACAGACATGACATTCAGAACACGTTCTTGAAACAAGAGAAATGACGTTAAAAAAGCGAGATTTCAGTAGTTTTGATGATTCGCTAATAGTCTTTTGCAGTGAAACTATTTTCACCACGTTTTGTCTCGTACCAGGCAATGAAGCGATTAAATACTATATCATATTACTTTCTGAATTTTATTGGCTAAGTACGTTTATTGTTATTAGTTCTGCTGCTTCTGTAATTTCACTCCCGTTTCAACTTCTTCTGAATTCATAATAACCGCCATTTAATCTTTATGTAGGTTAGATAAAAGATTTACGTTTTAGATCAAAGAAAGCTGCCAATATAACGTATAGATAAACTCTACATCGAATTTGATATATTTAAGTATGACGATTTGTATTGTGAACAGATACTGCGAGCGCCATGAGAAATTCATCATTTGAAACACTTAATGAAAAGTAAAACCTAATCAAACTAAGTCGAATTGTTAAACATATGCAAATATAGAGGGCAATTGCCATGTGATTGGACTTGAAACCAAAGTTTGTCACAATGCAGATTGTCGCACTTGTGTGATAATCTAAAACTTTTAGCTCGTGTGCACTGTGTTAGAAGTTTTGCTTTAAGGGCTTGGTGTCTAAAAAGGTCTTTTATACGAACTTACCATTATAAATAGGTTATTACGGCATTGGATATCCTACGCTACTGACTCATCATGGCTCGTCATGCAATAATAGGAATGACGTATTTCCTATAGCAATGATTTAATACCGCTATTCCAAGTTGCCGTGGCTTACAGTCAGAAGCCATTTTGTGCTGTTCTTTTCCCTGAGCAATGAAAATGTAAAATCCTCTATACATTGTTAAATATATAAGATTCTAACGTATAATTATTTAACATGTGCTGATAATAGGCGACATTACAGTCTGTAACACCTGCTCAATTCTCTCCCAGGAAGGGAACACATGCAAGTGGTTTATTGGTTCAACGCAATGCAGGGAGAGAAGCTGACGTTTCATTTACGAACATACACTTATATCAGCTATGGATACCGAATTATAAAATGCATCATTTCCTACATTTATAACGCTAAGATTGCATAAGATGCTATATCCAACTCGTGATAATCTTAATATGTCACTCGTGAAAATTATCACACTCCTGTTGTTCGTGCGGCAAGTATTCGCTCGTGCCATAATCATCAAGTTTATCCACCTGTTTATTATACAAAAATGACTCTGATTCGGCAGCGTCCTTTAGTTGAAACTAACTGAACATTCATACACTTAGTTGTTAAAACCGAAACCTGTTATACATATTCCAGAAAGATCTGACTGTACATATGATATCGAATATGTGAACAGTACAGCTTTGCAATTCCTCGTGTATTGTTTTTGCTTAAGTATTAATTATAGCTAAACACAGCGCTGTGTGGTTTCAGATAGCACTCGAAAAGCTGCTAGATGATACATTCTACCAGTGAGGTATTATAAGGAGGATTAATCTGATACGAGCCAAGTTAAAATTAAATTGAGTTTTATTTATGGACACACTTTAACTGCTGTGGTCCTTAGCGTCCCATTCTATATCGGTCGTGAAAGACCGGTAATTTTGCTAAGAGGCCTTTTTATCACGCCTGAGGTTCTTTTATGTGCCGTAAATCTACCACACGGGAGCACAGGCTTTACCACCCTTCATAAGGAAGCCATATTAAGGATTTTTACGCCCGAAAAAGGGAGATAAAACTACGTGTATTTGGTTTCAGAACTGAAGTGACTTTGATAGGAATAGATCATCACTGACTTTGTTTGATATGCAGTATGGTAAAATTTAAGCACATTGCGCGCGTTCATTAATCCAATTTTAAATGTTCTAGATTTGAGCGATTTAGCTACACCGATAATTACATAAGATCTGTTGGAGGCTTAAGGCAGGTATTGACTACAGGCTGGTAATTTAGTTCTGAGCACACTACTCACAGCAGGCCAAGAAGGTGAAAAGCTCTTTCGAAGCTGCACGTAGTGCGGGGTTGACTGGTAAATATTGTCATGGAAAAGAGTAAGCATAAAACGATTGTGAAAGGGAATACTTCTTAAACAATAGTAAGCAAAAGTAATATGAGTTTAGCATATATATATTATATATATATATATGCTAAACTCATATTACAGCAGGTGACTCAGCTGCGTCTATTTATTTTTGAATTTATGCAATGGGCTAAGTGCCATCTTTAACTTACGCCTTTCTTGAATGCCTTCTAATGGCTGATTTACATAACACTTTATAGAGAAGGGATACACAATTCAGTGCATAAGTGTTTCACGGGACAGAATGAAATGGCTATGTATGTTGATGTGAAAAACATCCCACCATGACACTGAGAGCTGCAATAGCAATTTTAGCCAATTTTACAAACTTTTATTCTTTAGCATACATCCGTGCACCCCTTTGAAAATGCCTCTGAAGGAAAAACTTGTCACATCCATCGGTTGATAAAACCATTGTAAAACAAAATGCAGATCTACCCAGTGCGACCAATTGGATTTAAGCCGTTACTCAATGTACAGCCTTGTCAAAAATTCTAAGTATTAGGTAGATAATTTCTCTTATTTCACAAACTGTGGCGTATTTCAGATCATACAGTATTTGTAATAACTGATGCACTTTATTTGTTTGAATTAAAACTACTAAACCGAGCTCAAAACACTGTATGACGCTACAAAAGGCGTGTAAAAATTCGAGATGAGGTCTAGTTCTGCGATTTGTAATTCGTATAGGAACCTCAGCTCGCAAACTAGCATTGGTCAAATGATATTATCATGGTTGCTTTAACAGTGTGTCACTTTAATTCGGGTTCAAATCCCTTGGGTGAATTTCAAACTTTTTATTACCTTTAGTTTCATCTCTTTGGGCCTATAATTTGATATTATGATATAAATAACATTTTATAACATTATAAGTGTGTACCAAATAGAATAATCAAGTTTTCCACCGCAAAGAAGAAGAACCGTAAAATCCAAATCATCTACGGGCACACTCATACGTGAAGAATGCAGGCAGATTACACCGCGCATATTTACAGCAAGCAAGAAGGTCTCTCCGGTAACGTACACAAATGTGCATTGATGAAGGAGGTCGTCATTTTGAACATTTACTGCCTTGATGAAATCCACGCTGTTTAACAATTTATTATTCTGTTTACCCGTGAACTTAGCACATTTTCAACTCCTTTGTCAATAGAAGAAGCGAAACATATGTTTAAACACGAAACAAAAACTGTTATATTTAATATCGTCGATATGCGCCCAATAGAATACAAGCTAACTACGTAACACGTTTTACAACATCAAATACGGTACAGATTATTAGGATAAGCATGATACAAAATTATCTGATTGTAATTCTTATGTCTTTGGCTCACAGGAGAGCCAGTAACAAAAATGAATAAATTAGTACACTATAATACAGAAAATAAACACAAGGCGAGAAAAAAAAATCTGATGTGTTACACTCACATGACTTTCTCTACTCTTGTACAATCTAATTTTACAAACGCCTATTCTCCATATGCTTCATGTTAATCGAGATATCGAAATGTCAATCTTATTGGTAATTTTCTTGTAGATGCAAGGGGAATATGGTAGCTTTTAAGCGATAGTCAAATATTTTAACGCTGGTTGCTATGTGGCGCATTCCATTCTCTTTGCATGTCCAGGACATAAAAAAATGAATAACGAATTTGAGAAAAAGTATAAGTATTGCAAAATTTAAGGAAATAACAAGCAATATCTCGAAAACGGTTCACTCAACAAAAGAAATGTATATGACATAAGTTGTGTATTTTAACGCGATCTATATTTTTTGTGTAGTAAAATTTTGTCTATCTCTTATAGTTTACCAGTTATGCAAAAGTCGTTCAGAATGAAGAATACTTTTGGAGACATTCCCAGAAAATTCGAGATATACATTTCATTTCTCATGATATTATCTTAAACATATGATATTTTCATCAAAATCGTTAGAGCCATTTTTGAGAAAATTAAAATTTTCGAAAAATGTTCCATGTAAAGGGTAGTCTGGGGTGGGGGGATTTTCTTGAAAACCTTCGTGTCGCATCTCTGGAAGATACTGAACCTAAATACCAAGTTTGGTGTTTATCCGACTGTTCGTTTTTGAGTTATGCTGTTCACACACACACAGACACACAGACACACACACACACAGACACACACACACACACAGACACACACACGGACATGTTTCCAAAAATGCTTTTTTTGGATTCAGGAGGTCTCAAAACATGTATTTCCGGTGAAATCACGGTATCGAATTTTTGGGTGGAATGCAATACTTCCCCTACTTACTGTACGTAGTAGAGAAAGTAAAAAGAACCAAAACAATTTTATGTTTGTATCAGATTCGAACTTTCGAAACTAACCATTACTTCACCACATTCCGGCAGCTAAACCACTCGGCCAGAACCCACGTAGTTTATACCACTCTTCGGGAAAACGTTCCTCTATCTCCTTGCAGGCATTGGAACGTCGCCCTTTTTTAAGGGTTTCGCAGCTCTTTGCTACTCATTCAGACCTTTAATCATTAATGGGGTTTGCTTATAGTACCAAATAGAAGGGCAGAGCTACAATAACAGTTTGTTTTCTAAAAGCGTCAATGTTTTCCATTAGACTATAAACTGCGGGTTGCATAGATACGGGTACCTAGGGGCGGCTGACTCGCTTGGTGTATATATATATATATATATATATATATATATATATATATATATAAAATGTAACGCACGTTTAGAATAGTGCAAGGTGTAGCATTTATCATTAATAATTCTGTATTATTATTGAACATATCTTATATAAAAAATCTGATGTGTTACACTCACATGACTTTCTCTACTCTTGTACAAACTATTTTTACAAACGTTTATTCTCCATATGCTTCATGTTACTCGAGATATCGAGATGTCAATCTTATTGCTAATTTTCTTGTAGATGCAAGGGGAACATGGTAGATTATAAGCGATAGTCAAATTTTTGAAGCGCTGGTTGCTATGTGGCGCATTCTATTCTGTTTGCATATCCAGGACATAAAAAATTGAATAACGAATTTGAGAAAAGTATAAGTATTAGAAAATTTAAGGAAATAACAAGCAATATCTCGAAAATGGTTCACTCAACTAAAAAAATGTATATGACATAAATTGTGTATTTTAACGCGATCTACATTTTTTGTGTAGTAAAATTTTGTCTATCTCTTATGGTTTACCAGTTATGCAAAAGTCGTTCACAATAAAGAATACTTTTGGAGACATTCCCAGGAAATTCAAGATATACATTTTATTTGTCATACAAATATCTTAAACATATGATATTTTAATCAAAATCGTTAGAGCCATTTTTGAGAAAATTAAAATTTTCGAAAAATCTTCCATGTAAAGGGTACTCTGGGGTGAGGGGATTTTCTTGAAAACCTTCGTGTCGCATCCTTGGAAGATACTGAACCTAAATACCAAGTTTGGTGTTTATCCGACTGTTCGTTTCTGAGTTATGCTGTTCACAGACACACACACAGACAGACACACAGACAGACACACAGACACACACACGGACATGTTTCCAAAAATGCTTTTTTTGGATTCAGGGGGTCTCAAAACATGTATTTCCGGTGAAATCTCGGTATTGAAATTTTGGGTGGAATACAATACTTCCCCTACTTACTATACGTAGTAGAGAAAGTAAAATGAGTCTCAAACATTGCTTCTTTAACTCCGATTGTTTAGTACTGTGCTACAGAAAAGGTAACGTTTTTATTTCCACATGTAATTAAACAATCTTTTTTCTTTAAATCCATTTTAATAAGAATAAGAGCATAGATGACTAAATGTCAAACTGAACAACTTTTCTTACATTGTTTCACCATCTGGTACTCTACCACCGGTTCAGCAGTACTCTACGTTGTCCCATGATTTCTCCTTTCGTTCATACGATATCCTTATTAGGCACCTGACCAAAGTATGAAACTTGGCACTTTACCGACATATGACTTTACTCCACTGTTTTACTTTCTCTACTACATACAGTAAGGAGGGGAAGTATTGTATTTCACCCAAAACTTTGATGTCGAAATTTCACCGGAAATATATGCTTGAAGCCTTTCTGAATAAATAGAAAAGCAATTTTATAAAAAGGTCCGTATGTGTGTGGGTGTGAACAGCATAACTCAAAAACGAAAATTCAGATAAGTACTAAACTTGGTATTTAAGTTCAGTATCTTACAAGATGCGACCTGATTTTCAAGAGAATTCCCCCACCCCAAATACCCTTTACACGGAATATTTTTAGAAAATTCATTCTTTAAAGTCATTTAAACATTCAGTTGTTTCTCTCGTTTGCATGGAAACAATATGTAATTTTAAGCTAGTATATAGCGTCCAGTTCTTAAACATTGGACTATCACTGTTCTCTTTGTATCTATAACGATATGTATAATGTAGCTATTTCTGCCGGTTCGAACCCGGCGGTGGGCGATGCATTTTTTCGGGCGTAAAAATCGTTAGCATGGCTTTCTTCGGAAGGGAAGTAAAGCCGGTGGTCCTGTGTTGTATATTTACGGCACGTAAAAGAACCTCCAACCTGATGAAGAGAGCTCTGAGCAAAATTACCGGTATTTCACGCCCAGTATAGAATGGAACGCTAAGGACTACAGTAGTTAAAGAGCGTCGCTAAATAAAACTCAATGTAATTTTTAGCTATTTCTGCAAAGGTTTCTTTGTGTTAAAACCTAGTAGATAGAAAAGTAACCTTTAGTAAGTATAGTTTTTGTACTCTAATAAACGATAGAGGGTAGAGAAAGTCCACGAAGTGTTCTTATCACTTTGGAGTTATACTTCTCTCTGCTTCTCTCTCTCTCTCTCTCTCTCTCTCTCTCACGCACACGCACACGCACACGCGCGCGCCTCTTGTTGGAAACACTGGACTTAAAAGCGCATATTTATGATGAAACCTGAGCATAGGTAAGAAAGAGGTAGAGAAGGAGATTGCTGGAGGAAAACTGAACGGCAAAAGTCATGAGGTTTTTATTACCCCTGGTTTAAGAATGGCACGCAAATATGATTGTGACATTAAAGCAGAAGGTGGAAAAACGGGATGATAGCGCGACTGCGCTGTATATATATAACCTAAATCAAAGCCACGCGCGTTACCTTGCTTATCGCCGAGGCCATCTCAGAATCGAAGTGACGTTCGATCGAGTTTATGTATATTTGGAACTGCAGAGGCAAACTGCAGAAAGAGAGGGAAACTCTTTGTTCCGGTGCCTCTTTCCAGTAGATGTATCTGATTTACGACAGTTGAGAAGCGGAACTTGGCCTGTTCATGAGAGCGGAGATAGGGGTAGTTAAATTTACCAAAATTTCCTTCTGGCCCTCGTCCAACAAGTACAAACTTACGCCTGAGTAATGCCCCTTCTTGGTGCCAGCTCGGTAGGGTCAGCACAACAGTCTACGTGCGCCACACCGGTCATCTCATGTTATCTGCGTGCTCCTTCTCTTGTATCTCTACAAATCCACAAAAGGGTCCTTACATAGTGTCGTGTAGTCTGTTGAAATCCAACTGGCTCCACTGCTAGTCTCTGCCAAATTGATATTCATGAGAGGCCTTTAATTTTTACTTTCTCTGCCACCTTCCTAACAGGTAGTTTTGTATTCCACCCAGAAATTCTATGTTGGGATTTCACTGGAAATGCATGTTTTGAGGCCCACTAAATTAATAAAAACATTTTTAGAAAAACTTCACGCGTCTGTCCGTAAACACCGTAATTAAAAAGACGAAACGTCGGCTAAATACCAAGTATATTCGGAATATGCGGCACGAATATTTTCAAAACAATTACCGCACCCCAAACTGCCCTTATGTAAAAGAATTTTTCGAAATACTTTATTTGCTCAAAAATGGCTCTAGCTCTAATGGTTTTGGTTAAAATTATATACATGTATATATATATACATATATATTCTGATGTAGCGTATATGTATGCATTGTCGCGTCGGACACATTATTGCTGTGTATAATGATATTGTTGAACTAAGTATTTCGTTTGTAACTTTGAATTCTTGTCTGACGCGGCATACTTCCCTTCAATTCCTAGTTAAGGGAGTGAAGGTAGGTAGAGGGAAGAGCCTCTTTGTCTGATAGCGTGGGTCTGTGAGTAGCGTCAGTCTAGAGTAGGTCTTCTGAGTGTATGGTTTATATGTAGCAGTGCGTGTTGCCGTGTATGTGCGCGGAGCATCTCTTTCAGTGTTTGCCTGTAACCTTTTGTATACAATGTAGAGCACCTTATTAATTATAATAAACCAGAGTTAAATGTGAATTTATATGTATTATTTATAAATATCCCACGTTTGCTTAGTTCGTACAGCAAGTTCTTGGTATCTCTTTGTGTGGCTCTGAGTCTACGTCCCCCAATGTTTATGCCGGGGTAACTAAATGTAATATTTTAGCTCCAAGCCTTTCGCCTCACCCCGGTGTATAACAATATATAAAAGATAAAAATAAAATTTGTAAGTTGAATTTTCTGGACATACCCCGTGAAATATTCTTCACGCGGAAGGAATTTTATATAATTTCGTATGGCGGGTAAGCCATAAGATATAGGCAAGAACTTACTAGACAGAAAATGTAGATATCTTTAAAACAGGAATTTATTTCAAATAACGTTTTCTGTGGCTTAAACCATTTCTGAGATAGCCATTCTCATACTTTTGACTTCTTTGTTCAATAATTCTGTCATTTTAATGTGCTGTGGCTATTCAGCTGTTTCTCACGATGCAATGGAAACAACATGAAATTTCAAGGCCAGCAGCTATATCTACCTAGTACGTACAATAGACTGTATAATGAAACTGATGTAGCAAAGCTTTATCTCAATTAACATAAAGTAGATAGAAAAATAAGCTTTCATTGGAAGTATCCCACTTCAATTATCTAGAATTGGAACGTTTCGCGGTGCGACACCTTAATACCGCTACCTGCTTCAAAATGTTATAACATTTAATGTTACTTGTTCTTTCATGAGTTTTATATCATCTCGTAGCTCGTTCTGCAGTTTCTCGTGCGCCAGCTGCTCTAGTGGTATGGCTACGAGTTCTTTATCTCAGGATATGCGTGAGTTTATTTGAGAAGATGCCACCAGTTTAGTTAGCTGAAAAATTTTAATATTTAGAAGAATGCTCAGCCTGAAAAGAGTCGCCGACTGTTGAATTTACGAATTAATTACTTCTATAACAATAATTAAGCAAAGCATAAGTTGCAGTAAGTCGTAGAAATGTTGCTGGAAAAGATCCCTCTCAATAGCCGACTATATCGTTCAAACGCTGTGCGTTCATGGTTTTACACAACTTAACAAGTTACACACGAGTATCAAGAGTACGTCACGAATGTGTGTATAAATGTACCTCTAATTAGAGTGTACGAAATTGTCTTATTATTGTAGTAACAATATAAAACTAAGCAAAAGTGGGTAGAGAAAGTCATGAAGTGTAACATAGAGTAACTCATGAGAGTTCTTCAGTTACCACACTGTCTGCTTTTCCGGCGGATTATCTAAGGAGCGTACCTTCGCTTCCATTTATGCCGTCACCGCACCTTCCTGGAAATATCTATTGCCTGTCTGAGCTATTGATACATACCGGTGTCCTTCATTCTAAGGTAAGGGATATATGGGGAACATTTTGAAGTTCTCATAATGCTGTGTTGTTAATTTTCGGGATTGCATTGTGTAGTTCTTAAAGCTGTATGTGGTAGTTTTCGTCACAGCAAAGTTTTATTTTACTAGAAAGCAATTGATCTCAAAGAGAGAATAAAAAAGGGGAAATGCATTACCTTATATAAATGTTGTGTACTGGATAGTACCACTACAGTCGCGTCTAGATATTTTAACCTACTAGCTTTTCTACAGTATATTATTTCAAATTTTTAAATTTGTCGATTACAATTTCCCTTTGATTTTTAAGTTCTCTCACAATATATATATATTCGACTTTGTACACAACTTTAATTTACCTCCATATGCTCAATCTTTTGTATATATTTTATCAACGTTCATCTTGTACCTCCTGCTGAATAGTACAATCTCTAGCAAACACCATTGTTGTCAGTAACCTGAAATTAAAACAAGAGTATGTATGTATTCGATGAAACATGGAGTTAGTATTTTACAAGCCGTAGGTGAAATTAATTTCAAGATAAATTTTTACAATACTGAAATCCGGTGTAATATGATACTCGCATAGCCTTAACATATTATTAATAAATACCTATGCATATAATAAAAATTCATTTTTGTACTAGTTGATTCAACTTAAATACCACCTGTTTATTCCTCTGACCATCATCAACGGTTTTTTCTCGTTATTAGCGGTTTCGTTCTTTTGTGGCATTAAATATTTATTTACAGAAATTGACAGCTGGAATGAATCGGTAAATATCTGCCCCTTAGGCTAACATCCTGTAATAGAAAAACAAATTGGAAAAAGAGATTTTTACGTGTTCCCTCCATATATTATTTTTTCTCACTTTTGCTCACCTCGACTTAGTTGTGCTGCAGATAAACATGATTTTAAAAGATTAGAATTACTCCGTAGCTTAAATTACCCAACAAGGACATCGATATTACCAAAGAATGCTTGTTTTATGGGGGCTAAAACCTAATTATGATAAAAGCTTTTCAAGGTTGAAGTACAACCACCTTTTATTTATAACATTTGTGAAAATTTTCAGAACTCTCTCTCTCCTTCTGTCTACACGAAATTAATTAACTCGAACATTTATCATCACATATGACAGTCTGGTAAACACAACATTGCTAAATATTGTTACATGCTGGGTAGATGACCTAAAAGTTCACATAAAAATTAAATTAATTTTGAGTACCCACCACATACATTGAGGGGACGTATACTTACTTGGCTGCGGAGGACCGCAACGTGGTATGGAGGTTAAGAGGAAGGCGTGGGTTTTGCTGTACAAAATCCATAACACAAATCTGTTCACACATTATCGAATTTGTTTCCCAACCTTTTGGGATTCCTACATTATTAAAAATGGAAGGTGGGAGGAGATGTCCACCGATTCAAAATCCGGGTTAACACGCGATCCGTTTCTCGCGGAATCCTAAGTGAGACAGACACTATAACCCCCACTACTCATGGCTAGCAAAGATACCAGCCAAGAGTGACGTAAACAACAATGTGTCTGGTAATGACAATGTAGAGCAATAATGTAACCCCCCAAATTATTAATACGTCTGGTAATGACAATGTAGAACAATAATGTAACCCCCAAATTATTAATACGCCACAATATCTAGGCAACGGAATGTTACACCGAAGTACTTTTTAAACTGTGAAGCAATCTATATTTTTAGGTATCCCTCAGAAGTGGAAACACTGCCTCATTTCCATAGGTTCAAAATATGGCACAAGGACAACTGGTGCCTCCGGCCTTTGAAAAGATATTAATGTTTGGTAAGAAACATTAAATTAAATGCTATTTGGCTCAACTGTTTATTTCATGACACCAAATTGTAAAATACAAGCAACTATGTTTTCAAGGCATTGAAGATCTCGTCAGTAACTACTTAACTGCGGGACTGCAAGGGACGTGGGACTTTTAGCAACAACACGGTACCGTCCCATAAATTTCAGTATAGCTGATATTCTGAGGAATGACTCTTAATATCGGGAGTTTTTGCATGGCTCTGAACATAAACTAGCCCTAATTTCATACCTGTTTTAAAACTTATTCAAATATTTCCATACGGTTTCTTCAAAACCGCTTATAAAACTAACTGCAATCTGCCGTTTTAGGAGGCGAAAAGTATTAACTACCTCTAATTGTTTAATAATTGCAACCAAGTTTAATATATTTCCAAAAATGTCTCTCAAATCCTCATACTAGTGTGAAATTTCAATTCCAATTCCATACGTGCAGTTTTTCATCTAAAGATCATGAACTTCTAAGAGGTTCTATTCAGAGTATACTTAATTTTGGACTATTTTAAACTAAGTCTGAAATACGTAGCAATATTTTCTTCAAAGTCTCACATATACCATTTTAACCCCATAAGTAAAGTGATTCCCGAATAGTTTTATACTTACAAACATGCCAACTGTCGGACAGGTTCAGATAGGGCAAAGCGTACTTATATTTTCAGTCATAAACAGGGGTAGCAGGTGCATAAACAGCATGATGCTTCATTCAAAACCTGTTTGTACATAAAATGAGTGTTACCCTTTACTTTGAGTAGAGGTGAAAATAAAAAGGAGATACTACAATCCTTTAACATTTGCACTCAATACATACATGTATCATAGTATGGTTCAATTTATAATTTATAAAATGCGTCGAACAATCACTATCTACTTATATCAATTATACTACGGAAACTTCACAGATTTTCAACGTTTTAATTACATTTGGTGAAATACAGACGGAGGGGAGCGTTAACATGCTTCTAGAGTTCCTCCAACTACCATAGGCTGCAGAGGACTATCATTTCCTGGTGTTTATAGCTGACATGTCTAAACTATGTCCAGTTGGGGTGTATTTTAGTTC
Organism: Deroplatys truncata; assembly: GCA_030765065.1. Classification (NCBI taxonomy): domain Eukaryota; kingdom Metazoa; phylum Arthropoda; class Insecta; order Mantodea; family Mantidae; genus Deroplatys; species Deroplatys truncata. The sequence continues at coordinate 173,591,282 of CM060981.1, forward strand.
CTAGCTGGGAAAGAAATCTTTACTAATATGTTATACAGAGACAGAGGATGATGTTAGTGTTGTCGCCTGCTAGGCGATGCGAAGTGGTGGGCAAGACAAGTAATTTGTGCGTGTTATAGATGAACAAAGGAGAACTTCATAAACTGAATCAGCATTGACGATTAAGAAAAATAGAAATTGGAGGAATATCCTATGTAAAAAACATATAATAATACTGACAGTAAATTTGTCATGCCTTTAGTGATAACGGCCATTACTCTCCCATGCGAGACATTAAGATCAAAGAGACAGTTTTAATTGCTGAATTTATTGGGACTTTAGAAGAACATGAGTTATCCAAATTTCAAAACTCCGGAAGACTATCCAGGCAATATTTCTATCGATTTATTATTTTGTTCAAACTGCATTAGCGAGCATGTTTATTTTGCTTAATTTGTCGCCATTACACAGTTTTAAATCACGATCATCTCAGATCAGTATTAAGCTTGTTAGCATATCTATTATTATACAGATTTTACTCGCTTGCATAGCTAATTATATTTACTGAAATACATATAGAAAAACTAAAACAACGAGCATCGTCTCATATCAGTGTTAAGACTTATTATAATATCCCGTAACTATATTGCTGTTAGTGGAAAGATATAATTTAGTGCCCCAAGTAAATGTAGGTATTTACATCAATATAGGAAGGACCGAATGTTTGTTGTGTGATGTTATGTGATGTATGTCTGTTTCCTTGTTTTATTCTAAGCTTGGTTCTTAAGGGTTTCAAATGTTTTCTGCTTGGTTTTAGGTGAATACAAACATTTCTAGCGTCGCTTAATCACTTCAGAGTTTATGTACACGTCTATCATTAACTCTCAGCATTTCAGATATAATTGTATTATAATATTGTGTATGAACTATGGCTACTGGAAAATTTTTAAATAATGACAAACAGGAACTCGTATACTACCATTCCTCATTCCACGAGTAAAATGTTATACTGTTGAAGGGCTTGCATAACATTACGTCCCTGATCATAAAAAGCCCAGATGTGGTTTTGTTTACATTTACATGTGTTCAATTCTGCCACGTAAACAAAACCATTGCTGGTTTTAACCCAATTGGAGCCTTAATTTACTACATCATGCCTTTTTTATTTGAATCTCCAAATTACCTTACGAGATTCTTTAGGTTCTACCAAACACTCCACTTACCTGTCATACCTTGCGTTTTGTTTTCTGATTCGCTTTTGCTTAAAGCACATAATACGTGCATATTTATTAGGTAGAACTGTTTGATAAAACCTTATTTATTGTTTTACCTATTGGAAGTAAGAAAACCTAATTACATTTCTTTATTCAACGAACTAATTTCATAGTCAAAATTGCAAATTAATGTTCAAAATAGGGAATGGAGGTTTTAATAATTTTAATTCATTATTAGGTATAATAATGCAAAGTTGTAATACATATTGAGTAAACAAACAAAGAAGGATCTCATTTTGGTTACTTTTGCCTGTACTTAATTTCCTTACTGTTATGTAAGTAAACCAACCTAGAGCATTTCATGCCTTCATATTCGTACATGAACTACCAACATATTTTTGCTTTCCAAGTTCTAACATCTAACTCATTAGAGCATTGGATATTGCTAACACATTAGAATAAATGCTATTTTCCAATGTGAAGAGGCAATCCACAGTTTGCGCACAAAGTCTGTATATCCATAAATTAAATTCACATTGACGTATTGTGACATACGAGCATTATTGAGTATGTGACCTGGCTGCCCGGATCGGGTATTGCGCAAGAGTGGAGGGGATAAGCCAGTTAGCATAGCGTTACCACGCCGAGTTGAGCGTGGGGGTCAGTGAGTCGAGACTAGTTGCTGCAAGAGGCAGGTTGAGTGTGTGCGCGCTACCCATACCAAGAGTATGGCGTCCTCACCGACAGACATGGAAACAAGGAGGTAATGTAATCCCCTTTTATTAATAAATCCACTTCGGTTTAATGTAAATTACTATAGTAGATAGTCCCTTCCCTCATCCACACCATGTAATAGTGCTATTAATAAGTATATGCTGATATATGTTTTATAATTTCTCTCAGCTGCGTCCCCCGTCTGACCTCGTAAATGTGAATTATTAACTTTAAGATTCTCGGTAACCTCATGGCTCTACCCCCCCTTGAGCTAGTTAATAAAGAGGTCACGATAGTATGTAATCATGCTGTATTTTTGTTGCTGAAGTTGGTACATATTCTCCTATTATTTCTTGCTACTTTTAACTGTGATTGTATTCCACTTTCACTGTTGGCGCTAAGAATCACGTGACTGCAGATTGTAAGTAGTAAAATCAAATTGAATTTTATTTATGGACGCTCTTTAAATGCTATGGTCGTAGCGTCCCATTCTATATGGGCGATGAAAAACCGGGAATTCTGCACAGAGGCCTCTTTATCAGACTTGAAGTTCTTTCACGCACCGTAAATATACACGGGACCACCGGCTTTACTTCCCTTCCAAACGAAACCATCGCTCTCCACAGGTTTTGAAACCGCGACCTCGGAGTTAGAGGGTAGCATGGTACCGCTACGACTACCCAAGGGAGACGATTTGTTAGTAGAAAGCAAGATATTGTAGGAATGACTGTCACCGGCGATTACACGATTGAGGAAACGTTTGGTGGCCGTCATGTGCGTTATTGTGCATCAAATTAATGCAAAATCACTGAGTAATATCATGGACGATGTCGCGCGGTTTGAGAAGGCAGCACCGACAGTAGGAATATAATGACAATTCAGACTCACTTGTGCACATTAGTGAGGGGTTAATTGAGCATATCATTGAACTACATGGGTAACAAGTGTCTTATCACCCCACCGCCCTTTAGCGCATTTACCGACAAAAGAAGCCCAAGCCTCTATGTGCTTATTATCTATCAAGTTTTATTTACAAGGGGTTAATAAGGGTTTGACTGGAGTTCTAACCCGTATTATTAATTTGATAACGATTAGAATAGTGTCAAACTATCGCGCGTCATTGTCTCCGAAGAGGTAAGCCGCCTCCAAAAGGGTCTACCGCCACTAGTTGAAAGCTGCAACCGCTCTCCTAAATTGTTGGTCGCGTGGGCTAGATCGATTGAAACAATGTCGCAGTGACTCAAAACTTTTAATAATTGACTTTTGTGGTATAATATTGCGTGATAATTTCAATTATTTTATTCCCCTGAATCCATTGCTGTTATCAGATTCATTCTACCGTTTCTCTTTCCCATTGCTAATGGATTGTTACCATTACTTGTCTTTATAAGTCTTTGAAAATTACCCCGTTGAAAGATGCGTGTCACAGATCGATTAACATAATGCAGGTCTAATAATTGACTTTAAGTGGATGCTACCGATAAAGACTGCCGACACGGGTTAGCGTATGTGAAACTCAAACGTTATTTGCATGTCAAGGGTGCCACCATTAAAAAGACGGGTGTCATTGATTGATTAATAGAATTAGATATTTAATAATAAATTTCAGCACTAGAATTGCTATAAGCCGCACAGTTTTACCGGTAGGGGTTAGCGTATGTGCGACTTAACCGTTATTTGCATGTTGAGGATGCAACGATTAAAAAGACGCGCGTCGTTGATTGATTAATACAATTAAATATTTAATATTAGATTTCAGTACCTGAATTGCTACAAGCCGCACAGTTTTCTTTTCGGATTTTTGTATACACTCCTTTACATATCAAACAATGCGTATCCATTGATAACGTTAAATTTAAAGAAATGTATTTAATAATTATTATTCTACAACAATGCAATCCCTAGTTATTAGTATGATATAAAAATAACGACAGGCTTTTCTTTTCTAGATGTCGAGCAACAGAGAATGTATAAGTAATGAATTAATATCACAGGATAAAGACCGTGGATCTCTCTTTGTAATAACCACATATGAAATTACAGTTCGATTTGTGCGTAGAAATTTTTATAATTATTCCGAATGATTGACATTACAATTAAACATTATATAAATAATTTTAGTCTGTGCATTATTTATTAGCTAACATTTATTCCCTAGCTAACATACGAAGGTATAAAATTAATAACCACTCGTTAAGAACAGACCTTCTTGCACGCTGTAACACTGTAACATGCATGGTGAATCTGCCTGCATTCTTCACGTATGAGTGTGCCCGTAGATGAGTTGGAATTTTCTTTTCTTCTTCTTTGCGGTGGAAAACACGATTATTCTATTTTGTTTAACCTTATTATGTTATCAAAATGTTATTTATATCGTAATATCAAATTATAGGCCCAAAGAGATAAAACAAAAGTAATAAGAAGTTTTGAACCTAACCCGAAGAATTCGAACCCGAACTGAAATGGCACAGTGTTAAAGCAACCATGATAATACTATTAGGCCAATTATACCTTGCCAGCCGGGCTTCCTATACGAATTAATAATCGCATAACTAGACCCCGCCTCGAATTTTTACACGCTTTTTGCAGCGTCATACAGTGATTTGAGCTGGTTTGTTAGTTTTAATTGAAAGAAATGAACGTATCAGTCATTACAATTACTGTATGATCTGAACAATGCCATGGTATGTGACATAAGTGAAATTATCTACCTAAGACTTAGCATTTTTTAACAAGCCTGTACAACGTTGACTGACGGCTTAAACCCAATTGGTCGCACTGCGTAGATATGTCGTTTTGTTTTGAAATGGTTTTGTCAACTGTTGCATGTGATAGATTGTTCCTTCTGGGGCGTTTTCAAAGATGTGCATGAATTTATGCTAAATAATAAAAGTTTGTAAAATTGGCTAAAAGTGCTACTGCAGCTCCCAGTGTTAGGGGAGATGTTTTTTGTATCGACATACATAGCGATTGCATTCTGTCCTGTAAAACACTTATGCCTGATTTGTCTATCTCTCCTCTATAAAGTGTTATGCAAATCAACCATTAGAAGGCATTCAAGAAAACCGTAAGTCAAATATGTGGCTTAGCAAATTGCATAAATTCAAAAATAAATACGGGTAGCTGACTCACCTGGTATATATATTGTGATTATGTTACTGCTGAGAAGTTGACAGAATACCTAACGTCCCAAAGGAGAACGAGATCAGCTGTACATGCAGATCTGCTAAGCCTCTGAAACTTACAGATGAACAACAGTAAGATTTCAAGTCTGCTAAATAGTGTTGCTTATTTGCTAAGGAATTGACAGAAGAGAGCTACAAAGTGCGCGACCGCGATCATGTAAGCGGCGAATACAGTGAAAGTCTCCACAATAAGTCCAATCAGGCTTGTAAAATGTCTAATTACATTCCCGTTTAATGCATAATCTGAGCGTATATGATTCAGGTTTCAATGTTAAGGAGCTGGGATGTACAAGCGAAAGATTAGAGATGATTCCGAACTCTGAAGAAACCTACATCTCATTCTCTAGGTATGTTGGAGCTATTAGATCCGGTTTGTGGATAGTATCATTTCCTGGGTACAAATCTGTATAAGCTACTAAAATTCTTAACAGCATATCCTGAAACAAGAATCATTTTGGACATAAGCAGTTGAGTTTGATGACTGGTAAATTATTTAAGTTTGAGTAAATGTCAGTAAATGACCGAATTTGATTCTACAATAGATTGAATGAAGAAGAAATTAACGATGATTATGCTAAAACGTGTGGGAGCTATTTAACATAAACTTGGGCGAGTGCAGCGATCTGTATTTAAGTTAAGATTTTCTTCTCCTCGTCGAAGTTTTTGAAATATTCAGAGACAAATCCCTGAAGACCCATAAACGTGCTCCTGCAATTACTTCACACACAGAATAACCTCACCAAAATTCTTATATAAACGTAGGGATGTGGTCTAGTAGATCACTCAGAAGAAATTCAGATGGTCAGTTAATTCTTTGCCAACGAACATTATAGGTAACACTTCCTGTTTCTCATACAGTTCGAAAACGTTGACAGGCATACTGTTGAGTTTCTCATACTTCGGGATTTGAGGCAAGGTTGTAGAAAACGGAACCATAATAAATCGTAACTATCTTCAAGTTGCTTGTATTTGCTAATGAGTTTTGTTATTAATACATTTTGCGAGTATAGTACATATAAAGATTTTTCATCGTGGAAGTTCGAGGATTTATACACCTCTTTAGCTCCAGTAGATGAAGACAGAGGAATATCCCTGCTTCCTCGAAAGGGATTATACTTATTAATACGAATCCGAACCACCTCCACAACAAAGTCCACTTACTTCCCTTAAACTGAGATTCCTCCCTTGCAGTAGAGACTTTCTTGAATTTCACATCTAACATGCTATTTAGATCTGTTTCTATAAACACAGTGTGAATACGTGTTTTTCATGCTTTGTCACCGGTTGTTCTAACGGCATTCACAAATCGACATTCAACCAGTAGTTTAATTTTCACAGATGATTAACTGTAAGCTTCCTCTGAATTGCTTGAATTATACACTGTTTTGCTTCATATAAATAAACGTTCATGTCTTTAGACGAATGATATTGAATTAAATAAGATTTGAGGCACCCTTTAAAGGCTGTCTCGTACTCTCTCCTATCGCTTATACATACATATATACCTACAGACATACATATCTACATACCTCTTCGTGATGTCTTTTATAGCGATTATTGGATATTTCACAATGCTTATCGTTGAAGAGTTAGTTGCTGCCCATTTCATGTCGCTTCTTATGATAACTTTGTAGAAACCATTACCACATTTATCACACTTGATAGCAGGCATTATATTTGTAAATACTTCCTGGAATGTAGCGCTCTTAATCCCTACAGTTACATAAATACCACAAAATCCTTATGAATACTGATCAATATATCCTTGATCGCCTTATTCAAATGAGCACATTTCCTCACCTTGGCAAATTTTGGAACACTCGAGAGCGGATTTTGCTTAAAGGAGGTGATGTACTGGCTTCGAAGCAAACTATCACAATGAAGATATAAACTCGAAGGGACATGCTATTTATTGAGGAGGCACTTACCTATACGAAGGTCACTCAATTTAAGATTCGCCGCTGAAGCGCTTTCTTTGTTTTCCTACTCGATCTTAACGAACATAGTTTGTGTATTTCGATGTTTTAAGATGATAATTTATATATCAAACATTATTTCTTAACATATATATGGTTTATCGCTTTTGTATAATTTTAACCAAATCGTGCAGTAATTTTGGTAATGAAATGGTGATTAAGCATCTAAATTCAGGTAATTCACCAACATATTAAGGCCTTTTTAACGATATATAACATGAACGTAGATACAACACGTTAATTCGACTTTAAATCCTTTCCCTAAATACTGTTTTGTTGTATATAGTTCATTTTAACCTTTTCGCGTTTATCAACCTACATCATATGACGTCACAACAATACAGATACGAAATCTGGCTCTATTATACATTTTAAAACTCGTCTCAAAGCTACCCGCATATGACGTCACACTCAGAGAGAACTCTCACATATCTATTTGACAAATGCATCCTTTAAAAGACTACCCTGCTCCCAACACATCCACTACTACCACCGCCGTCGAAGCCTCCGTCTCCATCGCTACTATCGTTATGATCATTTACCATAAACTTAAGTATGAACAATAATAATACCAAAAGACTATTAACATAATATACACTACAGCTAATACAGTCTCTATCACCACAATACCTTCGAATTAGCTCCATAAAATTTAAAAGAAAAACTTCTCCCATATCTTTAATTCAATTTATTCATATCTTCTATTATATGACGTTTTAAACATTCTCACCCTTTCTTTCCATCTTTATTTCAGCAAAAGAAAAAAGATATTTATAATCTTAATTTATGTGTTAAACTACGCTGTATTCAGTTTACACCATAAATATACGTGGTATATCCTAGAGTACAGAAAAAATTATGAATTTACTGAAAGATCAAATTGAAATGGAGTTTTATTTATGGACGTTCTTCAACTACGTACTTAGCGTCCCATTCTATGTTGGGCGTGAAATTCCGGTAATTTTTTTCAGAGGCCCTTTGTCAGGCTTCAGGTTCTTTTACATGCCGTGAATCTACGACACGGGACCACCGGCTTTACTTCCCTTCCGAAAGAAGCCATGCTAAGGATGTTTACGGCCGGAAAAATACATCGCCCTCCGCCTGGTTTGAACCCAGGAAGGCCATTTAAAATTTGGTTGCTGGAGTTACTGATTGCACGTAATATTAGCTATTAGCCAAATTTTATCCCATTTCTTTGCGCCTTTAGTTCCCGACATGATGGAGTTTTAAAAATTAAAACTCAAAACCAGACTTCTAATTATGTAATGCAATAAATCCAGCAACATCTTTTGAAGTCTTTCGATAAATTAGTTGAACTGTTAAATTTTTAAAGTAAATTCCATCGAAGCACTATTCGAACCCTAGGCGCTAGGAAGATAACTTTATAGAGTTTATTTTGTATACTAAACACAGGTATTTTACTTTACGCCATTTACGTTCATTTCTAAATGGTTTAACCTAGGGTAGAGGAGGAAATTAAGGAAGTCATTGAAAGATCAGGATTGGAACCAAGGTCATAACTCTAAATGTTTACAATATTGGTAGTAAGTAATAATAGCTACAATTGAAATTCAGTTCCAACCCTTGTGTTTTTGGTTCCGGAGATAGTCGACGTTTAAGCATTAAGACACAAACTTGAGATTTTGGATACCATCATGTATATTCAGAACAAATTAGTAATGCTATAAATATAACCTTTATTTGACAGCCTTATTTAAACTAATGGAAAAGCCATTACATTTAGAAACAAATTCCATCGAATCAGTAGGTTAGCGTTTCTATAAGGTGTGTATTATATGTAGACTATAATTAGGGATGTAATTTTTAATTGTATTGTCAGTCATTTGAAATAATTATAAAACACTTCTATACACTAATTGGCCGGTTATTACAGAAAGATATCTAGGCTCTATATCCGCTGATATTAATTCATTATTTATACATGCTTTGTCGTTCGACATCTAGAAAACACAAGATTGTTGCTATTGTTATCGTTGTAGAATAGTTATTTTTAAATTTATTTCTTTAAAGTTAACGTCCTCAGTTGATAAGCCGTCGGTATTCTGTGCTATTAAAATGAGTAACCATCCTGAATATTGTAGCATATGTGTGTGCATTGTCGCGTCGCACACATTATTGCTGCGTAGAATGACATTGTTGAGCTAATTATTTCGTTTGTGGCTTTGGATTCTTGTGCGGCGCGGCATTTCCCCTCCACCTCCTAGTCAGGGAGGTGAAGGCAAGTTGAGGGACGAGCCTCTTTGTCTAATACCGTGGGTCAGTGAGTAGGTGAGTCCAGTGGATATCTTCAGTATGTGTGGTTGAGTGTAGGACTGCATGGTCCATGTGGGTATGGAGCATCTCCCTCAAATGTTTGTCTGCAACCTCTTGGAAAGGATGTAACGGCACCAAGGTAAGTTTATAATAAACCAGAGTTAAATGTGAATTTATGTGTATTATATTATGAATATCCCACGCCTGCTTTAGCTTTGTGCAGTAAGTTCCTGGTATCTCTCGTTTGCCTCTGCTATTACGTCCCCCAATGTTTATGCCGGGTAACTAAATTTATATTTTAACTGCAAAACCTTTTGGCCGCACACCGGTGTATAACATGATATTAATTCATTTCTTATACGCTTCGTCGTTCGACATCTAGAAAACAAATGCTTGTCGCTATTGTTGTTGCAGAAAAGTAATTATTAAATACATTTCTTTAAAGTTAACGTCCTCAATTGACAAGCCGTCGGTATTCTCTGCTATGTAAATGAGTAGCCATCCTGAATATCTATACAAAAATTCGATTAAAACTGTAGACTAAAACTCTGTATGTAATTTTTAATTGTATTGTCAGTTATTTGGAATGATTATAAAACACTTCTGCACACAAATCGGATTGTAATTTCATGGCCGATTATTACAAAGAGATCTGGCTCTATATCCCGTGATATTAATTCATTATTTATACATGCTTTCTCGTCCGACATCTAAAAACAAATGTTTGTCGCTATTGTTATTGTTGCAGAATATTAATTATTAAATGCATTTCTTTAAATTTTACGTCCTCAACTGATAAGCCGTCGTTATTCTGTGCTATGTAAATAAGTAGCCATTCTGAATATCTATACAAAAATTCGATTAAAACGGTTCTTGTAGCGATAGAGGTTACTGAAGTCTAGTATTAAACATTTAAGTCTATTAATCGATCAACAACACGCGTCTTTTGAATTTCAGCACCTCTCACATGTAAATGAGAACTTAGAAACATTAACAGCGTAAATCTACTTACCCTGTTATTGCATTATCGTCTTTTTCGAAATCCTTGCACTCTCAGCTATCCGTCAACTGAGTCTTATTCCTGTACACCTCTCCTAGAGGTCAGGAGCTTAAAAAGATCACAGCTGTGTGCGCCGTTATTATTGCACGGAACCAAACAATATCGCATCTGTAACGTTAGTTCAAGAAAATGGCGCCGATAGGTGAGATGTTTACGAATGCAAGTGAAATAAATTATTGCGAATCCTCCACAAGTGGAAGTGATTCAGGTGATTCTTGCAGTGAAAGGAAAACACATGTGATGAGGTTTATAATTAATCTTTATGTAATGAAAGAAAACGGAAACGATACCCTATCTATCGCCAAATAAATATCCCAAAACGTGAGAGAAACTGCGGGAAAACTTACATTTCTCATACAACTGGAAATGAGGTGAAAAAGAAGAGATTACAGAAAGTGGACAAACGTTGCAGAAAAAGTTAATATAGTTTTCATATTTTATTAGCCTCCAGCTGTAACGATTACAACAGGTTTCAGCGTTGTAGCGTTAAAATATGTTGCTTAATGGTAACTTTATAAATGTATTCTTTTCAGATGCTTCCAAACTATTGATCTTGATGAGCAAAAGAATTGCTTCAAATTATTTTGGGATACTGGGGATAAATTACTACAAGATGCAATGCTACTGTCGGCAGTCTTTATCGATAACACCTTTTTGAAGTCGTCATTGAACACTTCATTATGTTAATGGATCTACGACACGCATCTTTCAATGACAGTAATCTTCAAAGGCCGACAAAGACACGTGATAGTAACAATCTATTAGCAAACAGGAAGGAGGTAAGGATAGAATCAATCTGATAATATCAATGCATTTAATTAAGAAATTAATTGAAGCCAACATCGATATATACCACAAAAATCAATTATTAGACGGTTTTTAACATTTTCATTATGTCAATCCATATAGCCTATGCGACCATCAGTTTAGGAGAGCGGTTCGGCTTTCAACCCTAAAGGCGCTAGACACTTTTGCAGGCGGCTAACCTCTTTGAAGCTAATCGCTATTCTGATCGTTATAAAGTCGGTAACATGTCTTTAGGACCCCCATTCAAAACGTTATGAACCCGTTTTAAACCCTTTTTAATCAAACTTGACAGCTAACAAGCACTTGGAGGTTTCGGCTTGTTTTGTCGGCAAATGCCCTCAAATGGAACGGGATGATAAAACACTTGTTTACCTGTGTAATCCAATTATATTCTCAGTTAACCCCTTATAATAAACATAAGTGACTCAGGGTTGTCATTATATACCTACTATGGGGAAAGAAGACCTTGTTGACTTAGGAAACCAAAACGTTTTCGACAGGCAGTATTCGCGATGCACCTAGAATTTCAAGTCCAACCAGGTTGAACTTTGATCAGTGATCTACCTATCTTCCTGTGGTCAAGAAATAGACCTGGAGAATGCGCTGCGCGAAGCTTAACAAACTGTGACCCCAGGTGTTCTCTTGTTTATTTAAGCAGCATAGATTAGAGAGTGGATATTTTTTATTCCTAAAATCAGAAGAAAAATTTTAAAGTATAATTTGTATAAGGTCTTCAATATCACGTCAGTTTGAATTTAATGCAGGGAATATGAATTTATATTATTACATACTGTGCTGTTATGTGTTCTTTTTATGTTTTGTATCTGTATTATACATCCAGCCAGTCACTTTACGTTGCTTGTCCCCTTTGCTTAACGCTCTCTTTGGTGCTCTCTTTTTTTTTCCTCTGTGGGTTGCTGACGTGGCATGTGCTTTGGCCGTACGCGCTGAGTGGTGGATTTCTGTCCGCATTGCAGGGATAGCTCTCTGCCCGGTAACTACTGATGCGGATTGTGGAAGTTTTTGTAATGAATTTTTAAGGAACGTCTTTGTGATTTTCGGTGGATCGACCTTATGTAAAGGTAGGCTTTATTATCAGTTTTATGTCCTGGTAATGGTGAGTGAATTTGGGGGCGGAAAACGTTATGTGTGTTTGAAAATAAGAGTTCGTAAAGTGACTGGCTCTTGGAGTTGTTCATAGGTTTAGAGTGTTTTGTTTCTTTTCCAGTTGAGTTATATTTTCAGTACGTGATTTTCAGTGTATAGTTAGTTTAAAATTTGTGATATGAGCTTTACACAGTTGTGCAATTTGAAAATGCATATTTTGATTCATGAAGGTAAAAGCATCAGTAGTGTGAAATTTGTGAGAAAAGCTTTTGGCATTTGTCGTCTGAAATTGCATAGTTTGATAAAAGGAGGGCAAGAAGCAATATAAGTAGAAATTTGTGAGTAGAGCTTTACATATTTTGGGCACTTTGTAAATGCATAGTTAATTCAAAATTACAGATATTCTGTTGTGTAAATTATGAGAGCAGTAATTGCAGTTAAAACCCAGTTATGCTGAACCCATTTATGCTGAACTTTGTAACTGAAAACGGTTGGGTTGTAAAGCTATCTACATCTAGCTTAGCTGGACTTTGAAGCTCTCGGTTTCCTGAATTTCATTACAGTCTGTTTCGGTCTTGTTCAACATTCTTAGCTAGTCTTTGACTAGCTAAACATAATTAAATTTTTTGGTCGGATGTTTATAGTGGCCTCGTTTTATAAACTTTCTAAATTGATTTGGTTTGTTGAATTTTTGGATTTACTTAATTTTGCTGTATTTAAAACTTGCCTTTACTGCTCTGCTCAATTGGTTTTGGTTGCTTTACTCTTTAAGCCATTTTTGTTTTACAGTTATTCTTTTATGGTTGCTTTACGGTTCTGGTTATTAATGTTTGTTTATTATTATCATTAAAGTACCCAAAAACAAACTTATCAATAGTAGTATATTTTTGAGAGTTCTGGTTTCCTTTTGTTTTCCCCTACGGCACTCGTTAGGGCTTCCCTTTTCGTTTGGCCGGGGTTCCCTAACTCAGTCAAACAGCGGAACCATTGCAAATTACTGGTAGCAGAGCGTGGTTAATTGATTTGTCTGTGTTGGTTAGGGAATATTTTTGGGTTTGTTGTTTGCTCTGTATTCTCCGGATCTCATTTTCTTACTTGTACCATATCCGTAGTATCAAGATGGCGGTATCGGTTAGTAATGTGGACAGATTACGGAAAGGTGAATTGTGGGTAGAGTTGGTTGTACGTGGAGGTCAATGTTCTATGACAACTGAAGTGGCTATTATGTTGGATGTTTTTCGACAAATTAAGGATGCTCCAATAATTACTGTTTCTATTGATCACGTGATAGTGACTAAGTGTGAGTCCACTTGCTCGTTGGCCTTAGCAGAGATTCAGGATAATTTAATGGATTTTGGGCGCGAGGATTCTCCCTCTAAGGCACAGTTGCTCCGGTGGCAAGTTAGAATTCGGCATTACTTGTTCTATTTAGATTATGTCTTACAGAGATTCCCTACTTTGCAGTCTTGTATAGCGTTGCAAAAGTTAAAGGATCAGTTTAAGGAATTAGCCCATAAGGTGGAGGAAGATTTTGGGACTACACAGAATGACACTGGGGCGTCTCCCTTGTATAATCAAGGATTGTCGGATGTGGTTCAGCCTGCGATTGCGGTATCTGCGTTTCGGCCACTTAGACTCGCTCATCCCCTCCAACAATTCGTGGAGGGCTTTCAGTTAAACGACATTGTTGATGTACCATCGGCTTTACAGTTTCTCTATTTTCTTGTTCGATTGACGCTAATGGCTAAGCGTTATTTGGTACCCACGGCTCAAGTGATAGAATTATTATCTGTCAAGGTGTCTGGGATAGTTTTGGACCTCTTAATGCGGTGTGCTGGTTTGGCCGAGCCTGTGACTCGCTTTCATTTGGCCCTATTAGACATGTTCATTCCACGTAGGGAATGCACGAGGATAATGCAAGACGTATATTTTCGTCCTCAGGGTCTAACGGAACCGTTTACAGAATATATGGTTCGGGTTAAGGAAATTGCTTTAGTGTTGGTGCTCCCTGATACGGAAGCGGAAATTTGTGATGTCATTTTATCAGGACTCAATCCAGTCGTCAGGTCGGCTTTGGTTTTAGGACCTCGGCCGTCAAATTTGCAGCAGTTGGAAGCATTGGTACCTAAACTCAATGAAGTTATGCTTGTTGATAGGCTGCGTCTGTCAGAGCCTCCGGGCTCATTAGCAACTCCTAATACCACTGTATCAGCTCCTTCTTCGGCCATTGTTCCGGTTTCTGGTCGTCGGGCCACTATTAAATGCTTTCAGTGTGGTCAGGAAGGCCATGTTCGACGAAATTGTCCCAATAGGAGGACCGTGAATCGGGGTTTTCTTCGTGTTTCTAATCAGGGGCGACAGTTTCGACCTTTATGACGCCAGAAGGTTAAGTCGACCATTTGTTTGTCTCGGCGTATTTGTGGTTATCCGTTTTCGGGTAAACCCTTAGTTCAAGTTTCTCTTGAGAAGTTGCCTTTATTGGCGTTATTAGATTCCGGAAGTTCTGTCTCTTTGATTCAGCTTGATTGGCTTAGGTTAAATTTACCATGTATTATGTCGCGTGCAACCACGTGTCAGTTGGTTTGTTTGATGGTCAATGGTCAGGCCTTTCAAGTTACTCAAAAGGTATCATGTACTATACGTTTCCCACGTTTTACGTGGAAACATAGTTTTTTTGTCGTTCCCAAGCTTCCTTATGCATGTGTCCTAGGTGCCGATTTTATGTCAAGGACTGGGATGGCTATTGATTTTTCCACTAGGCAGATCGCTTTTCATTTTGCTCCCCGGATAAAGTTGGACTTTGTGAGGGATTTTAAACCATCTCGGCCCCCTTTAACTTTGGGAGATATTAATTTGGTAACCCAAAATTGCGCAACTTCTTCTCTGTCTCATTTGTCCCCTGAACAGGCAAAGCAAATAGAGCATTTAGTTGGGGAATTTGATTCATTGTTTACAGATGTTTTAGGGGTCACTCATTTGACTCAATATGAAATTCAGTTAACTGATTCTACTCCGGTCAAGTTATCTCCATATAAGCTCACACCACCGAAGATGGCTATATTAAAAGAGAAAATACAGAAGATGCTTGACCAAGGGGTTATTAGACCATCTACTTCAAATTACAGCAGCCCCATATTTCTAGTACCGAAGGGAGATCAGGATTTTAGACCGGTCATAGATTATCGTCTCTTGAACAAAAGAATCCTTATTGAAAGTACCCCTTTGCCCGATTTGCATACAGCTGCTCATCATTTTTCGAAGGCTCGCGTTTTTACGACCCTGGATTTGAACAATGCTTATCATCAGATTCCTTTGGCTGAACATTCCAAGCATCTAACAGCTTTCGCTACCCCCTGGCGCCTTTATGAATTCAATAGGGTCCCATTTGGTTTGGCTACGGGCGCGCAAGTCCTCACTCGTTTGCTGGATAATTTGTTTTCGGACATAAAATTTAAATATTTGTACCATTACTTAGATGATCTTGTAGTATATTCCGAGGATTTTGACTCACATCTTGTTCATTTACGTGAGGTCTTTCGTCGCCTACAGAGCGCCGGGTTATCAGTTAAGCAGTCTAAAGTTCATTTTGCTACCTCTCAAATATCATTTTTGGGCCATATGGTTTCCCCTTCTGGTATTACCATAGACCCAGATCGCACTAAGGCTATTAGAAATTTTCCGGCACCCAAGAATAAGCGTGAGGTGGCTCGATTTTTGGGAATGGTTAACTTCTTCTCTAAATTTATTTCAAATTTTTCTACTCGGGCGGAACCTCTTAATTGCTTACGTAGGAAAGGGGTTACTTTTGCGTGGGCCGAGGAGCAGGAAGCGGCATTTGTTGATCTAAAAGAGGCTATTTCAAACCCTCCTGTCTTGGCTTTTCCAGATTTTGCTATGCCCTTTATTTTACAGACGGATGCTAGTGCTAGCGCGCTAGCGGCTGTTTTGTTGCAGGAATTTCCTGAGGGTCGTCGTCCCATTTATTATAGTTCGCGTACTTTATCTCCTGAAGAACGTAAATTTTCTACATATGAATTAGAAACCTTAGCGGTGCTTTTTGGATTGGAGAAGTATAGGGTGTACTTAGAACATGTGCATTTCTTTTTAGAGTGCGATAACCAGGCTTTAACGTGGGCGTTAGCTGTCCCAAGGAAGACAGGTCGTCTTGCGCGTTGGGGTGTCCGGATAGGTGCCTTTAAGTTTACACCTTCCTTTATCAGAGGTTCAGAAAATTGTATTGCGGATGCTCTTACCCGGGTATTTTCCGAACCTACTGAGGAGTGTGTTTATTTCGAGACTTTAGATGCTCCTGCGGATACTCAGATTGAGAGTTTCTCATTTTCGGCATTTCCTGAAATGTTTGTCAGTATACCTGAACTTCAACTTACCGATTCTGGGTTGGCTTCAATTATTGAGCAAATTAAATCGGGAGTTTCACTGCAGGATTATAAGATTCATGAGGGTGTTTTGATGGGAAGAGCTGGTTTTGATCGGCGTTATAAAGTCATAGTTCCGAAGGCAGCTATTCCCATGATTCTCAGTTATTTTCACGATTCTCCTTTCGGGGGTCATTTAGGCATTGCCAAAACCAGAAATCGAATTCGTGAACAGTTTATGTGGCGGGGCATGGATTTCGATGTAAGAAAGCATGTTAAGTCTTGCCGCATTTGCGAATTGTCCAAACCCGCGCAGGCTACAAATTGGGGATATTTGGCTTCGGAGGTTCCCTCCGCGCCCATGGAAAAACTATTTGTAGATTTTATCGGACCGCTCCCTCGTTCTATTCAGGGAAATATTTTTGCATTGGTGCTCACTGATGCTTTCTCAAAGTTCGTATGGATTTCACCTCTGAGTGCGGCTACTGCTCGCCTCGCTATTCGGGAACTTGGAACAATATTTGGATCTTTTGGTGCTCCTCAATATCTGGTCTCTGACAACGGTTCGCAATTTAAGTCGCGTCTCTTTCGTTCCTTTTGTTTTGATTGGGGTATTAAGCATTTTACTACTACCCCTTATTACCCTAACCCCTCATTAGCGGAACGGGTCAACCGTAACCTTAAGTCCGCTTTAATTGCTTATCATCACCAGCAGCACAATTGCTGGGATAAATACTTGAAGCAACTTCAGTTTGCTTTCAATTCTGCGAGACATGAGGTTCATAAGACGACGCCATTTTCATTGTTATTTGCCTACCAACCTTCGTCTCCTTTGGCTAATTTGTGGGCGTTAAATGATTTATTACCGGCTGACAATTCTCCGCATACCATTCGTACTAATTGGAAGGCTGCCTTGAATAATCTGCGTAGAGGCCACTCTATGAGAAAGCAGCGATACGATGCGTCCCGTCGTCCCTCCCCATTCAAAGTGGGAGATGTTGTTATGTGCCGTAACTATCCTCAGTCCTCGAAAGCAGATGCGTTTGCCGCGAAGTTAGCTCCTCGCTATCTTGGCCCGTTTAAGATTCTCAGAATTTATAAGGGGGTGTCTGTTCTTTTGCAAGAATTGTCTTCTTCCTGCAGGCGCCGCGCTCACCTGTCTCAGCTTAAATTGTATAACTCGGGGTAGCAAGTGAGTCACTTGGCTTTGTCCTGATGATGGGTGACTCACTTTCAGGAATTAGCGATCCTGCCCCATGCGAGCTCTTGATTTGTCCCATTCCCTTAACCGGGATAAATCCTGTCCCATTCCTCTCCCAATCATCCTTTCTTATCCCTTCCATATTCATGAAAGCTCCCAATTATACTTTCCTTTCCTCCTACAGTAATGGTATCTTTTCGGATGTTAGCATATAGAACTCCAGTGCTTTGTCTTCAGATCTTTGACACATGAGAATATCACTATTGCATACTTGCCAACTTTTACAGTTTGCCCGTAAAATGTATGGTTATGTCCGTGTGCTAGGGCTATTCAAGAGTCAGTCACTTGCGAGTTCCTGAATATTTTGGAGGAATTTATGATTTCCTTTTCAAGTCAGTGTGCAAGATAAATATGGTAACATGTATGGTTATCTAATTCTGAAAGTTTTGCCTCATTTCCATTCGCCCTTGCTGGGGTATTTAGCTGTTGCGCAGAGCCTACCTTTGCTGGTGATCCTGTTATTTTGAGTGACCTTTTGTGTTTCTATAAATTTGGCTCGAATTTAATATCCTTTGTTTTTTATTTAATTTTGGGGGTAATATTTTAAATTATAATTATATATATATACTTATAAGGTCACTTAATTTCAGTGGGTGTCAGCTTAATTAAATTGTTCTTATTGGGAAAATTTTCATGCTTCCACACCGGTGATGCCTTGCCGGTATGCCCTGTTCACCTGCCTCTCCCCAGTTATAGTTTGTGTGGGGTCGGGGCAAGTGAATTATTATTTTGTTGTACATAGTTGTTATATAGTGCATTATGTCTCATAGCTGTTTCATTGCATACCATGTTTAATTCTTGTTCTATAATTGTAATGATATACTTGTCTAATTTATAAATGCACATGGTTTATTGTGAAATTCAATATTTATATGTCTATAAAATTATAATTGATTGACGATGATTTAGTTTGTATAAGTAAGTTTATATTTTGCTTTGTGAGCCCCCTCTGCTGCTTTGTTTTATTATGTTTCAAATTCTTATCCTTCTCGGCTACCATCCCTTTTTCCTTCCTCGTGCTACTCTGTGGGGACACGTTCTGGACCTTCTGAGTTGCGATGTGCTGACCGCTGTGCAAGTTTCTTCTGCTCTGGTGGTGTGTGCAACCGGGTGGTCCTACGTGGGAATTTCACCGTCGGACGCTATTTGGTGGTTTAAAATACTGAAGCCTGTGCCTCCTCTTCCGGATCCTGACTACTTTATACATGTTTTGGCCCGCTTCAGTTTCTGCCTTAGCGTTAACCGTCTGCAGTGTCGGCGTTATTAGTAAAGAAAAATCTATTCTCCTGGTTAGCGGCGTGTCCGCTGAATGTTGCTGCCAAAATCATGATGCAACTTTTCACCTATGACTGTTCCTGGGAGTTATATACTTAAGCTTTTATCATCACCTTGGATGGCTGCCCGGTTGCTACGTCGTGGGATATATACTGTTGGGGTTTGCTTGCCTCAATTATGGTCTTCTCCTTGTGTGTTCAGTGTCAGCTACTGAAGTTTGCGGACTGTATGTGTGGAGTGACCTTCTTCGTCTACTTACAGTGTAGCATGTTCCTTCTGTTTTCCTAGTTGTTTCCCCTTTTGGCTACTTATTGTTCCCTTTCCTCGAGTTCCTATAAATGGTTATTTTTTTTCTTCTCGCAAGCTCGCAGATTGGGGGGGGGCTATTGTGCTGTTATGTGTTCTTTTTATGTTTTGTATCTGTATTATACATCCAGCCAGTCACTTTACGTTGCTTGTCCCCTTTGCTTAACGCTCTCTTTGGTGCTCTCTTTTTTTTTCCTCTGTGGGTTGCTGACGTGGCATGTGCTTTGGCCGTACGCGCTGAGTGGTGGATTTCTGTCCGCATTGCAGGGATAGCTCTCTGCCCGGTAACTACTGATGCGGATTGTGGAAGTTTTTGTAATGAATTTTTAAGGAACGTCTTTGTGATTTTCGGTGGATCGACCTTATGTAAAGGTAGGCTTTATTATCAGTTTTATGTCCTGGTAATGGTGAGTGAATTTGGGGGCGGAAAACGTTATGTGTGTTTGAAAATAAGAGTTCGTAAAGTGACTGGCTCTTGGAGTTGTTCATAGGTTTAGAGTGTTTTGTTTCTTTTCCAGTTGAGTTATATTTTCAGTACGTGATTTTCAGTGTATAGTTAGTTTAAAATTTGTGATATGAGCTTTACACAGTTGTGCAATTTGAAAATGCATATTTTGATTCATGAAGGTAAAAAGCATCAGTAGTGTGAAATTTGTGAGAAAAGCTTTTGGCATTTGTCGTCTGAAATTGCATAGTTTGATAAAAGGAGGGCAAGAAGCAATATAAGTAGAAATTTGTGAGTAGAGCTTTACATATTTTGGGCACTTTGAAAATGCATAGTTAATTCAAAATTACAGATATTCTGTTGTGTAAATTATGAGAGCAGTAATTGCAGTTAAAACCCAGTTATGCTGAACCCATTTATGCTGAACTTTGTAACTGAAAACGGTTGGGTTGTAAAGCTATCTACATCTAGCTTAGCTGGACTTTGAAGCTCTCGGTTTCCTGAATTTCATTACAGTCTGTTTCGGTCTTGTTCAACATTCTTAGCTAGTCTTTCACTAGCTAAACATAATTAAATTTTTTGGTCGGATGTTTATAGTGGCCTTGTTTTATAAACTATCTAAATTGATTTGGTTTGTTGAATTTTTGGATTTACTTAATTTTGCTGTATTTAAAACTTGCCTTTACTGCTCTGCTCAATTGGTTTTGGTTGCTTTACTCTTTAAGCCATTTTTGTTTTACAGTTATTCTTTTATGGTTGCTTTACGGTTCTGGTTATTAATGTTTGTTTATTATTATCATTAAAGTACCCAAAAACAAACTTATCAATAGTAGTATATTTTTGAGAGTTCTGGTTTCCTTTTGTTTTCCCCTACGGCACTCGTTAGGGCTTCCCTTTTCGTTTGGCCGGGGTTCCCTAACTCAGTCAAACAGCGGAACCATTGCAATACTGGGGTGAGAGTCAAAAGGGTTCCAGCAAAAATATTCAATTTTAATCACCCCAACATGCACATGGGGGAAACGTAGCTACAGAGAGGACCAGGACCTTGATGTTCACATTTCGGTGCAGGCGTAGGTTTTTATAACAAAGTATACAAATTTCACATCATCCACATTACCTGTGAATTATTTAATAAATTAAATGGTCTCCTTACATCACACACAAAGGAATACAGAATTGAGGGAGATGCTTCATACACGTCCTACATATACACTCTTTCACACACACACTCACAGACTGGGCTCTCGGACCAGACTGACGCTCAACACACACAAAGAAAAGTAACGCTAAACTATTCCCGCTCTCCAACCCTCGCTAGGCTCGCTAGCTAGAGCTGGGAGTTGCCGTGTCAGACGGAACTTCAAACACAAAGCCGAAAAGAAATACTGAATTACCCAAACTGTGCTGTCGCCAATGCGACGCAATAATGTGTCTGGCATGACAATAACTACTAATACCTACTAATACGACACACAGTTCCTTGGAGTAGTACGCTGGTAATACACTAACCTTTACAGTGCAACAACGCCAACACGATCCAGCAAACTTAGAAGTAGTAGATTGGAATGGAATCGAGTGGTTTGCATTTCTCTCTTACTATTTGAAAGAAATTATTTTTTAAGACTAGGAAACTATGTAAAAGATGTGTTCATCTATGAATACAACCGTACAATGCTGTATTTGATATCAGGATCCAGGCAGATCGCTGTAATGATGCGATGACCTTTCCATCTTCTGTACTACTACCTAATAGGTAGTGTTGCTTTCCACCCAAACATTCTATACGGAGATTTTACTTAGAAATACATGTTTTGAGGTCCCATGAAGAAAAAAGAACTGTAAGAATAGGTACCTATCTCTCTCTCTCTCTCGCTGTAAACAGCATAACTAGAAAGTGAAGGGTTGAACGTGAAGCTAAAAGAAAGGATGTAAATGTTTTGACAGGAAGAATATTTCGATAAGGCTAAGGCTGCGAAGAAAGCAATCTGACACCAATTTTATGTAACTGAACGTTACATTGTTTCTAAACTAAGCTTTTACTATCTCGAATGGCTTCTTAGTAATAGAAAAGTAAATCAGAATGAAGAATGCTTCATACTCTTCAGAGAAAATTCAATATATACGTTGTATTAATCATGAAAACATCATAAACATGTGCTACTTTAATGAAATCCTTTATGTGTTTTACTGTTCACAAACGCGCACGCGCGAAACTTTAACCAAAAGTACATTTTTGGTCCAAGATATTTCAAAACACGTATTTCTAAAAATTACATTTTTGGGCTCCATAACCTATTATTAGTTAAGGAGAAGGTAAATAAGGAGGAGAGGTGGTATTCACAGGTACAGAAAGCCGATGAAATAAAAGAATTATATTAAAGGTTGGCTTGTTTGAGCTAATGATGTGTTTATTTATGAATACACTGTAATATTAGGGACCGAAATTCAGAATTGATTTCATGCCTACTGGGCTACATACACGCGCACTGATTTCAGAAGTAAGAGAAGTAAACATATAAAAAAGACTGTTCTTCACTCATTCATTCCCGAAGATTACAACCTTACCCATATGTAAGTATTAGAGATTTGCATACTATCTGTTGCCCTTAGATTTGCGGATGTAGTTGGGGTATGTTATAGAACGGAAAGGTGCACTTCACGCACAACGATCTAGGTGAAATCTATTGCGGCTACTATCCCTTCAGAAGGAAGGGATGAACCGAAGAAACCACAAAGGAGGCTGCAGGCAGAAACGGCACAGATACGAGCGGAAATCACTAACATTTCCGACTTCGAAGAACGGTCTTATTATACTGGTATGTAAGGTACGCGCAGTACAAAGCGGAAGTTAACGCTAGGAAACGGGATAGTGCGGGTGCAGGGGGAAGAGAGCGTATACCGTTGCCAGGTTTGGGGCATTTACAATGACCGTTGAAGTCAGTTTTCCCTACTCCCTTGTATGTAAGCAAATGTATTATCAAAGCAGTGTCTAACATGTATAAGCAGTTCTAGAATGTAGCACTGGAAAGAATTAATGCATCACTTATTTTACCGCTCTCTGTAGGCTTTCAATTTGGTTTTTGTCTGCTAGAGCCATCTGGCAAACATGTGCAGATTGCATGGTTGCCAGGTATTTGTTATGAGCTGCTTTGCCTTGGTTTTGTTCAGAATTAACAGTCGATGTTAAAATAGTGGCAAGAAAGTGTCGTATCAGTGAAAATGAATCGACGACAGTTATAATGTCAAACGAGTGCGCAGACCATGAACTTCGGGTGAGCAGTACGTTCTTCTGAATGTGTACAACTATTTCAGAAGTGAAAAGACAAACGATGGAATCGTGTCGGCCACAGGAATCAGTGTCACTACAATCTCCAGAGCAGAAAATAAATTCAAGCAAAGTGGAGACATTACTACACAAAAGAAAAAGAGAGGGCCGAATGACCGGAGAAAAATTCGCCTGAATATGTGATTCATTTAGGCGCGCATCCATAAGCAACCTTATACATAGCTATTCAGAAAATATGATTTACCGACTTTGGCCGAAGTAAAGCAAATCATGGCTCAAGATAGCTATTTCTAAAGATAACAATATTCACATTGTGTAGACTACTGCTCGAAATAGGGTATATATTTATGAAAAGGAAATGTGATGCTTTAATTATTGACTGCGAGGCATTATTGCTCACAGGCATTTATATTTACGAAGAATAAGAAAATAAAGAGAGGAGGCGAAGGACATAATATACATCGATAAAACATGGGCAAATGTAGGCATTACAATTTCAAAATGCTGGACTGCTACCAGAATTAAGAGTGTCAGACAGGCCTGGAGCGAGGGATTAACAACTAGGGTGAAATTTCCAAAAGCCAAAAGTGAATGCATGTTCGTATATACTGGCTCTGAACAAGGATTTGTAACGGGTGCTGTGCTTTTGTTTGACGGAAAGAAACACCACAGAAAAACGGACGGGGCCTTGATGAGAAAACTTTACAACGCAGATTCTACCAAATCTTGCACCACGATCTGCCATAGTTATTGACAATGTGAGTTAGCATGTTGCCAAATGCAAGAAAGTGCCAACGAAAAGAAGTACGAAGAGTGTAATAGTGTTCTGGTTAAGGAGCAAAACTATTCAATATAGAGAAGGCAGCAATAAGTTTGAGGTGGTAGAAATACTGTACAGCGTTCGCTATCGATACTGCAAGAAATATCGTATTGATAAGTTAGCAGCAGCCACTAGGATTAAAATTCTGCGCCTTCCTCCCTATCACCCGGAACTTAGTCCCGTTATAAGTGTATGAAGTCATGTTAAAAGATACGCAGCTGCCACAAACAAGGACTTCAAATTAGCGACAGTCAGAGGCTTAATTCAGCAAGGTGTGCTGAATATTACGGTCGATAATTGGAAAATACAGTGCAAGAACAATATGTACAAGGCGGAAAATGTCTTTGGGTAGCTCATGACAGTATTGTTAGATACTGGGGAGAGGTCCGAAAGGTTTCCAGCAAATTACTAAATTTTGATCACCCCAACACGCAAATGGGCGGACGTAACACAGAAACTGCAGGAGAACCGGGACCTTGGTGTCTACATTCCGATGAATGCGTCGGGTATTTAAAGAAATATACAAATTTCCCATCACACACATTGCCTGTGATTTATTGATAAAACTCCTGGTTACCCTACATTACACACAGGGGAATAAAGGATTGAGAGGAGATGCCGCGCTCTCGAGGACAGGCCATACTCACCCTACTTCTTATATACTCACTCCACAAGTGACGCTCACCCACAAAGAAGTAGCACCATCCATCTATCCCCCCTCTTCAACCATTACTAGGCAGCTAGTCCGACCTGGTGGTGTCAACCCAGACGGAACTTCCAACAGAGCCTACTCTCTCTGGCGTGGTCGGAGCCAAAGCAGAGGGCTCGTTCAGCCGAAATAAATAATAAATTACCCCAATAATACTGTCGACAATGCGATGCAATAATGTGTCTGGTATGACAATACCCACTAATACGCCACATCTCCCCCACTTTTAAAGTGAGGCGTCCCCGCCGAAAGGCTGGGCAGAGAAGAACATGGAAATAGAAATTACTTGAATATAAATGAATTGTAAAACCCGTAATGAATCCCTACATGAACAATTATACTGGATCGATGGATAATGTAGTCCCAAAGGAACCCACCTCCCGCAGCTCGCAAATCCTCTTCTGCACAGAAACAGTTTGATGAAAAATGTTGCTGGAGAATGACACGGAAATACAGCATTGTTCGGTGAATTTCACCCTAAACTAAACTACACCCGCCGACAAAAGAGTAGAAGATAGTATAGCACGGATGGTAAGTGCTTGGGAACATACCAGATGATTTAGTGCACACATAGTCCGTAACAGTCAACACGGCGAAACACAGCAAGGTTGCTGTATATTTGAAGAGCTCTTCTGTGACGGACGGGCCCTGTCGACACAGACGAAGAGGGGTAAACCCTCATAACATGCCGTGGTGAGACAATCCATTGATAGTGATATGCTGCTAGATGACCTGTGCGGGTGCGCTGGGTGAGCTGGAGTTGTCTCTTCTGTGGAGAAGAGCGTTACCTGGGGCTGCCGGCTGACTACAACAAGATTCGGGAAAGCATCAGGTTTCACAATAGACAAAGAGAAATAGATACGAAACACAAATGTTGGGAAAAACAAAATAGGGGACACACAAAACCAATAAAGATTAAATCTAAAACAAGGACTTGCAAAAAAATATACATGAAGCGCTAAATTATGTGATTTAACAAACAAATACTGATCAGTATATTAACACTACAGCCAACCAGACAAAAACTAAATTACGAGAATTTTGAATACTTTAACATGACACAATGAAAGTTAAACCTCTTTATACTTTACAATAGAAGTTGTATATAATAATGGTATTATCCTGCGACAATTAACATAAATAAGGACAAGGACACATTTATAGATTTGTACTAAGAATTGTGCCAAATAGACCCTCCCCGGAGAAATCTACTCTAGGCGACTACGGACTGCACTAAAGGAAGGTTGACGTCTACGGGAGCAATAGTGAAATGTGTATGGTGGTGCTTTGTAAAGGAGACATCAAGACCAAGAAGAAATGGCACAGTTAATTTGATTCACGTAGTACGTCAGCGAATGTGGTCGTCGACTGCGCAGGCACCGGTTCAGTCCCAGCTCTGCTCACCGTGCAGTGGACGAAGCTAAAGTTAGTCTTTCTTCGACGGTGAGGAATTTCACGAGTAAAACGGCAGAAATGGTTCAAGAAATGCAAGATTCTGACATTATTACCGAGTCTCAGTCTCCATGGGTGTCTCCTGTTGTACTTGTCAAAAAGAAAGATGGGTCATGAGATTTTCTGTTGACCACAGGAAGTTAAATAGCGTAACAGTCGCTTCTTTTCCGTTACCCATCATTGATGAATTGCTCAGTAATCTTAGTGAAGCCTCCTGGTTTTGTTCTCTTGATTTATTGTCGGCTTACTTTCAGGTACCATTAGAGGAAAGTTGTAAGCAGTTCACCAGTTTTGTCACTCATCAAACGCAGTATCAATTCGAAAGACTTAGTTTTGGGTTATATTTTGTTCCACGCTTTTTCAGTTACATTGCTGATGAAGCACTAGGTAACTTAAACTTCAAGGTTCTCGCATATCTTGATGACATTTTGGTTTATGCCAGATCTTTCCAGGAGCTGCTCGGCAATCTAGAGATTGTTTATGGAGGCTGGAGTGACATAATTTTAAGCTGAAGCCTGAAAGTTTTTTGGGGGATGAATAATGTTAAATTGTTGGGTTTTGAAGTGCCTAAAGACGGTATTTTTCCAGATCCGGACATGGCTACGGTCATTCAAAGTTTACCCACACTTAAGAATGCTGGGGAGGTCTGTAAGATGCTAGGTTTCTTTAATTTTTACAGAAAAGTTGTGAAATATTAAGCTCGGATTTCGCATCCGTGAATTCAGCTTACTAGAAAATACCAAGACTCATCTTGGTCTTCAACAACAGGTTTTCAACAGCTAAAAGATGCTTTATCTTCAGCACCAGTGTTAGCTCATTACATTTCTGGGGCTTACGCTGAACTCCACACTGATGCCAGTGGTCTTTGGGGTTGCTAGTATTCTCCTTCAACGGCAGGATGGCCATCTTCGCCCCGTGGTGTATGCATCTCGGACACTCCCAGTGTGAGAAGAACTACAGTGTTCCAGAATTGGAATTATCTATTGTTTTTTGGGTTGACACATTTCATATCTTTTGTCTAGTGATACAAAGTTGATATTGTTTCGGACCATTCCTTGTGTTATCTCGAGAACCTTAAATGTTTAACAGGAAGGCTAACTCGCTGGAGTCTTTAAGTTGCAAGAGTTTGATTACACCATCTGTTAGAAGTCTGGCAAATTGCATAATTATGCTGATACTTTATCTCGTTTCCCTGTCTGGCAGCCTGAGGAATATAAAGTCGGGAACTCGACGACCTCATTATTTGTTTGTTGTCTCTCCTTGAGGTTGCTGAGAAGCAGAAAGCTGATCCTTTTCTTCGATCCCTCATTGACACTTTACAGCCAGGTTCGACCGCCTCTCAAAAATTGCAGCGTCTGGCGTCTACATATACCCTTAAGTCAAATATCCTTTATAGGAAGAATTCTATGTCAACAGGCCTCTTCACTTATTAGTGATTCCCAAGTATCTGAAGTACGAGATTTTGTCTTCATGTCATGACGACCCACTGTCAGGCTATTTAGGTTTCTCCTGGACCTTCTCTAAGATTAATTCTCGCTACTACTGGGAGGCATGAAGAAGTATATTGAACACTATGTCCGTACTTGTCCTAGCTGTCAATCTTGATAAGCTCCCAAGAATCAACGGCTTCTACAACTCATCCCTGTGACCGCCATAGGTGAACGGTGGGGCATTGATATTTTAGGTCCCTTATCATGGTCAAATTGTGGCAATCTGTACGTCATTGTCTGCACAGAGTATGTTTCACGCTGGGTGGAAGCAGGCGTCTTACCTGTTGCTACTATTCCCCATGGACAGGTTTATTCTACATCGCACTATTTGCCACCATGGTGCCCCAGCAATGTTACTTTCTGACCGTGGATCTACCATCATTAGTGTGGTGACGTAGGAATTGCTCAAATACTTATTAGTTTCGCCATACTTCACAAATTCATATCATCCAGCTACCAACGGCCTCACCGAGCGCTTTAATCAGACGCTGGCTAAAAGTCATTTTGTTGACTCAAACCAAAGAACCTGGGACACAATTTTGCCCTACGTTATTTTTTCATACAGCTCCTCTGTCCAGGAAACTACTAAGTTCTCTCTCTTTTTCTTCATTTATGGCCAAGACCACACTTTACCTCAACGGGTACAACTCCAGTCATCTTCTAATAATTTGTTTGTTCATAATATCTACAGGATATACAGAAGTCCAGGGAAGCCGCCATTACCAATATAAACCAATCTCAACTGAAGCAAAAGCAGAGTTATGATATTCTTATAATAGGTTTGCAACTAAAATATTAAGTTTAGTTACCCCGGCATAAACATTGGGCGACGTAGACTCAGAGGCACACAAAGAGATACCAAGAACTTGCGGTACAAACCTAAAGCGGACGTGAGATATTTATAAATAATACAGGTAATTTCACATTTAACTCTGGTTTATTATAATTAAAAGGCAAACCACAAAAGATTACAGGCAAACACTGTGGGAGATGCCCCACGCGCACACATGGCAACACGCACTCCTACACACAAACCACACACTCAGGCGACATACTCTAGACTGACGCTACTCACAGACCCACGCTCTCTGCATAAAAAGAGACTCTTCCTTCAACTTGCCTTCATCCCCTATTGACTAGGAATTGGAGGGAAGTATGCCGCGTTGGACAAGAATTCAAAGTTACAATCGAAATAATTACTTCAACAATATCATTATACACTCAGTAATGTGTCCGACGAGACAATGTACATACGTACACAACAATATGAAGCGCCGTGATGTGAAATTTCAACTAGGTCAAATTTTCAAAGTCTTTACACCCTTTAGAAAAAAAGGAAAATGTACAAAACCTCTCAATCGATACCTTGGCCCCTTTGAAATTGTTGAGCATAACACATCTATCACCTACGCACTCTGTCGTCCTAACGATCCCAGGACCATAACCCAGCCAGTACATGTTTCCCGCGTCTTAGCTTACTACGATCCTGTAGGACCATATAGGCTATAAACTATTAATTGCTCTCTCTTACAGATAACTAATTTTTCTTTGCTTATTCCTCCACGTAATTTGTTGCGACACTACATTTTGTTTTGGTTGATAAAAGTAACGTGTACTTACCAGGATACTTTAATGTGATTCTTTCCAGTTTTATGAGGGTATTTTAATGTTGAGAGATCAAAGGATGATATGTTTATTGTTGTTGTTGTGCTCTTGCTAATGTGCCGATGGGCATTTAGAAAGATGCTGTACCTGCTGTGTTTGTTGTATGTCCAAAGTAAAGTAGGGTTGATATTAATGCACTATTCGAGCTTGGTTACAGTGACCATGCAGTTGTGTTCACTGTGCTGGATATGTCACCCCTCCCTTGAGTACTTCCGGAATGATGGGAAAGGTCGCAGTGCCATCCTTCTGTCCGGTAGTAGTATAAATGCGCATTCTCTAAAATCTCTTGTTTGGGTGAGTACGTGTCTCCAAAATTTGAAGACCTTGTAATCTGTTATGTGTCACAATGGTTACTCACAACAGTTTCTTTCTTTTGGTCAGTTGCAACTGCTTTCATTCTCTTTTTGCATGCTTCTTTCTTCATTGGAATGTCTATCGTAAGCACTTTAATTTCATATTGTCGCTTAGAACAGCTTTCAGCAAATTGTTTGTTGTGGTTGATACTTGATATTAAATCACTGAATGTATTTTGTTTGCCGGCAGTATGCATAATTTCTACATCAAATTCCATTATAGCGAGAATCATTCTAGCTAACTTGCCACTATATAACTTACATTTCTGAATGAAAGTCAAGTTAATATGATATGTATATATTTTCACTTTCTTCTGATATATATATATATATATATATATATATATGTGTGTGTGTCTTAAATTTAAGTAATGAAAAATATAGTGCTCCAATTTCTTAGATTGTTGCTGATGCATTTCTTTCAATATTGGTTAAGCCAGGTGAAGCAGTACTTATTACATGAAATGCCATAGTATTTCTGCATTTCCCTGACAAGATGCATCCACATACAACTTATAATCTAATTCATCTCTTGGACGTTCCGACAGTATTGCATTTGCAAACAAGTTTCTTACATTTTCAAAACATTTTTGTAGCTCTGCTCTCCACTTTCATTTATTTGTTTTCTTTAGAAGTTGTCTCAAAGGTTCTACTTCTATAGCATATCTTGGTAAAACTCTACTTTCATAATTCCAAATTCCAAATAAGCATCGTAGCTGTCTAACATTTTGGGGTGGTGATATTTTAATATGGCTTCTATTCTTTCTTCATCTAGTCAAATGCCTATTTTTTATTATATATCGCAAGAAGTTTATTTCAGGTACATAGAATTTTGACTTTTTAATATTTACGGTCATGCCATGTTCATATAATTTATATAATATATAATTTATATTTTCTAAATGTTCCTCAAAGGTTTGGCCTACTAGAAAATCATCAGTGTATCTGATTAAGAAATCATCTGTTGTGTCATCAAAAATACTATGTATTGCTCTCGGGAATCCATATAGGTTTACACGATACCTATATTGTAATACAAAAACTCGAAAAGCTGTGTAATCACATGCTTTTGGATGTAGCTCGACTTGCCAAAATGAAGCTGTATGATCTATAGAAGAGATGTATTTGCCATATGATAGCTTTGCAATTGTTTATTCTATACTTTCATTTTGAAAGTGGTCTGGTAGCATGAATTTATTTAAATATCTTCCATCTATAGTGATTATTTAACTATTATCTTGCTTTACCGTCCAACAAACCCTATGTATATATTGTGAATTGCTAAACTCAATGATATTTTCTAGCATACTCGTTATGAATTTTTTAGCTTCATTTCTAAGGTTTACTTGTAGATTATTATATTTTCTTCTGAATGTTGGAACATTTTCTACTGTGAATGTGCGAATATATGATGTACACCGTCCTGCAATTTCATTGAATACATGCTTATTGTCTTTTAATACATTTTTCATTATTATCTTTTCACGGTCGGTCAGTATTGTATTTGTCATCAGTGTATCTGTGTGTATTTTCCTGTCTTGTATCTCTGTTGCATAGCTGTTTTCTACCTACTCTAGCATATTTTCTTATGCCATCGGTTTCTTTGTATTAGGGTTCCTTTGGTAAGGTCAGTTTTCGTACTTCGAAGTTAAGGGTCAATAAGCTTTCATTATTTTCCTTGCTTGCTGGGACATTTACTATTTGTATGAAACATTCTTCTTCATGTACTGCATTTTCTTGTTCTATTCTTTGCACTCTACATACTTTACTTTTATAAAAAGCACGTATATATTCTTTTCTTCTTTAAATCAACCATTCCACAGAACTCTATTAATACATGAAACCCAATTATAACTTCGCATATTAGGTTTCGAACTATTAAAAGCATGACCTCCAATGTAATATCTGCTATTTGTATAGTTCTCAATACTTGAGATTTAATAGTTTGGGTCATAAGTTATATCCCTTCATTTAACAGTTACCCATAAAATTTCTTTGAGAAGATAGAGCTTGATGATCCTGAATCTATTGCTACATTTACTTCCCTTCCTGCTATAATAGTTTGTATATACGGTGATTCATATTTGTTTTCACAATTCCCTGTGCATGTATTTAGACGGTAACACTCAAAGTGTGTAGATATTTTATTCTTGCCGCTTAGAGCAGAAGGTACTGTATTACCAGAATATACGGCAGGCAATACATAATATAGCTTTCCTGGTGAGTATTTTCAGTATTTACAGGATTGCTATTTTCTACCGCAGTTACTATTATTTCTTTATCATTAACATTTGTGTATGAGCCACGCCCCCTAGCTCTTGTTCTCCCACTATAATCGCTATGTCCTCCACATGTGTGTATATATATATCTGTATGGTTATAGTTGTGGAAGTTCCCCCTGTTTTGCATACTTCCTCTATACTGAAATGTATTATTACCCCTAGATGAAGTAGAATTCTGCGGATTTATCCTTTCCATTCTTACATAATTTATGTGTTCTTGTCTCCCTTGTTGTCTAGAATCTCCGATATTTTGTGTATTGTAATTGAGTCTGGTTTGGCCCTGAAATTCATTAGTTCTCCTATGTTCATGGTGATAGCGTGTATTGTAAGCCTTATCATTATGCCTATCGCGCCTAATTTGTCTGTCTCGTCTATGTGGATTCCAAATTTCATTACTATTACTATTTCCTTGCTGTTCTAAGGATGATATTAGCTCTGTCATCTCATAAATAGTTTTGGGTCTTGCAATTATGATGTAGTTTTGTATGTGTAGAGGGTAGTGTCTGGTAATTAAACTAATAAAATCTTCCTCATGCATAGCTGGAGTTAAATATCTGACGTATCCTGCATATTTTATAAGATAATCTGTCATTGATAGGTTGTCATCTCTACTGTACTGTGAATAACTTGGGCTGGGTCTAATCTTATGCTGCACAGTGGTATTCCAAAACTTATTCATAAACAAAACTAAATGTTTCAAAGTTCATTTCACTGTCAGGTAGCATATGTAAAAATTCTAAGGTTTTGTTATCCAATCATTTTCCAACAAGTATCATTTTTAATACTTCAGGCACATTTTTCAATTTAAAGTATTCTACTAGATCATGTATAAGTTCTACTGGACTTGAGGAAGCATTAAAATAAGGTAAAGATAATTCATTAAGCACAGAATAATAGTTTGACATGTGATTTGGTACATGCATATGTGTGTAATCATTATTGTTTTGTGTTTGAGAGGCTGATGCTATGGAAAAAGCAGTAGCGTCTCTTGTATTATTAGTTAATAAAGGTGATACACTTCTTTCTGCGCTTGTATTATTGTCATGCATTTGATTAAAATTTACAGAATTAGTTACATTTGCATTTACCTTTGGTACACTGGTACTTAAATTTTCAAAACTATTTCTAAGTTTATCTATTTATTTGTACTTTCTTGTACTTTATTTTTAATTTCATCTGTCATTGACATTCCTTGTCCTTGCCCTGTATTTGCTTCTATTATTGCTTCTGCATTTGTTTTTGCCATTTCATGCATTTGTTTATTTCCGCTGTTAAATCTATGTGTATTTGCACAATATCTGCATTTGTATTTTGTACCATTATTTTTAATTCTTCACCCTGTTTATCTAATTTATTACAAATACCCTGTTTAGTATTAGTAAATTTCAACTACATTACAGTTATATTTTTATTAATATGACTTGACAATTTCTGTTCTAGCGGATTGCAACCTTTATTTATTTTTAAATCTATATCTTTTTGAAGTTCCTTAGAAGATTGTTCTATTTTGATTTCTAATCTCCTACTTTCAGCTTTACTTTCTTTCTTACAATTTTCTATTTGCTTAGCTGGATTATTTCTGATACTAGATAGCTCTGTATTAGTTTCAGTTAACTTATTACTAAACTCTTTTCTTAACTCTGTGTTAGATTCAGTTATCTTACTATTTATCTTATCTGTTAGATTATTATTTATTTCAGTTATTGCTTTTAGAAGCCACATCATATTTTTTGTGATACGTTTTCTTGCTCGTGTTGGCTAGATGTCTGAGGGATAATATTTTTTTGTATTGTTGTTCCCTGCAGTAATATATGTAAAGGTGATTTACCTTGCATACTACTGCTATCTGTTTCTATGGCTACCTGTGAATTTACAGATATCTGTTCTTCTACAGCTAACCTATTTGTTTCCTCTAGCTCTGATTGTAAAGTTACATTGTAATCAGTAATGGCTGACCTATCCTCTCCTACTTCCATATTTTCATTGTTTTCTGTTTCCATTTTATTTTGTATATTTCCTTTTCTTATATTTGGTTTGGTTTTGCTCAATTTTAATTTACCACTTCTTAACAGCATGAAATTATGTTAGTAACAATATATTTTATTAACTATTTTGACAATTATTATACGTATAAAGTATTGTAATTTTCTGACCTTTTGTTCTGGCTGTTATTAAACCATTTTATTATGGTGTTCCCGCGTAAATTAGATTTTTGTTGAATTGTTGACTGCATGCCCCATACTCCTGAAAGAATTGTTGCTGTCCTTGGATGATGTTTTTGACGAATTTTAAGTTCTGTGAAGTTTTCGGAAGTTCTCTGAAGTTTTTATGAAGTTCTCCGAAGTGAAATCTTGTAGTTTCGTCGATTCTGATAGTTCTATGAGGTTCGTTGATCTCCTCTTTTCAGTTATTCTCGCCAATTCTTGTATGTTCTGGCCCCATGCAACTGGGCGCCAATTTGAAGAAGTTTGATTTTAGGAGGAGTTGTATTTTATTTCGCCTGTTGGGGAGCCGAGCATGAAGTAGTTGCAACCGTACGTATGGTTAAAGGTTTCCGGTAGCCTTCGCCCCTAGTTTAAAAATATTAACCTTGTATTTTTACTATTTCTTTAAATAGTATATATTTATGTTTGCCTCGGCTGCGTCAGTATTAATTTGTAGAGACATGAATATCTTAACAAGGCGTGGTGCGGCTGAAGAATGTAGGCTTACACAGATTATAATTTGTACTTCACTCCATTTATTAATTCTTTATACGATTAAAATAACACTTCACTGATATACAGAGCTGTGAGATCCTTTTATTAATTACGTGCACTTTTTAACACGTAAACTATTTTCGTCTCACACTGAGTACGTATTAAACTTCCCGAGGACGCGTTTCGCGTCTGGTTAGTAACGCTGTCTGCAAGCAACTGACTTCTGAATTTGTAAAATTTTCCCTATTTCAGTTTCTGATTGGCTAATCCTACTCCAATAGAATACTTTCATTTAGCTTAAGCTTCTTTCTGGTTGTTGATTGACTGTTTTATAAACTGTCTCAAAAATTACATTATTGTTTCCAAGAATGACTAGTAGCATTGTTAAACCTTCTAATTCATTGTTGCCTCAAGGCTACCTCATTGTTATCAACCTTTAACGTATTATTCTCACAGCTCCTACATTATTAAATTACGTAATACATTCACATAACATTATTGAACATGTACATAATAATATAAACATTAATACTATGACTTACATACATTTTATATGTTATTTTATACATATATTGCTTTAAGGCGGGCTGTTATTATATTTTATATTATATAATTAGATTGAAATCATTTAAGTGTTAAAAATACTGCCTCAGACTGATTAATAAGGTAAAAGTTGACAATGCAGATACTTCTGCTGTAAATAAACGAGGCTTGTCTCTGTGAAAAAAACTACTGAATTTTTTGTGTATATTGTAAAACAGGACATTTCAAGAACTTTGAAAATGCAGGGAGGACAGATGAACAAGGTACAGGAAGAAAGACTAAACGTCCAAAATGAATACATACGTTAACCTGCCTTTCTTATAGCTTTTATGATGGACCAGGATTAGAAGACTTACAATACAGGGTTTAAAAAATGTACGGCACAAATTGTAGGGCACATTCCTCACACTTAGACAAAGAAATTGTTATATGAACATGGATGTGGAAACCCTTTGTTACCATGTTACAACTCATTAGTCATGGGAAACACACAAGAATAGAACGTACTAGAATACCACATGCAACTGTTTCTCACAGGAGATGTTCAATATGCCCTCCGTGCGCATTGATACATGCATCAACCCGCCGTCGTAGTGAATCTTGGATGCGCTGATGATTCCCTGGAGTATTGTATATGGTTTCGCAGTCTTCCATAATACGGGCACGGAGACTCTGAACATATGGTACTGGGGTTCGATACACAAGATCTTTCAAATGCCCCTACAAATAAATGTCCAGTGGGTTTAGTCCGGGAAACGTGGAGGCCAGACAAATGATCTACCTCTACCTATCCATCTGTCATCGAATCTGTTATTTAGAAGCCGGCGGACATCAACACTAAAATGAGGAGGTGCTCCATTGTGCATGAAGTACATGTTTTGTCGCACAGCTAAAGGCACATATGCTAACAGATCAGGTAGAACATTCTCTACGAAATTATCATAATTTTGTCCGTTGAGCATGGGTGGAAGAACGTGAGGCCCTACCAAACAGTCACTAACAATGCCGACCGACAATGCTTCAAAAGTTGCATGGGGATTGACGTCGGCCCATACATGCCGCCGATTGTGATAATTTACAATCTGATCTCGTTGAAACGACGCCTCATGTGTGAACGGCGCTGATGCCCTAAAATTAGGGTTGACAGTTTTCTGCATAAACCATTTGCAGAAGCGTACCCGTGCAGGAAAATTAACTGCTGATAGTGCCTGAACACGCTGTAAATGCTATGGATACAACAGGATCTCGTCTAACACTCGCTAGACAGTCAGGTGGTCAACATTCATTGTTGCAACTACTCGTCTTGTACTGACACCAGGGTCATCGTCAACTGCCTGAAGAATTGTCGCCTCCCGTTGCAGTGTCCTCGTCCATCTAGGCCTCCCCGGTCGCGAGTATCATGCTGAAATGCCCCATGTTACCTAAGATGACTATCAATGACTTCAAAAGTTTTCCTGTCGGGGCACCTTCGTCCTGGAAATTCCTCCCGATACAAATGTTGAGCGCAAGCGCCATTGCCATCTGCTAATCCATACATCAAATGGACATCTGCCATCTCTGTATTCGTATATACTGTCATTGCACGAACCAAGTCTGTGATCAACTTAGTACGCAGTAACCCGTGTGCTTGCCAAGGTCGTACTGCTGACTGGAACAGTTGATGCTACCTGTAAACAAGCAATAACGTATGTCGCATGTCAACAGGAAAAATGTAACACAAAACACTGGCGGTACACCTACGATAATGACAACGTAAAAACCAGACGTAACCAAGATTGCGTGTTCCCCATGATTCTAACGCTCTGTTCGTGTGAGTTTCCCATGATTAATGAGTTTGAGAAAATGAGTTGTAACATGGAAACAAAGCGTTTCCAGACCCGTGTTCATATAACATAACTTCTTCGTCTACGTATGAGGAATGTGTCCTGCAATTTGTGCTGTATGTTTTTGTTACACTGTGTATGTGATTAAGGAACACATAGGCAATGAATAATGGTATAAAACATGGATGTGTGCTAGTTTATGGTAATTTAAATGTAATGTCATAATTAAATAGTTTTGTCGTAGATATAGATATTCTTAGAGCAAAATTTGTATAAATAAACAATAGTTTTGTCACCTGGTTATGAATTGGAATAAAGAAGTGAAATAATGAGTATTTCAGTAGGTGTTTAATGCCCATTAATGTATTAAATTAATGTATGGTTTTGTATTGAATTAATATAATTTAAGAAGCTGATGTGTTGTAGAAGATAGTATGGGTTGCAGAATAAATATAAGTTCAGTAAGAAACAGACCTTTTAGCAGGAGAATAGAGAGGCCTACTCTAGAACCACATTTCACGCCGAATTGTCGCCATTAAAATCCTTTGTAAGTGAAATAGACATGCGCGTATCAATAAAAGCTAGAATTATGTTAGGAAAGTTGTGGATTCAGAAGAACGTGACTTATCTTGTTATCGTATCAGTTCACGTCAGACATTTATGCTTGAGATTCACATTAGAGAGCTAAGCGGGGAGTTTCTGTAATATTTTCCGAACAAAATAAACGTTACATTTATTATGAAGAAATACGTCCAAAGAATAGCATTAAAGAAAGATGGCAAGTGACGTAATAGGAGAAAGGAACAACTTAATGGCGATATTTTAGATCCACAAGTAAAGTAATCATGATTTGGAAGTCCGCAAAGATGGATATGTAAGCCAATGCCATGTCGGGCATGGGATATATGTAATTGATGATAACGGAAGTTTACGGTGTAAAGCTCACAAGTTAGGCGCCGACGCGAAAATATAAATGTTAGTGAGGTCGGATCATACTAAGGGAGAACAAGCGAGGCTATGACACATGCGTGTGGATAGTTATTTAGCCTTAAACGGTGTCTTCATTTGTCATCGAAACACATGGGACTGAGATGCTTAAATCGTCATTTCACACACGTACTTCTGTATCTCTTCTTCTCCTTTCCCTTAAGATTACCTATCCTACCGCAATATGGCCACAAACGGTAGACATTGGTGATATGCGAAATGAAAATATAACTGGGAAAGGAAATTTGTGGAGGAAAGGACTAATGATTAGGACAGGCAGGTTTAGAATTCATGCTGCATAATGAAAAATGAACCAAATAAGACTTCAGGATTGCACCAAAGGATACCAGGAATATTCTTTACTTATATGGTAGGAGAGCAATGGCAAACACATAACAATTAAATTAAACACACTATTGCAATTATACGGTTCTAAATTAAATCATTAGTTGAAGCAACTACAACGGTTATCTATCAGATCACTCTCTGTGGTGTAGGGTTAGCGGACTGCCTCACAGTCAAGAGGTCCCGAGTTCCAATTTGGTTAAAGTTTTCTCCGAAGTTTTACCTTATCCTGAAAAGACGAACGTCAAGTAATAACTCTTAAGATTTCGGGATCCCGGGTTCGGTTTAGTATCATTTGAACCATCTCATTCATCATTCGATATGACTTATCGGATTAAAGGACGTTAAACCTCAAGCAAAAAATGAAAAAAGTAATATCACGGAAGTTTACATGAACAATGCCTGCTTCTGGATACTATATACCAGGTGATTTAGCTGTCCCCGCCGATTTTGGAAGATAGGCCACCTTTCAAACCGCAATTGCCTTTTAATCCATTTTCTTCGCTTATCAACTTACTCAAGGCTCGACATTCAGCCGAAAAAGTGTTTAAAGAACATACAGTAATTAGTAATGAAATACAGTACAAAAACGTATGACTCACTTACTGACAGCAGATTTCGGGATTCCAGCAGATTTTACAAACTTTTTCGTTACAGTGTACATAGCTACTCGACTGATTAATCCCTCTGATAAAATAGATCAGTCATATGTGTTCAGCATCAAAACGATTAAAATAAAATGACGGAATTTTAAAAATTGAATAGGCTACGATAAATTAGAGACAGGTCTATATCCAAAATGGTCACTGTACAATCAAGACACAAAGATTATTAAATAAAGGTTTATTTCAATTTCGGCGCAAACTACGACACGTACATCTCAAATAACATACATAATAGTTTATGCAAGTTAAATAATCATGGTAAACGTCCAACAACCTCTCTTGAAAGATTTAACATTGAGAAGGTGTTATTGTTTCACGTTTTGGCGCCAATTTGAAGATGTTATATTGTTTATATTTCAACTGTTGGGGAGCCGAACTTGTAGTAGTTGCAACCGCACGTATGGTACCCGCTTTCCGGTAGCCTTCGCCCTAAGTTTAAAAAAAATATTAACTTTGTAATTTAACTGTTTCTTTAAATATTTAATATTTATGTTTGCCTCGGATGCGTCAGTATTTATTTTTTAGAGACATAGATGTCTTGGCAGGGTTGTGGTTTGACTAAGAATGTAGGCTTACACGGATTATAATTTTACTTCCCTCTTTTTATTAATGCTGGACACGATTTAAATAACACTTCACTGATAGAGAGCTGTGAGATTCTTTTATGAATTACTTGCACTTTTTAATACGTAAACTATTTTTCGTCTCACACGAATGCGCATAAAATCTCTTGAGGACGCATCTCGCATCCGGTTACAAACGCTGTCTGCAGGCAACTGAATTGATTTCAACCGCCTAAACTTGTAAATTTCTATATTTCATGTCTCTGATTGGCCATTTCTAATCCAATAGAATACCTTCGTTTAACTATAGCTTTTTCTGGTTGTTGATTGGCTATTTTTATAAACTGTCAATAAAATTACATTTTTACTTCCAAGAATCACAAGTAGTGTTGTTAAACTTTCAAATTCATTATTGCCTCAAGGTTACCTCATTGTTAGCAACTTTTAACCTATTATTCTCACAGCTCCTACATTATTAAATTACAGAATATATTCACATAACATTATTACACATGGATACAATAATATAAACATATATAATGACTGTTACATACATTTTTATATATTGTTACATACACATATTGCTTTAAGGTGAGCTGTTATTGAATTTACATACTATATAATTAGACTGAAATTATCTAAGTGTTAAAAATACTGCCTCAACATACAGGCAAAGTAGTGAGATGACACCTGCGCGGCGTCTAGCAGGTAAGATCTAAGGTTTAACCACGAAGGAGCGTTCAAATAAGCGTCAAAGTGGCCGAATGGAATTATACTGACGAGCTTTAGTCGTCATTAGCGTGGGTTCAAATCTTCGTGATGGACGTGTTCTTTTTTCCCCCTTCTTCTTGACATTTGGAAATCGATTACATAATAACTTAAATTTATAATCCCGGAGTTTTTAAGGAAATTGTGATCTAAATAGTTGTTGATTATATAAATTTGTAATGGAATGGATATAAAAACCTAAACATAAACTGTGATTTCATATCTTTCTCTTCCGTTTGATCAGTATTACACCGCAAAGTGATGTTCTGAATGTCGGCCTCCTTTACTCATGCGTATGCAATTGTGACAGCATACGTCACATTTGTGCCAGTCCTTGCTATGTATTCACAGAAGAATATGTTTTATACTCCTTATTTACGGAGAGTGAGAGCGAATGCGCAACAAGCTCAGCATTTATCTCAGGAGGGATTTTCAAATAGACAGCAACCAACACCAAAAAGC
Organism: Deroplatys truncata; assembly: GCA_030765065.1. Lineage (NCBI taxonomy): Eukaryota > Metazoa > Arthropoda > Insecta > Mantodea > Mantidae > Deroplatys > Deroplatys truncata. Next base: position 173,632,173 of record CM060981.1, read on the forward strand.
TTTTCAGAATGTTGAAAGAGTCTGCGTACATCGTTTGCAAAGAATCCTCGTGTGAGAGACGTACCAGTGACATCCGGAGCTAATGCGGAAGCTGTTTTGAATGTCATATGAAATAATTCGCATAATATTACACGGGAAATTGCAGAAGAGTTTAGCATGAGACAATCCTCTGTGGTACGAATACTGCGAGCCAAAAAGTTTCATCCATATCATTTGCACCTATACCATGCACCCCACGGGGGAGATTTCAATGTTCGGGTGCCGTTCTGAAGTGGATGATGGGCCGCATGTTAAATGACATGGGGTTTGTCTCCAGAATCCTGTTTTCGGATGAACCAAGACTTCACAAGAACGGAATCGGAAATCGCCACAACGTGCATTATTGGAGTGTTGATAATCCTCACTGGGTAGGAGAGGCAGCTTTCAAAGAGCTGTGGGGAATGAATGTCTGTTGCGGAATCTTGGGCGACCATCTTATTGGACGAGTTTTATTCGAGGGGCATATAACAGCATAACGTTACCCGGAATTCTCCTTGCTACTAGAAAATGTACCCTGCAAGTGCGATGAACAATGTGGTTTCGACACGATAATGCTCAAACGCACAGGTCGATGACGTCTACAATCATCTAAAAGCCGCAAATCCTGGTCATTGGATAGGACAAGGGCCAGTCTCCTGTCCAGCCATATCACCTGATCTAACGCCCCCAGAATTCCTCCTCTGGGGTTATTTAAAGCAAAACGTTTATACAGAGGAGCCAGAAGATCCGGAGAGCCTTCGCCAACCTATTTACATTGGCCTATAGATCCATCACATCCCCCATGTTATACGGAGTCAGAATTTCCATGCAACAGCGTGCTCAGGTGTGCATTAAACAACAAGGACTTCAGTTTGAGTACTTCTTTTGTTATGAGTCATGTTCGAGCTTTGTAATAACTAGTGATTACAAACAAGTAGAACTTTATTATACACGGGTCTTTCAGAGCCACCATAACATACCAACAGGAGGTGATATTTATTACGAAATACATTTCTGTGCACTACACCCAAGAGTTTGCTAACCAAGTTAACATAATATGAAGTATGTGCTTGCACACTACACATTTTCAGTTATTAAAATGTTTCCTTAGCATTAGCTGTGTATTACAGACGCATTAAAAGTGGTATTGTAATATCTGCCACAATAGTCATCTCGCTAAGTGTGAAACCAAAGATAACCATGAATTTGCTTAGATGTCATGGGGTCCGATGTTTTCACGTTTGAGTATAAATTGAGGATTGCATAAAACTGGAGACGGCTGGTTCACCTGTTATATTTAGGGAGACCCAATGAACCGGTTCGCGATGGCGGCATGGATGTCGTCTGCGGTTATCGTGAAATGGCGCGAATGCAACCATACAATAATTTCCTTAACTATGTTTATGAAAGGAGGTTCTGGAACTGGCCACTACCGTTGTCCTTACATTTTTGGCACCTCTTTAACAAACTATTCATCACTCAAAGTAGTTCACATTCCAAAACGTTGGCATTTCCCTGGCGGATATTTTGTTTTACTTCTTCCAAGGTGTGTACATTTGTCTTGTATACTTTGTTTAAATTTACCTCAGATATATAAACGTTACAGAGGGTTAGATCGGGGGACCGAGGGGGCCACAAATCTCTGCTAATAATTCTGTCTTCTTCAAACACACTTTCAACTGTTCTCACTGAAATATTGGCTGTATGAACTGAGAGGCAGAGTCTTGTTGAAAAAAGACAAAGGCACGCTCCCTGTCAAATTTCTAAAAAAAATGGGGGCAAAATGTATTCGCGTATGTGCGAGTGTCAACTGTTGACCTTAAAAATAATTGTACCCTACAGTTTTTCGTTTCCGCTCATGGCGCACTATACACCAATTTTTTCGTCATGTGAGGATAATAAATGAACAATATTAGGTTTGTTAAAGTTCTACACGAGCTTGATATTACAAAACTGTAGAATGAATTAACATTGTACTTAATTGCTCCATAATATCGCATCAAAAGTTTTGAGATTAACTTGATGAATTATAGGAACAAACCCCTTTTTGCTGTTCTCTGTAACATGGAAGAACAATATTCATGTTTCTGCAGGCATTCGAAAGAAATGATGAGACCTTCAGTAGCGTGAGTAGCGTGACCTTGGTTGCAGCAGCGGCGGGAAACACGTGTCCACACATTCAGTGGTGAAACGGTTCCTAGTTCATTGGGTCGCTTCGTATGAATATGTATTACATTATGTTTACATATAAACAATGTTTGTAGGTCCTTTATAATTGTTACTCAACATGTCTCTTAATTAATCAAACTTCTAATGCCCTTTTTTCACTAATGCTTGCGCAGTACTTTACATCATCATCTTTGTCCGTTCATAACAACAGATATGTTTTTCAAAACAGTTTATCGCAGACACCTGGATGATAATATATGTGTCGGTCAATTGCAGAATAATATCAGGCCAGACTTTCCAAGAAGATGAACCGTTCTCAGTTTTAGGTAATATAGCAGGAATTTGCGGCTGAAACGGACCTTCCTTTCGCTAATCATTATCCCAGCTACTTTACTACCTCCATTGTCTACCCAGTGTTATCTTAGTACTCAAAGTAATGTAGCCCGCTGAGAGACAATGATAATGCTGCCTTTGCATGCACTCAAATGGCAAAACAGCAATAAAAATTAATTAGGTACATCAAATAATTAAAGCAAAATTTTGATGATGGCTTAAATTTCATTCATGTTGTATATGATAATTTGCAAACTTTTTAAGTTCTATCTACTATGTTTACAGCGTCATATGTCGCCTGACACGGATTTAATACACATTTTATTTTCGTTTTATAGTTAATGCTTTTATATCATATGAAACCGTCTTATTTCGGTAATTTAGTGTTGCAGTCGAGGTGAAATATTTTGTACTTATAACGTATGTAGTTACCTCCTTTTCTCGTTGTCTCTCATATCTGCTGCCAGCTGCTCCAATGGTAAGCTAGGAGATCTTTTTATCAGAGTGTGCATGGGGGTATTGTTAAAGAATAACAGCCGTTTAAATTGACTGAAAAATTTACTGCGAGTTAATATTTGAGTTATTGAAGGGAGTTGCCGACCGTTTGAAGATAAAGAATGAAATTGATTATGAATCGTAGCACTCTAAATTGTAAGAATTTAATTATTATTCCTGCTAACGGTATGCAGTATCAAAGTTAGGTTATAAATAACTGCTTCCGCAATAAAAGAAAGTAGTAGCGTGACTTACCGTGAGTCGCTAAAATGCTTATGGGCGTGACCTTTCGCAACAGCCGTGAAATCTTACTCACGCAAGAGCGTCGCTAAGGGCTTAAAATATCACACGAACAATACATACTGGTAACGGTAACAGAATAGCAAATGTATGCACGAACGGATGTAAGTACCAGTGCCGGTACCAGCGTGAATAACTCTCTGATCTAAAATTACCCACCTTTATTACTTTTAGCTCCGCCTGCATATTATTCCTCCTTCCAGCTTTACATCTTGCCGAGCCAAATATCAAACTTACTTCATGTGCGTCTCTGACTGTTACTAACTCAGTCTTTCACTTTTCTCAGAATTGATCTTCTCCCTCTAATTACAAAATTGTCCTACGTGTCTGCAAGCGTACTGAGCTTATAACCTAACTGAATTCCCAGAATATTTAAGCTAATGCATTCGCTACTTCGGTGTTGCTAATGACTTTCGCTAACCTGACTTCCTAATTACCTTCGTCTAGGAAAAATCTTTCACATTACAATCTTTCTTGTTACATTATACATTGATTTAATATACGTAAATTATTTTTTGCAATTATTTCTCTTTCTTACTGTTATTTCTTTATCTAATTACCTTTATCTGCCCGTCAGTAATTACGTAACACTATATTTGAAAATGTTTAGAATTTTAAACTTGCTCTGAATTCCAGCCCTTTTCCTTGTGTGTCCGTCATAGCATTATTTACGTTGATTTATATTTATATACAATGTTTGATAAACCTCTTTATGCTAAAATATGTTTTGCAAATGTGTTTAATTTGTAACATTACAAGCAAAATTTCTGAAGTATTAGTAGGAAGGAAATGTGTATTCATTATTGCAAATATAATTACGCGAATATTAATAAATAGAAAGCATCAGAAAATCTATTTGGTGGGACACATTCGGGAATCAGTGGCTAAAGGGCAGACGGCGGGCCACAGTCCTGTTTAGATTAACATACCATGTTAAGTAATTCTTTAGGAATGTCCTCATTGATTGGAAATCTCGAATGTCAAATTTGTATTTTGTGTCAGAATCTCTGATGCCACAGTCATAAAAATTAGGTAATCTGAAACATTACGAATTTTGGATGTCAAAGTAAATTTAATTAAAGGGTAAATATATTGGTCGGAAATAAGTTATGGTTAAAGTCACGTTTACTAATTCAGCTTTATCTGATCAAGCTTAACTTGTCATTACTGTTTCATTCACGATGTGGCTAACAGGGTTTTACGGTGAATACATCATTGCTTGAGATAGTTGATGTAAAATTCAACATCTGGGCATCTATGAAAATTGTAGGGAACGATAAATCCTTCACACACTATACACATAAGGAGAGGCAAACGATTTCTTTCATCTGCAAGAAGCCAACTCTGCCGCAACTGGGGGGGGTGGAAGGAAACGTCATTACCAACGAAATTGGTTTGAGTTTCAATTTCCTGACCACTGTGTTGAATCTTTGATATCAAAGTACACAACGATACTCTAGTTGAACGACGGAGAGAAAGCAAAGAGCGAAGGGATTAGAATGATCATCTATGCGCTCTAGCTTGCGTCTCGCTTTCAGAAACATAAATAATGAAAATATTAGTTGCATACGCTTTGTTTCAAAGAAGCAAAGGATACGCAGAAGCATGGATATAACAATCACGAATTGAAAATCTCCGCATATCAGACGGATAGTAGCAAAACTCTTCCAAGAAGGCAGTCATATTCTATTAAAAAAATAAAACAAAGAAAGTTCTTGTATTAATAATGATCATATACGTTTCTAAATTACAAAATAAATTTCATAACAGATCAGCAAATACAGACTTTATTACTAAACAATGATTAATTTAAATTATAACTCTTATAGTCTTTCTTCTGGAAATTGCACCGATTCTCTAGTAATGTCGTAGTTATTTTTAACATTCGTTCAACATTTTGAGTATACGCTATAATTATTCTGCAACACTCTGTGCACAAAACGGGTTAATCAGAGCTCTCCAGTCATGGCATGTGACTAACTAATGTTATGCAATGAGACAGCCGACGCCTTAAGCTCGGTGGCGATCCATCAACAATCATAGATTGCCGCGAACCAAAGGAATGCCTGATTCAATGTGCGCTAAATTGGAACACAGCAACCGCAGCCGTAAATGTCACGTTCTGATGCATTATGGAATGAGCAGAAGATAGATCTGTAACTGGCGTCCCGTAGGTCAAAGGTTGCTGCGGATATACTGTGCATGGAAATGAACGCTGCGGCAACTAATTTTAATTTGTCGTTATGCACTGCCATGACGTTTGCCTTCATCTATTTGTCACACAACAATGCTGGAACATTTGCAATACTTGAGGCTAGGCTTACGGGCATGTGTATGCTACTGCGAAGATATCCATTTGAGATGCCATATTATCTCTACCCCCCTTCCAAATAATACTGCTTTAATAGCACTTTGGAGTTACTGTCAATGATCAGTGGGTGAATGTTAGCTCCAAACTCCTTTCTAGATTACCGAGCGAGATGGTACCGTGGTAATGTGCGAGGCCCGCATTCGGGAGGTCCCCGATTCGATTCCCGTTAACTGTTCACGCTGACCTTGGGTTCTTCGGTACGCGAATGTTGTGGTGGTTTCCCGTCTATCACGATATCCTTTCTATCATTTCAATTTTACTCAATTTCCTTCTCATCTTTCAGGTGTGCTTCTAGGCTTCGTGGCCTATGACGATGCCGCGCGGATGCTTGCTAAAAGGAAAGAGTACTTGCTATGCACACTAGGGGTCGTATTCATAGATTTCGCATTGGTCTGGACTATCTCTAGACTCATTCTGTCCGGACCAAAGTCCGACCAGGTTTTTTATATTCATAGACGATAAAAAGTATCGGACCAAGAAAGGCCGTGGATCAGCAAGGAGAAAATGTTACACGACGAAGAAAAGTAGTTCTGCGTATGTGTGACTTCCACAGAGTAGTAAACTAACCATTGTTACTCATAGTTTTTAACTTTCTACGATGGTTTCACAGACGGTTTTTCATCGGTTTAGTGCTTACTCCTCCCCTCAGCAAAAAATGGAGATAACCAAGAAGCGTGCATTAATACGGTCGGAGGAAAATGCCTGTTTTCCTTAATAGAAAAAATGATGCATATTATTAAAAACAAATCCGTTTCGACAAATGCAAACGCAAAAAACGAGGAGGCATGGAGGGAGGTAATATACCTCTCACTTCTTGGAAACGTTCTTATCCAAAAGGTCACCGTTTCTTGGCATTGTTAATAATTTCAATAATAATTTAACTTGCTGGAATATTAACTTTTAACCTTAAAATTAAAGAATGAAATTGTATTTAAATAGGAAAGAACATTTGCTGTTAATAAAATCTTGCCCTGGATCTTAACCAAATAATTAAATATTGTGTGATAGTAATTATACAGAAATAAATACCTGAGGAAATTCAGATATATCATAAACCTTCGGGAGTTATAATCCTCCTCTCCTCGCCGAGAAAACCTAAGTAAAGCTTGAATTACTTCGAACTTAACCCAAGTGACTTAACTCAACGCGATATAACATGAAGATCTTATACATTGTACTAAATGGAACTATTTAGGGTTCTCTTAACGGGGTTGTCTTAGTTAAACGACGTAACTTAAGAATTTGACAGCGTCAAACTGTCAAATGCTTGTTTAAAATATGCATTTTAGTAGCTATGGAACAATTCAGTGCTGCACTTTGTGTCTTTGAAAACGAAATGTCGGAGATATGCCAAATTTGGTATTTAAATTCAATAGCCTCTAAAAATGCGATACAAAGATTTTCAAGCAAACCACCAGTGCAAAACACCCTTTTCCCTTCTTATTTTCTCAAAAATGGCTCTAATCATTTTTATTAAAATACTATATATTTAAGATATGCACCTGACAAAATCTATGTCTTGAATTTTCTGAAAATACCTTATGAAATTCTCTTCGTTCGGAAGAAATTTGGTATAATTTTATGTAACTGGTAATCAGTAAGAGACAAAAACTGGGATACAAAAAAGTATAGATCCGTATTAGACAAACAATTAATTTGAAAATTATTTTTGTGACATCACCTATTAGCGGGATATCCGTTATGCTGTTTAAAGTTTTTCAAACCACTTCAATGTTTTGAGGTGCTTTCTTATTCAGTTATTTTTAATGTATTGGAAAGAATCTCAAGGCCAGCATACTGCGATCCACTATTAAACATTTGACTATCACTTCGTTTCCATCTATTCCCTAGTACTTACAACGATAGTGTAATGTAACTATTTCAGCAAAGGTTTGTCTCAAGTAATATGACGTAGATAGAGACAAAGTTTTGAAAGAATAGTTTATGTATATAAAAATAAACGATGGTGGCAGAGAAAGTAAGGTGATGTAGTATGTATTTTAATAATCGGGACTCATTTTTATTACACAGAGACTATTTCGTCGTCGTTTCAACCTCTCACATCATGATAGCGTTCTTAGTAGGACGATGAGTTTTTGCATAGGCCAATTTCAAACATCTGCTTCTGAGAGGAAAAATAAACCATTAGATCCTTAATCGCCGTCAGAACAGCAGAAAACAGCGAGACAGTGCCACACATGCTTTGGAACAAAGCCCTTAACACTAGAGAGCCTGCTGCAGGTTATACTAATGTGCTCAATGGTAAATGAAGGACGGCGCTTTTAGAATATAGGTTGAGGCAGTATTTTTATATAATTATATAATATAAATTATAATAACAGCCCGCCTTAAAGCAATGTGTATAATATAATATATAAAATGTATCTAACAGTCATTGTATTATGCTTATATTATTATGTACATAAATAATAATGTTATGTGATTGTGTTACGTAATTTAATAATGTAGGAGCTTGAGAATAGAAGCCGAAAGTTGCTAACAATGACGTAGCAATGAGGTAACCTTGAGGCAATAATGAATTGGAAAAGATTATTAATGCTACTAATAATTCTTGGAACAATAATGTTATATTTAAAACAGTTTATAAATAGCCGATCAAAAACTAGAAAAGCTTCAAGTTAAATAAAAGTATTCTATTGGAGTAAGTTTAGCCAATCAGAGACTTGAAATAGAGGAAAAGTGCAAATTCAAGCGGCAGACGCTACAATATAGCGTACCGAAGCAGACGCTACAGGATTGCGTACCCGATCGGTACGGACGTGTTCAATGTGAGACATAAAAATTGATTGCGGTGAGAATAATATAACGTTTTCGTGTTAAAAAGTGCAGTTAAACCATAATCTCACAGCTCTACAGTAGGATACATCAGTGAAGTGTTATTTATTCGTGTGAAGGATTAATAAAAACAAAGTACAATACAATTATAATTTGTATAAGACTTGTTCTTTAGCCACACCACCCCTGCTAAGAAATACGTGTTCTGAAAGTTACTACTGACTCAGCCGAGGCATACATATATTTAAATAAACATTAAAATTAAAAAGTCGATTTTTAAACGTGGGGGCGAAGGCTACCGGAAGAGTGAACGTGGGGGCGAAGGCCACCGGAAAGTTCGTATCATACGTGGGGCGAACACTCCAAGAAACATATCTCCCGCGCAATACGTGGTGTAAGCACAACAAAATAACTTCAAGTTTGGCTCTCCAAACGTGGGACAAAACAACTTCAAGTTTAGCTCTCCAAACGTTGGGCAACAACACATGCTACTTCAAGGTTGAAATATGAGCAAGATGAAGCAATCTGTCCATTTATTAATTTAGTTTAAAGGATGGTGTAATGTTTTGCATTTACATGGCTTTCTCTACCCCACAATCGTTCATTTTTATATGGCTTCTACAAACTATTCTTATAAACGCTTATCTTTGCATTTACTTCATGTTAAACGAGATAAACCTTTGCAGAAATGGTTTCATTGCACATTTCACTGCAGGTACAAGGGAAATAGAGGAAGCCGAATCGACAGTCGGATGTTTAAGAGCTACTCTTTTTAAGCTCTTCACATGACTTTGCCAAACAGTATTTTGAAAGAACGGCAGAAGTACTGCAAAATTCTAATCATAATAACGGTTATGTCGGAAATAGCCAATTCCCCCCTCAAAAAGTTTTTGAAATAATTGTACGTTTTAAACAGTTCTACACAGTTTGTGCATATGAAATGGTTTATCCCTTGTACAAAATTATACAAAATTCCTTACGAAAGAACACGACCTCACAGGCTATTTACAGAAAATCCAAGATATGCTTTTCATTTGTCATGTAAGTATCTTAAAAGTATGGTATTTTAATTCAAAATCTTTAAAGCCATTTTGAGAAAATCAAAATATGTCGAACATTTTTACATTCATAGGGTTGGGGATATTTTCTTGAAAATATACGAGTCGCAATTTTGGAAGTTACTTAGCTTAAATACCTACTTTGGCATTTATAAAGCATTTTTTATAGTTATGCTTCTGTCTCTCTCTCTCACACACACACATCATACATACAAGGAGCTTTTTCTAAAAATGATTTTTTGGATTCAGTGAGCTTCAAAATACGTATTTTCGATGAAATCTCGACATCGAATTTTCGGGTAGAAACAATACTTCCTCTTACCTACTATGGGTAGGTAGCGGGCGGGAGAGCTCAGGCGGTATTGTTTGTGATACGGGATCGGGAGGTTCCGCGTTGGATTCCCGGTGACCGCGCACTCTGACCTATGGGTTTTTCGTGGTTCCCCTGTTCGACAAGCGAAGCTGGAGTGGTTCATCTTCTACCGCGACTTTCCTGCCCCTTATTTCCTGTATACATAATCTTCCTTTTCATCTGGTTTAGGGCTGTAGGACCAGACGATGGTGTTCGGCGGGTTGCGGCTGGACGGTGACTTTCGTTCTGTAGAGGTTTCTTCCCTGGCGTCGCTGCAGGGACTCTCAATTAGGTCTCTCCTCCGACTGGGTTTCACCCATAGGGACAGCGGGGAGTTGGTTGCTTGTGGGTAGGACCGGGCGCCGCCGGATATTGCAATCTAGAAACGTTAGGGACCCCGGACATGCTTGCGCCCATTCGGAATCCGAATCTGGACGCCCTTCGGTCTCTCCCCTCATACCTCCCTACCAGGGGTCACGTTGGAAGCAGAAAGGGTGGTTACGGCCTACTTGCGATGCTCTCCTCCGAGAAGGACGTCAAAGAAAGTAAAATGTAACTGTTAAGGCGTATTTCGTATTCTTGATTTAATTTTAAAATTCTCAGGTTCACATGATCATATTTTAAAAGTGCCTAATGCATAATTAAAACTGAATATGAAAATTTATGCAATTTAAACAATTTTTAATAAATGCGGGTTCTCTTGTGTCCAGCAAATGATTAACTTAATCCAGCAACGTCTTCAGACGTTAATGGAACAATCCGAAAATCTAGTTACATCTGCGAGAAGCATATTATACCAATGTTGTTTTCCTTTAAGGTCGCCAGTGGTGGAGCTGCTGTGCAATTCAAATTCATCCCGTCCAGGTGACTAGTTAATTAAGACTTACGCTCCAAGAACTACGACAGAAATGGCTAATTATCTCGCCAAGTACTGTTGTCTTTGCCAGATTAGACCAGCTCATCGCAAGCTCGTTACCTGTGGAGAGGTTATGGAAAAACTTAACGGAGTAGATGTACTCTTTCTTTAATCAAGTGGTTATATCGAGAAATGGGAATAGCTGGAAAGTTAGATCGCTTGCACAAACTTCTGCCCCAGTAAAATCTCTAGATTCCTAATGGAAACAAAAGGAATGAAGTGACGATAATCGAGAATATAACAAGAATCGTCTTCTGCGAACTTAGATCGTCACCATTTTGTTTTACGATAATGTTCGTCTCGTGTCTTTATGCACATGTTTCTACTGTTTACTACTTCCTCTTTTCTTCCACTCCTTTTCATTATCCCTTAGCATCTCTTCATAATGTTTTATTTCCCCATCTTGCACACAGTCGCATGTCGTTCTCATCTTTTTTTTTTCCCGTAGCATGTTAACGGTCTTTATCTCCAGTTTCACCAGTTTGCATTATTCGCTCTGTCACTCCAGGTCGCTATCTACTCCCCACATCTAGTCTCTACAAGAGACTAAAGTGTTGACGCCGTGTTTATTATTTTTTCTTCAGTTTCTTTGGTGTATGCAGTGGCGTGCAATGAGACGGAATTAAGGCTAGTATACTTTCGGGACGAATATTCACACTACTTGTCTTTTTCTTATTGTGCTTTTTAACGACGCTATCTTGGTACCCAAGCTATATTCTTTTTTATACTTTTGATGAACATGTAAGTTTTTGAATGATAGTAATAAGGTATAAAGTACCTATGCCCTATTATTTTCGAGACTGTAGTAGTCTTAGAGCCAGATATCCGCTTCTTTAAGCAAACGGCTTGACTTTCTCCCTTTTCTTTTCACTTGTTTAAATATAATGCTTTCCCTGTGGGTTAGTGCCAACATTATTTATTTATATTATAGAAAGGCCCCAAACGAGTCAGCGCTAGTAAATAGGAACATTACATAAGTGTGTTTAATTAAGTAAGGCAGAGGTTTACATAAAGTTTCCATACAAAAATAAGCAGAAGGAAGGGAAAACACCTCATGTTGTTGATTTATTTAATTTAACGAGATAGTAAAATAAGCTATAAAACAGAATTAAAGTTATAAAAGAATATCGGGTATAATAAACAGTAAACAGTAGTATACAAAAACAACATGTGAAGAAACTAATTATCAAAATATTTAGGTAAGAAAAAAAAACTTAATTTCTTTCTGAACGTATTATCTGAATTTAGAAGTTGCATTTCTTGAGATAGACTGCTGTATAATGCAGTAATTAAGTTCATAACATTCGATGAACAACATCTGGACATATTGAAGGTTTGTGTTATTCGCTGTTTGCTCTTCTTCACCTGTGGTTGTGAGCATTTCTATTTTGTAAGACTTAATTGAGTTTAAGTAGTTTATGTAAAAAGGTTACAGATTTAATTTTAGAAGAAACGGATTCCACAACATTTTTAAACTGTGGTACAAATCTTTAGTAGGAATTAGTTGATGACAATTAAACAACCTTTTTAAAGCTCGGTTTTCAAGCAGTTGAAGTTGGTTAACATTTTGGTACTATCTTATGGTTATTGGCTCTAAGATACCAAAATAGGAATTTAAATATCCCTGTGCATGGCTGCATTAAGCTAACCACAGCACTTTCCATTTTGATTCCTGAAAACTAATTATTGTACTGCAATAACAGCTTTTCTACAACAATGTAAGTGTTAGATTAAATTTCTGCAGTGAATTTGTTTTATGTTTTTTTCAATATTGATATACATAGAATAACTATACACTTATATATAAACTGTTACGTAATCTATTTAATCAAAGCTTTCAACGGAACAGTTAATTAGATTAATTTTAAATATATCCTAAATAATAAATTAGTATTAAATTAGAAGGAATGAAGTAATCATCTATCGATTATGGAAACCAACTATCCCGCTAGGGGCAGCACGGTGCTGACCAGATCATCTCCCCTATCGGCTGGATGAATGTCCACCTCTGCGGTGGTTACCTTGGCTTGAGGGAGGCAGTCATGTTGGTCGGTTCACGTCTTGCTACAGATAATAATAATAATAATAATAATAATAATAATAATAATAGTAATAATAATAATAATAATACTGATTTATATTATTATTATTATTATTATTATTATTATTATTATTATTATTACTAATGTATTAATAGGAGTAACGTAGGACGCTTACTCTTCCCGTCTCGCACTCTTATCGCTCTTCTGATAAACAGACGGACAGATGGTATTGTCTTTATACGCACGCAAGCGCGTATACGAGATCTTAGAAAAGTTTAGAGTTATACAGGCATCGTCATCAATGTTGACACGCTGCAACAATTTTCAGTAAAGTAAAACTATTAAATTAACAATATCGAATTTGTGTGTAGTTCAGAGGTTAGTCAGTTGACAAACGGCATGTGTTGATATGAGACAATTTTCTTTTACAGCGTTAGCTAAAACATTGAGACCAGGTGCGCTCACTCCGGAACAAAGATTGGAATTTGTGCTTTGTGGTGATAACCACAGAACTTTGATACAGACTGCATATGAGTTTCACAGGCTGCATCCAGAAATTCCAAAAACATAATCTCAAGTTGTAAATAAACTTTTAAATACATTTAGGACTTTCGCTGTACTTGATACAAAACGAAGCGGTAGGTCAAAGGCAAGTACTGATGAAAGTAATACTACTAAAGTGATTCCAAAAGTAATTGCGAGCCATAAAAGTTTAATTCGCTGTGTCTAGTGGAGTGAACAAAGAATCTATTCGGCGATTATAAAAAAAACCATAACATTTTCGTCCGTACAAGCAACATGTACACATCGGTTTTGTATTTGGATCACCAATCAGATGGACAATGATAACGGCTTTATTAATCGCGTCATACTCAGTGATGAGTGTTCATTTTACTGGACGGTCATGCGCATACTGAAAACGCACGGTACTGCAAAATCCAGGTTGAATGCGTGAGACTAATAACCTAGGTGCTACCCGTAATTGTGTGGTGTTCTCCTTGGTGATGTGGTATTGGGCCCATATTTCTAGGAAGCTGACGTGGATTAATATTCTTATAGTTAAGGTCTCGACTCTACTTTATTAGATTCTCTAGATGAACTGTCATTGAACAGACGGCAGAGATTGTAGTTTCGACAGACCTACTTTTCAGTATGCTTGTTCGAGATAATTTGAATCGCAAGTTTGGACATGTATGGATTGGACGGGATACAATACCTTGGCCTGCACGCTCACCTGATTTCAACCTCCTATATTTTTATCTTTAGGGATATGTAAAAAAATGTTTTTAGACTCAATTCGCATCTTTGGAAGACTTGAAGGTGTGAATCAATCATGTCATTCGACATACTTACCCAGCTGCAGTTTCCAGTGGAGTGCTGAAGTCCAGGATAAAATAGGCATTGTCTCTTCTGCTAACATCTGCTTTCGCTCTTAAATGAACATGACAAGTATTAGATATGGTTAATTTTAACATTTTACATCGCTGAACATTACTGCATTTTTCAACTGAATTTTGAACCTCACGGTAATTTGCAATACAAGTGTGACAAGTGCATCACTGGAGAACGAGGAAGAGTTTGAACTTCAACTCAATGGAGTCAAATGTAGCAGTCAGAACAGGTTCCGTGAAACTCAGCAGGCTGAACGGAACCCAGGAAACGAAAGAGGATTCAGCACCAACAAGAGAAAACAGGTATCAAATAAGCCAATAAACTATTCAAATGTTTTTATTCTGCTTTTACAAGGGAAGTGTAGCGGCATCCAAGTGTAGAAAAATTCCTACACAAACTGATCTTGGATGAAAACATTATTTCCGACAAGTAGATGTCGAAGGTACTTAGTATATAAATGAAAGACTCAGATATCCTGTAGTCGACCAGCACTTGAATGGATAATATTTGGATTTAAAACATGATATTTTGTTAAAACTAGAACTGGAATTTAGTGAGGGCAAAATGTAGCACTGGGAGTGAGAGCGCATAATTACCATTGTTGGATCTACTTACCCGTGCGAAGATCATTTTGTATAATGAATATTTTCTCATATATCAGTACGTGCGGAGGTGACTCTTACAAACTAGTCATCAAATCATAAATAAACTGGTTAATTCTATACGAAAATAAAAATCTAAGTTCGTTAGATTCAACATTTAGCATGAAATTTCGCTTCGTATTCATATAATATAGTTTGCCAAAGTGAAAACAATATTTGAAATAATGCAACACCTACAATCAACAAAGTATCAGGATTATTGACATTGTTAACACATTTAATTTTAAAGCATTACATGTGGTTGTAAACTTATGGATCAAATTAAATTGGAATTTGTTAATTCTAGTCTTAAGACATCTTTAAAGCAACTAAAATTCATAAGGTGATATCCACCGAGCGAGATGGTTCAGGCGGTAACGTCTGTGACCCGCGTTCGGGAGGTCAAAGGTTCGATTCCCAGGGACCGCCCACTTTTACTCATGGGTGTTTTCGGGGTTTTCCCGGGTCGTCAGGCGATTGCGGGAGTGGCTTCTTTCATCCTCCGAATAACCTGTTCCTCCATTTCGTTCCATTAATTATTGCATCCATCCTTCCTCCTGTATGATCTTTTGGGTTAAAGTGTCGGTGATAGTGTTTTGGTGCAGCTTGGCAGGGAAAGAGGGTGTTATCTGTGAACTTTCTCCGTCTTTCGGGCTTCGGCTGGTTGCCAGGGTATAACGATAGCTCCTTGGGGGAGGGGTGTTGGACTCTATTTGGGGCAGAGTCCCCTGTCTGGCTGTCCAAATGCCAGGGCGTCTCAATCTGGAAATTGTAGGAAACCTGTCATTTGTTGTGCCGTCACTCCTGGTTCTGGCCGCCCGGTGTCTCCCTCACCTCAGCCCTCCCTCACAGGACCGCTTTTCGAGGGATGTCGGTATAATATCCTCATTCCTGGATCCGTTCACCCTCCGCTTCACAATCTAATCCAACCCAAGGTGTTCTCAAAGATAAAATTACTGAGCATCTCTTTTTTGCATGGTTTTAACATACGCTTTCTTAGAAAAATTGTAGATAGTGTCTTTATTTTTCCAGAAAGTATTGCAGGAAAGGTAATTTCAACTATCCAAAATTCTCGACTTATGAACACATGTGCATGCCGAATTTGGTATATTTTCATTCCTTTATTTAGCTATACACTCTTCCAAGTATGGTTTAGATAGACTAATAAGATCAGTAGTGCTAAGAATCATACGACAGAGATCTTTTTCGCTAACCGTTACAACCTATGGAAAAGCTTTTTGGAACATATTATTTGCACTTCACTATCCACACGTCACAAAATAGGTAGACTAAGATTCCTCTCTGAGCATATAAGATCGCCACTCGGCCTTCTTCTAGAGCAGTGGTGATGAAAACGCGACTCGCGAGGCAGTGTGACTCGCAGGCACAACTCCTTTTCCAGGTGTCTATTCATTTGTTTTCCATGTGCTGCTGAGTGGTTTACTGCGTGTTGCATATTTTATCATTCGAGAGAGAAAGGCATTTTCGCCACCCTTGTTCTAGAGCAGAGATGGCGAAAACGCGACTCGCGAGTCATTTTGATTCATAGGCGCCGTTCCCTCTCTGCCATCGTCCCTTTGTTTTTCACATGCTGTTGAGTGATGCAGTGCGAGTTGCATATT
This sequence comes from Deroplatys truncata, assembly GCA_030765065.1. NCBI lineage: Eukaryota > Metazoa > Arthropoda > Insecta > Mantodea > Mantidae > Deroplatys > Deroplatys truncata. The sequence goes on from CM060981.1 coordinate 173,648,678, forward strand.
TGGTGATTCGCGGAAGGAAGGCGTTTTCGCCACCCTTGTTCTAGAGTATCTAACCTCATATTGTGATGACAGTCTATAAAACAATTATATCGTTGCTAGTTTGAATTATTGTTAAAAATGTAGTAATTTGATATTCCTGTGACGAATTATGATTTCAAGAGTGAGATACCTCTTGATACAAAGCTTTGAAATTTCCTTTGTGTCGACTGTAATAAGGACTGATTATATATACTGAAGGTAGTTTCTGCCCCACGTATGGAAGTCAATTTGAAGAAGGAGAATTTTAGGAGGAGGTGTATTGTATTTCGACTGTTGGGGAGCCGAACTTGAAGTAGTTGCAACCGCACGTATGGTACCCGGTAGCCTTCGCCCCAAGTTTAAAAATATTAACCTTGTATTTTTACTGCTTCTTTAAATATTATATATTTATGTTTGCCTCGGCTGCGTCAGTATTAATTTGTAGAGACATGAATATCTTAACAAGGCGTGGTGCGGCTGAAGAATGTAGGCTTACACATATTATAATCTGTGCTTCACTCCATTTATTAATTATTTAAACGATTAAAATAACACTTCACTGATATACAGAGCTGTGAGATTATTTTATTTATTACTTGCACTTTTTAACACGTAAACCATTTTCGTCTCACACTAAATACGTATTAAACTTCTCGAGAACGCGTTTCGCGTCTGGTTAGTAACGCTGTCTGCTAGCAACTGACTTCTGAATTTGTAAAGTTTGCCCTATTTCAGTTTGGTTAGTAACGCTGTCTGCTAGCAACTGACTTCTGAATTTGTAAAGTTTGCCCTATTTCAGTTTCTGATTGGCTAGTCCTACTCCAATAGAATACTTTCATTTAACTTAAGCGTCTTTCTGGTTGTTGATTGGCTATTTTATAAACTGTCTCAAAAATTACATTATTGTTTCCAAGAACGACTAGTAGCATTATTAAACCTTCTATTTCATTAATTCCTCAAGGCTACATCATTGTTACCTCATTGTTACCAACTTTTAAACTATAATTTTCACATCACATACATCATTAAATTACGTAATACATTCACATAACATTATTGAACATGTACATAATAATATAAACATTAATACTATGGCATTTACATGCATTTTATATGCAATATTATACACATATTGCTTTAAGGCGGGCTGTTATTATATTTTATGTTACATAATTTGACTGAAAACATTTAAGCGTTAAAAATACTACCTCAATATATATATATATATATATATATATATATATATGACTCATTTTGTGTATAACAGATATACATAAAAGCAATTTTCAAGTTTTATTACATAAATTCATTTCTTCAAAGCTTTTAAAGGATACAAAACATTATCTTAAATTATATACAGGGTGGACCATTTAAGTTGAGTTGTACATCATCTCCAAAACTAAGCGTTTTAGAAAGAAATGTTTTTCATAAACGTTGCTTGATATTGTAGAGGAAAGTAAATGCCATTAGTAGTGTTTTGCTTGGAGGACGTTGTGATGGTCATTTTAGGGCCAATTTAAAATTACTTTCTCTGCTACATATAGTAAGTAGGGGAAGTATTGTATTCCACCCAAAAATTCGATACGGAGATTTCACCGGAAATATATGTTTTGAGACCCCCTGAATCAAAAAAAAGCATTTTTGGAAACATGTCTATGTGTGTGTCTGGGTATGTATTTGTGTGTTTGTGTGTGTGGCTGTCTGTGAACATCATAACTCAGAAACGAACTTGTCGGATAAACACCAAACTTGGTATTTAGGTTCAGTATCTTCCAGAGATGCGACACGAAGGTTTTCAAGAAAATCCCCCTCACGCCAGATTACAATTTAAATGGAACATTATTCGAAAATTTTAATTTTCTCAAAAATGGCTCTAACGATTTTGATTAAAATATCATATGTTTAAGATATTTTCGTGACAAATAAAATGTATATTATGAATTTTCTTGGAATGTCTCTAGATCGCGTTAAAATACACAATTTATGTAATATACATTTTTTTTGTTGAGTGAACCATTTTGGAGATATTGCTTGTTATTCCCTTAATTTTTTTAATACTTATTTTCTCAAATGGGAATTAGTTATTCATTTTTTTGTCGTGGATATGCAAAGAGTATAAATCTGTGGCAAAGAGAATGGTGTTGCACATAGCAACCATCTATTAAGAGATGTGTCTATGCTTAAAGGCTACTGTATTTCTATATTGCCCTGCAAATACAAAACAAGAGGAACATAGTAGGCCTTAAGCGATAATCAAATATTTTTAGAATTGGTCACTACGTGTAAAATGTAATTCTCTTTGCATGCCAAAAGATCGTTTATTTCGATTAATATGAAATAGGTGGAGAATAAGAGTTTGTAAAAATAGTTTGTACAAGAGTAGAGGAAGTCATGCGAGTGTAATTCATCAGAATTTTCTTAAATAGGAACCTACAATTAGGGTCAATTAAATTTGATCCTAGAATATCACAACGTTCTCCAAATAAAACACTACTAGTGACATTTACTTTCATCCATAATATCAAGCAACTTATGTTCAAGACATTTCTTTCTACAACGCTGAGTTGGAGAAACTGTAGAGCCTCAACTTAAATGGTCCACCCTGTATGTATGTATGTATGTGTGTGTGTGCGCGCGCGTGCGCGCGTATGTGTGTGTAGAGTATATAGGAGAGAGCGAGCGCAGTTTTGCGTTTGTATGGGAAAGGATAGGGAAACCTAGGGTAAAAGCGACGATTCAAGGAGAAAAATGTGCTTATACGGGGAAGATAGGGAAAACGGGGACAGATCCGAGGTAGAGCAGGTGTGTAGGAGGTGAACGTCCTTTATATGAGAGAGGTGGGGAATGCGAGGAGGAGTACTAGACAGAGTTTGAGGTGTAGAGTAGGCGTTTATATGGGAAAGATAGGAAAAACCGTGGACAGATGTTAGGCTAGATATGTGCTGAAGGAGGGAATATGGACTTATACAGAATGCGGGAAGAGGTGATAGACTATACAGTGCTTGAAGGGTAGAATATCTCTTTTATATGAGAGAGATAGGAAACCGAGGAGAGGTATTAGGCCAGCAGGGTTTGAATAATAGAGTATAAGTTTATATGGAGAGACGAGGGCAGATTCTAGGCTGAGAGAACCTTCAAGGAGGAAAATGCGTTTATATGGGAGAGATAAGGAAAACGAAGAGAGTTCCAAGGTAGTGCAAGGGTTGAAGGAAGGGAACGCCCTTTATGTGTTAGAGGTAGGGAATACGAGAAGAGGTAGTTAGTTAGACAGAGGTTGAGGAGTAGGATATACGTTTATTTGGGGAAGATATGGAAAACGGAGAGAGATCCTATGCTAGGAGAGAGCTGAAGGAGGGCAATGCACTTTGTATGAGAGATGTAGGGAATACGAGGAGAGGTGCTAATTTAGACAGAGGTTGAGGAGTACAGTTTGCGCTTTTATGGGAAAGTATAGGAAAACGCGAAGAGAGACTAGAGAGGTTGGTGTTGATGTATGTGTAATCTTCATATATGCCTAACATCATTTAGACTCATTGACTTCATGATTTAAACGTAAAGAAAGGCTATATTGCGTTCTAACTTCGCCGCATCGTGCCTCTAAAGTGTTGGACGCTGGTCGTCGATCGAAGGACCCTGCCGCGTGTATTTTGATTGATTAATGTAATTAAACGCTTGTCATCGATCAGTGAATACAATTGTTCCAATTAAGCATTTTTTATTGTTACAGTATAAAGAGTAATTCGGATAGTATAGTATCGTATGTATGTAGGGTAAAGCGCTTAGTATCAGAAGTGTTCATGTATTCGGAGCAGCGATTCGTACCAGAGCTATTTGAGGTAATTTTCATATGATTCGGGTAGTATGTCGGGTATTTAAATCATTTTAACAGGTAATTCAGGTAGCGTCACAAGTATTCACGATAATATAGAGAATAATTAGATTATACACATTTCTCATTCAAAGTTACAACACTTTTGTATACTTTTTTTCTAAATCTTACAAACGTTTTATACGCTAAACAGTTAGTGTGAGACGGAGAGGGTAAACTGTATATTGGTTTACTGTGAAGGTAAATAGAAGTATTCTAAAGTAACCCCACCCAGAACATTCTAACCTATCCCTACCTTGACTTCTCATCGTCAATTCAATCCTATCATCATCTAACCTAACCAACGTATCAAGACGTAGCACCACGTAACATAACCACTTAACATGATGAAACACTCCGTAAAATAACCACGTAACGATATAACGTAACCAACAAACGTAACCACGTAACAAGACGTAACACCATGTAACCACGTGACAAAACGTAACTCCGCGTAACCACCACGTAACAAGTATTCACAGTCCGTAACATAGCCACGTAGCCACATGACAAGACATAACATCACGTAACAACACATTTAACCTCGTGAAAAGACGTAACCAACGTAATATCGCGTAGCACCACGTAACATAAGCACGTAACCACGTAACAAAGCGTAGCAACCATGTAACCACGTATCATGGTATTAAGTAACATGACGTAATACCAAGTGTCATGACGTAACCAGAAACGTAACAAGACGTAACACCACCTAATCCCCCTAACCAAGGATAACATCGAGTTTCTTTTAGTGAAATTGCGGGGTTTTATTCAGGTTTTATTATTTCAGAATCGTAATTGAAAGGTTTTACATCAACATACGGCTCCCCTTCCATCTTCTTATTCTTCTTTATTCATCAGGTGTCTGCTAGGTGTGTACACATCACATGGACAAACTCCCATTTTTTAAATTGTGGACTCGCGGAGAAAATCTTCATCCTTGACTTACATTCTCTTATGCGCTGTTTGTAATGCTGCAATGCCCATATGCATATGTCGTTATTCCATCCTCGGCAATAACTCTTATGTTATCAAATGCAGCCAATGTGATTTTATTCACTTGCATTGTGCTAACAGCATGCTCCCGGGCAGGATCAGATGCATGGGCGTTCTGATGATTTCACGGGTTTAAAGACAGTCTATATATCGGTCAAAAGTAATGTACAGCTTAATTGCACTACGTTGTATACCTTTAATGTTTTTTTATCATCGAGCCTTGAATATCTAAGGCGTACATCTTAGGTCGTAGTCCAAGAAAACGAAGAATGATTTTGCTATTAGCCTCATATTTAAATTTTCCCGACACCTTTTTTGTTCTGTGTGGAGTGACATATATGGTTGACAGGATAATTAGCAGTATACAGGTGTTGGAGAAAACGTAGCTTGTCCTGGTGCACATCTTCAGTTGTCACACGATGAATGAATGAGTGTTCATATACATAAGCTTCAGGTTTTCAGCTCCATAATACGGTAACAACACATCCTAGTGATAGTGATACATTAATGTATTGGAGATGTACAACACACTCATACCGATGTATATAGCCTTGTTGAACACAATCAGTCGAGATCCATATGAACAGCAGCTAGGTTGATAGCATATATCGTTCGATCGATAAACGTAGTCTTAGCAATGAACCTTTCCAAGCTCTTCTCATTTGTAACCTGCCGTATATCCATCGATTACGCATCATCTACATAGTTTTTCCGAACATAGAATTGTTGAACATCTTTGCTGCTTTCGCGGTTTTCGCCGGTCGACAGCCGAATGCTAGTAGTTTCTTATCGATTGCAATTTCCTTTCCCTTTCATTCTATATCCTTTGCATCTTTCACATGTGCTTCTAAGGTTCGAGGTTCGATTTGCGTAGGTCGGTCACTTACTCTGACCTCGGATTTTTCGTGTTTTTTTCTGGTCTGCAGCCGAATGCCTGAGTGGTGTATGCTACCACGATTTTCTTTCCTTTCATTCTATTTCATTCGCATCTTTCACGTGTGCTTCTAGTGTCCAGAGTTCGATTCCCTCGGTCGCTCACTCTAGCCACGGGTTATTCGTGGTTTTCGCTGGTCTGCATGCAAATGCCAGAATGGCGTATGCTACCACGATTTCCTTGCCCTTTTAGTCTATTTCATTTGCGTCTTTCAAGTGTGCTTCTATGGTCCCGGGATCGATTCGCGTCGGTCATTTACTCTAGCCTCGGATTATTCGTGCTTTTTGGTTGGTCTGCAAGCGAATGACGGAGTGGTGTATGCTATCACCACTTCCTTTCCCTTTCATTCTATTTCATTCGCATCATTGTGCTTCTAGTTTTCGCGGCGTATGGTGAATGCTTGCTCAAGCATACTTGTCCCCTGCTCGGTTGACGGATCGTCCATCACCCTCATGAGCCAAGCACTCGAATCTGCACAAAGACCTACGATCATCTCTGCGCGCCTCTCTAAATACATGAACATGCGCGAAAACCTACGGATACATCCGAACATTTGTGTGACACGTATTGAAATATAAGAGCTTAGACGCTTAATCACCAATTTAGTATTAAATTTCAGTATATAATTAATCTAAAAAGTTTCGTGCCTCCTCTATACATAGGGTGATCTCTGGCATTGACAATTCAGGAAATCCAACAACAATCCTATCGTGGAATCCGCTGTCTCCCAGCTCCCAGTAGCTAACTCCACTGGTTACCGCACTGCGAGGCAGTTTATGTTCTCTCCATGGAATGCGCGGGTGTTTCAGGTGGTACCGCAGCAAACCGATTCTTTTTCACTCTGGTGGAGGAGTTTTTAGCGGGTATGCCAATTCGTTAGTGAATCCCACACACATTTCCGACTCCCATCGGAGCTGAGGTTAGTGATTCAATAATTTTCTGCTCCACTCGAAAAAAATGATCTTCATTCTGCTAATTATCTCCGAACGTCGTTGTTCTCTCAGAAAATAATCGGCTTTATAAAATGTTATCAAGGTGAAGAGGTGTACATTTACTTGAAGGGTTAATACGTTATTACATCAAAGTAAAGATGAATAAGTCCTCATATAAGGATATTATTTCTAGTACATCAGGATATTCTTGTGGTAAATGTGGAAAGGCATTTCTACGGGATATGATAAAAGAAGGCATGAGCTACGTTGTAAGAAGCTCTTCAAATGTAAATTTTATAATGCAACTTTCAAAGACAGTTATAAGAGTCGGCGACACGAGGATGCGTGCGAAATAAACAGGCTTGAGAAGAAACGTAGATTAGAACCTGCTAAACAAGAGTTATTATCTACAATGGAGGACTGTGACATGAAAGAATATGTAACTTCATTCGATGGGCGCTTGAAATCGTATTCATACGTTGTGAATCAACTAAGGTTCTGAATATGTACCTGCATGAGGCAAAACAGCCGATAATCCAGGCTGTACATAAAGTACTTGGTATTCACAGGAGTGTGAAAATGAATCTCCTGGCCGAGTGTGAATTTGTTAACAGTATCGCGGAAACCTGCGACAAAACATTTAAAATCCTAATTCAAGCTGTTTTCCTAGAAACGGATCTAGGCTCTATGCTGGAAACGAAAATGAAGAAGTTGGTTACTGAAATGGAGGAATCACAACTTAAGCGCACCAACTGGGCTCTGTGGAAAGCGTTCGTCTTCGTATTAACAAGTACAATCGGTTACTAGGAAGTAGCTACATACCCCTGCCACCATCTTTTGGAGCTAAAGAAGCCTGCATTAATATCCAGAATTATTCCGATGAGCTATGCTTTATGTATTCTGTATTAGCGAAATTCGTTGAAGAACGCACAACGCGTGAGCAAATACGAGCCACTTCAAAATAAATATGACTTCATGTGTGTTACTTGCCCAACTCCACTTTCTCAAGTATCTAAATTTGAGAAGCTTAACCGATGTCTATCAACGTCTTCAGCCTGGATGAAAAGCATGAAGTGTATCCAATAAAGGTCGCTGAGGCTGAACTACCTGAACACCGTGATCTCCTGCTATTGAGTGACAGTAGTGGAAAACATCACTACGTTTATATAAAGGATATTGAAAAAACTTATTCGACGTCAGAAAACTAAGCACAATGGACGTGTTTATACCTGTTTTACACATTTTGATTATCGATATGATCGAAGTGGACTGGAAAAACTACAAGAACATGGAGTCATCTGTAATCAACATGATGTTGGGAGGGTAGTTATGCCTACCAAGGAGAAAGCAATTGCTCAATTTAAAATTTTTCAAAGGATGTTGAAAGTACCTTACGTCATCTACGCAGACTGTAAAAGCATTCTCGCACCAGTCATACATGCCTCCCCAATCCTGAAACTTCATATAAAATCCCTTATCAGCAGCATGTACGCATGAGTTTCTGAATTTAGGTTAAACCGTCATCCGATGAACATCTGGAAACTGGTCTTCCTAAGCACCCTTATGTATATCGTGCTGTTGATGCTACTCAGAAGTTTATGAAATATCTGTCGTTCCTTGCAAAGGAAATTAATAATATATAAAAATCTGTCATGCCTCTGAATGTTACAGATCAACAGTAGATGAATTTCAACTCCTCTACAGTATGCTAATTGTGTGGAAAAACCTTTACTGAAGAGAAACTACACAGTACGATCGCTTCAGCGGTGAATATCGTGGAAGTGTACATAATGAATGTAATATAGCCTGCAAAACACCTAAATAAATTCCAGGCCTCATGTAAACCTCAGTGGGTGTGACTCACACTTCATTCTTAAGGAGCTGGGATGCACATGCGAGCGGGTGGATATAATTCCTAACTCTGAAGAAAGCTATATATCATTCTCTAAGTATGAAGGAGATATAAAGCTTCTGTTTGTGGATAACTTTCGGTTTCTCAGTAAAAGTTTGGATAAGCGGGTGAAAAATCTAACATCGCACCCTGAAACACTGAAACACTTCGGAGAAGACAAGTTGGAGTTGATGACACGTAAAGGAGTATTTCCGTAACATTACGTCACGTCATGGGATGTTTTGAAAGAGACCTGCCTGCCTCCTAAGGACTCCTACAATAGATTAAATGAAGAAGAAATTAGTGATGTTGACTACGATCATTCTAGAAATGTATGGGAGCTGTTTAATGTAAGAAACCTGGGTGAGCACAGCGACCTCTACTTAACCTCTGATGTACTTCTTCTAGCTCATATCTTTGAGACATTTAGAGATCAAACCCTCATAACACATACAGTCGACCCTGCTCATTATTTCGCCTCTTCAGAACTTACGTGGGACGCCATGTTGATGTATACAGGAATTCAGCAAGAATTGTTACAGGATTATGACCAATTACTCATGGTGGAATCCGGCATAAGAGGAGGTTTATGTCAAGTTTCCCACCGGTATGCCGTAGCAAACAACGCCTACATGGAGAAGTATGATCCGTTAAGACCCCGAATTATTACATATGAGGACGCCAATAATCAATATGGTGGTGATATGTGTACGCCCTCCCTTATGGTGGATTTGAGTGGGTGTCAAGTGAAAAACTCGACTTAAAAAGACCACAATAAGATGATCCACATGGATACATATTAGAAGTTGACATCGACTATCCTGCGGAAATTCACGATCTACTCAACGATCTACCTTTCGTGCCCGATGTATGAAGCCTAAGGACTCGAGTACAAAGAAACTGGTACCCAATCTTGGACCTCGAAAGAAGTATGTAGCACATTACATAACTTTGAAGCAGGCTCTTAATAATGGATACGGCTAACAAAACTCCATCGTGAGCTACAATTCGGACAGTCACAGTGGTTAAAACCTTATGTGATATTTAACAACACACTACGACAGCAGGCTGCAAATGATTTTGAGAAGGACCTCTACAAACTGTTCAACAATGCTATGTTCGAAAAGAAGCTGCGTAATCGTATGGATATACGACTGGTTACAAATGAGAAGACTCTGGAAAGGTTGATTGCTAAGCCTACGTTTAACGATTGAATAATATATGCTATCAACCTAGCCACTGTTCATATGGCATCCCAACAGATTGTGTTCAACAAGGTTATATACAGCGGTATGAGTGTGTTGGACATCTCCAAGACATTAATGTATCACTGTCACTATGTTGTGTTGTTACCGCATTGTGGAGCTGAAAACCTGAAGCTTATGTATATGAACACTAATTCATTCATCGTGTGACAACTGAAGATGTGTACCAGAATAAGCTACGTTTTTTCGAAAACCTAAAACATATAGCTGATTATCCCGTCAACCATATATGTCACTCCACTCAGAACAAAAGTGTTGGGAATATTTAAAGATGAAGCTAATAGTAAAATCATGCTACGCTTTGATGGACTACGACCTAAGATGTACGCCTTAGATATTCAAGGCTCGATAAAAAAAAGATTAAAGGCATAAAACGTAGTGCAATTAAGCAGCACATTACATTTGACCAATGCATAGCCTGCCTTAAAACCCGTGAAATCATCAGAACGCCCATGAATCTGATTCTGTCCGGGGAGCATGCCGTTAGCGCACTGCAAGTGAATAAAATCACGACTCCGTTTGATGACAAAAGAGTTATTGCCGAGGATGGAATAACGACATATCATATGGGCATTAGAGCATTACAAACAGCGCATAAGAGAATGTAATTCAAGGATGACGATTTCCTCCGTGAGTCTACAATTTAAAAAATGGAAGTTTGTCCATGTGATGTGTATACACCTAGCAGACATCTGCTGAATAAAGAAGAATAAGAAGATGGACGGTGAGCCGTTAACCCTGCCACTAGGAGCAATCCTAGTGCTAGTCTCAAGCCTAGATAAAGAGGAGAGGCGCCTACAACGAACTAAAATAAAGGTATGTTGATGTAAAGCTTTTCAATTAAGGCTCTCAAATAATAAAACCAGAATAAAACGCCGAAATTTCACTAAAAGAAACTCGATATTATTTCTGGTTACGGAGATTAGGTGGTGTTACGTCTTGTTACATTTCTGGTTACGTCATGTCACAGGGTGTTACGTAATGTTACGTGGTTATTATACGTGGTTACATGGTTGCTACGTGTTATTACGTCTTGTTACGTGGTAACGTGCTTATGTTACATGGTGCTACGCGATTTTACGTTGGTTACGTTTGTCACGTAGTTATGAAACGTGGTGTTACGTATTGTTACGTGATGTTACGTTGAATAGACAATGCGAAGTCAAGGTAGGGATAGGTTATGGCGTTTGGGGTGGAGTTAGTTTAGAGTGCTTCTGTATACCTTCACTGTAAACCAATATGCAGTTTATCCCTCTCCGTCTCGCTAACTGTTTAACATATAAAAAGTTTGTAAGACTTAGAAAAAAGGTATATAAAAGTTTAAAGTAAAATTGAGTTTTATTTATGGACGATCTTTAACTGCTGTGGTCCTTAGTGTCCCATTCTATATTGGGCGTGAAAGATCGTTAATTTTGCTCAGAGGCCTCTTTATCAGGCTTAAGGTTCTTTTACGTGCCGTAAATATACGACACGGGACCACCGGCTTTACTTCCCTTCCAAAGGAAGCCATGCTAAGGATTTTTACGTCCGAAACAATCCATTGCGCTCCACCAGGTTTGAACCCGCGACCTAGGGGACTACAGGTTAGCAAGGTAACCACTACAACACGGATGACGACTTTATATAAAAGTGTTGTAACGTTGGATGAGAAATGTTTATAATCTAATTACTCTCTATATTACCGTGAATACCTGTGACGCTACCTGAATTACCTGTTAAATGACTTAAATTCTCGACAGACTACCCGAATCAAATGAAAAGTACTTTAAATAGCTCTTCTACGAATCGCTGCTCTGAATTACCATGAACACTTGTGATACTAACCGCTTTACCCTACATATATACGATAGTATACTATCCGAATTGCTCTTTATACAGTAACAATAAAAAATGTTTAATTGGGATAATCGTATTCATCGATGGATGACCAGCATCTAACCCTTTAGAGGCACAATGCCGGGACGTTAGAACGCAATATAGCCTTCGTTAGCGTTTAAATCTTGGAGTCAATGAGTCTAAATGATGTTATGCACAGATGAACATTGCACTTATATAAACACTAACCTCTCTATTCTCTCTTCCCGTTTTCCTATAATTTCCCATCTAGACGCATACTCTACTACACAACCTCTGTCTAGATTAGCATCTTTTCTCGTATTCCCTACCTCTCTCATATAAAGCGCATTGCCCTCCTTTAATTCTCTCCTGGCATACTATCTCTCTCCCCTTTCCATATCTTCCCCACATAAACGTATATCCTACTCCTCAACCTCTGTCTAACTAACTACCTCTTCTCGTATTCCCTACCTCTAACACATAGAGGGCGTTCACCTCTTTCAACCCCTGCTCTAGCTCGGAACTCTGCTCGTTTTCTTTATCTCTCCATATAAACGCATTTTCCTCCTTGAAGGTTCTCTCAACCTAGAATCTGCTCTCGTATCTCCATATAAACGTATACTCTATTATTTAAACCCTCCTAGCCTAATACCTCTCCTCGGTTTGCTAGCTCTCCCATATAAAAGACATATTCTACCCTTCAAGTGATCTCTAGTCCTATCTTTCCTGTATATAAGCCATATTCCCTCCTTCAGCATCTATCTAGCCTATCATCTGTCCACGTTTTTCCTATCTTTCCTATATAAACGCCTACTCCACACCTCAAACTCTGTCTAGCCTAGCACTTCTCCTCGTATTCCCTACCTGTCATACAAAGCTCATTCCCCTCCTCCTGATCCTGTCTAGCCTAGCATCGACCCTCGTCTTCCCTATCTCACTCATATAAACGTATTTTCCTCCTTGAACGCTCCTCTAACCTAGCTACTCCTATCGTTTTCCTCGTCTCCCCATATAAACGCATACTCTGTCATTCAAACCCTCCTATCCTAACACCTCTCCTCGGTTTGCTATCTCTCCCATATGAACTCATATTCTACCCTCCAAGCTCTGTCTAGTCTAGCATCTCGTCTCGTATTCCCTATCTCTCCCGTATAAAGCATATCGCACCCTCCTTCAGCATCTGTCTAGCCTATTATCTGTTCACGTTTTCCCTATCTTTCCCATATAAACGCATACTCCACACCTCAAACTCTGTCCAACACTTCTCGTATTCCTCACCTCTCTCATATAAAGGAGGTTCCCCTCCTTCAACACCTGCTCTACCTCGGATCTGTCCCCGTTTTCCCTGTCTCCCCGTATGAACGCATTTTCCTCCTTAAACCGACATATCTATCCTCGTTTTCCCTATCCTTTCCCATATAAACGCAAAACTTCGCTCGCTCTCTCCTAGATATTGTACTGAAGTATGTATGTGTATATGTATAAGAAATGAAATAATAATGTATGAGAGTAATCCAAGAATTAAGGACCAATTGCGCATTCCCATTGTGTAGATCCCTGTTCTACTTATACCCAAAGTAGAATGGTTTCTTCATCTTACTCAGTATTTGGTGAGTGCCAGTTGAAATAGTTGTTATTGCATATTCTGTGATTAATAAAAATGAACTTTGTGATACAAAGTCCCGCCGACTATGAGGTGAGAGGAACTGGATTTTTGACTGCTTGAAGTTGAAACCTACAGAAGCTATTGTCAATACATGAACGAAGGAAATCTGAGAAACTGATATGAAATGTTAAATAATGTGCGAAAAAATGCGCATGGCGTAGCTCAAGTCGGATGTTCTTCACTTATCCCAGATGATTTAAGGAATCAGGTGAGCAATAAAATCGTACGAGACCGACGATGGGACCCTGGATGAATTGCAGATTTTTCGCAAACATTTCTCATATCTGTTTGGTGAAATTGTTTCGTAACATTTCGGTTAATGGACTAGCGGCAGCGGATTACAACATTAATTCTAAAGCTTATGGACAGATACGATAAATGTTTAAATAACGAAGGTGATTATGTGGAGAAATACAGGAAATTTCATTTTGTAAGTAACATTTTTTAATACTATGTTTTTTTCTGAATACATTAAAGTCAAATGGTCGTTACTTCCTGGATTACCCTCGGATTATACACTAGCGATACAGTGGATAATAAAGGTACAACACACATTTAGAGTAACAGTTTGGTTCAATAGCATTTAAACTGGAGAGCCTTGTGTCAAAATGCTTTAAGAGCATAGAAACGTAATTCTTTGTGTGAAGCAGTTGTAGAATACCTAAGAGCGCACATTTTTCCACTGCAGCGATCCACTTGTGATGCTGTTAAGACAAACTAAAAGAAACCCTACCATAGATACACGGTTGTATTAATGTCCTTCAAGTAAAATAAATTGTTTGTAACAAAATTTCGATACTTTGTACTTCAAGTCAAGAAAGTCACAAATTTATACTCGATACCCAACCTCATGACACAGAGTAATAATTTTAAACTTAAGTATTCCCCTTTATATAATAGAATATGCTGGGTTAAACCAGGTGATGAGTAGAAATCCGATTTAGCTTAAGGTCGTACTAGGTAAGCTGTTATCTTGTGAAGCGCCATTTCCTTTCACAATGTGCAAGTGAAATGACATCATTTGTACCTAGTTTTGAACCTATTCGGTGGATTTTCTCTCATTAAAACAACTACAACACCGTCCTGGTAGGATGGAACGTTGCTCCCTTTGTATTTTGGCCATTAGCGCGTACCTCCATGCCACAGAAAGGTTTAATAAACCGTTATAATTGTATTTTTTGAATTGGAAAGGTTGTCTACAACTTAATTTGCTTCTTTTTTTTATAAAATAGCTACATTTACAGAGTAAATACATAATGACTAAGTAACTTATTTGTGGGGGGATAATTTCTATAGACCCTTTAACTGCTATGATCCTACTGAGGGCTTATTAACATTTGATTTTTTTACTTTGTACGTTTAGGTTAGGTTACTGAAGTTGTACTTCTTTTTTTAATTTTTAAACTTATTTTCACAAGCACATTCACTCTGAAATTCACACTTCCAAACCCTTAGAGGGTAGGAAATAACCCTAATTAAAGAAAACTTCCCACCCCCGGCCGGCAATCAAACGAGGGATCTCAGAGTGAGAAGTCAGCTCGCTGACCACTCGACCACGGAGGTATTCCGTAACTTATTACTTAGTTCTTTATACGGGTTTAGAAACTGGATGGTAATTTCTATTTTAAGGGCCTTTCCTTGTGGCTTAGGCTTACTTCATTTACACAGGAATCCTAGCTGAAATTACTGTTTACTTTAACAGAGTTTCATCTTAATAGCGTGGGGTACTCTTTTAAGAAGGAGTGTATCTGACATGATTCAAATAAGACAAACTTGAATTTTAGTTCTGTCTGGTAACCTTGTTTCACACTTTTTATGTAATGTACATCAACTTCTCTCATCTGTTTCACGTATGTTTTTGTGTTAAAAAATGTAGAGTTATTTATACAATATGTATGTCAGGATGGCTAAATGGAATAAAGATATTGGGTGCAGAGTAAGATTTGGCAAGGATAAACATGTTACTGAAAATATCTTGTAACATTATTTCAAGAGTACCGTATAACTCTGCAGGGGGAAAGAACTATGCTAGAGTTAGGTAAAGTGAGTGTTCGAGCGGCACATTTTGAAACATTGCTTAAATGTACAAGAAAAGTGAATTCACTCAAATAAATCAAGTGAAATCAGGAACCAGCTTGCAATAAATGGTATGGGTGATATATGGTTAGGAAGAGAGGATATGGTGATATGATTCTTGGAACTAGAGACAGAATTTATGGGCAATGGTGGAAACAATGTTCTCTATACGGATTTTGGAAGCAATGGTGGGAAAGGGATGTACATCGAGAGGTGTAATAGGGATCTTTTTTATTTTTGTTTTATTTTTGGGAATAGGATAGAATTAAACGTGGAGTAGAAAGGAGAAGCTAGGAGGGGTATTGCGGTTCCACTGTTGCACCCCCATTAGTACGCGGTAGGATGACTGCCAGGTTATTGCGCTGGCAGTGGAGTAAAGGAATGTCCGGGTGACACCATGACCGAGGCCCTGGTCGCCACACGCGGAGAGTTTCGTGGAGAGGAGTTGGAAGGGATTGTGGCATAGTTTTCTTTATTGCATCAGAATTCTAATGTTGAGTGCCCCTCGAGAGGTGCGCTCAGTTTTGGCGAGGGTAGTTGAATTTGTTGGACGGATAAAAATGAGCTGCTTCTTGTGCCATCAAGTAAGCGTTGGTTCGCTCCTGCCCACTCTTCAAGCCGGAGAGTACAGAAGTCCACTCGGCCATCGTAGTGTGCAGGGTCTTCGCTTTGTTAGCTAGACGTGAAATCATGTGCCTATACTCCTTCAGGCCGTCTGTCGGAGCTGGCGGTGCTGGTGTAGGTGGCAGACTGGCGATGACGATAGGGATCAAAGAGAAGATATTGCATTGTTTAAACTGGGAGTTTAGAGATTAAAAGGTTAAAAGAGAGTGACAGAAGAAGGAATTTGCCCTATATGCAGGGATAAAGAAGATGCAATTCCTATTTTATTATAATGCAAAGTCACGGATACATATAAGGAAAGAGTTTATCCAAAATAAATGGCTGAAGATAACAAAAAATGTAGTCATTAAAATTTTTTGTGAACAATCTCAGATTATTAATTTAGAGAGTTATTCAGAATTAAGAAGAAATGGACCAGGTCGGTAAATCAAACTGAAAAACATAGATTCATAAAGCACAGCCATAATCTGGTAACAGAAAAATATGAGCTAACAGATTTAGAAAGTAGTCTTATTAATTATCTTGTATGGTCTGGAAAATAACCTGCGTTAGCTCCAGGCTATAAGAACTCTATGAACACTAAAGTAAACAAATATTAATACCCTTTAGCGGGTGTTAAATACTAACGTATTGAGCTAGTTACATAAGTATGATGTATACGAATACGTAGAAATATCAGTTTTCTCTGCAAGCATTTGTCTGGAAGTAGAAAAACATGGGGCCTTCGAAAATGTACAGACAAGGTAAGCAACATTGGGGTTTTCAAAAGAGTGAGTGAAGGGAGAACAATGTGAAAACTAACTCAGAAAGAGGAAATAAAATTGGCTGGGATGTTGGATAATAAGAATCTGTTGCTAAGAAATACGTTATAACAAATAATAAATGACCAAAACGTTTCCGGGCAGCAAAAGATGCCAGCTAAGAAACAGCGCTAAAACAAAGAGTTCAAAAAGTGGAGTTGAAGGAAAAGTATAAATAAGGGAAGAATTGTGCTCAATGAATTACCATTACCTTATTTTAACACTTCCTCAAGTACAGTAGAATTTATTCATGATCTAGTAGAATATTTTAAATTGAAGAATGTGCCTGAAGTATTAAAAATGATCCTTGTTAGAAAATGCATGGATAATAAAAGCTTAGAATGGTTACATATGCTAGCAGATAGTGAAATGAATTTTGAGACACTTAGAGCTTTATTTATGAATAAGTTTTGAAATACAACTGTGAAACATAATGTTAGGGCAAGCCTAAATTATTCACAATATATTAGAGATGACAACTTGTCAATGACAGAATACATTATAGAGTAAGCAGGATATGTCAGATATTTAACTCCAGCTATGCATAAGGAATATTTTATTGGTTTAATTACAGACACTACCCTCTTCACATACAAAACTACGTCCTAATTGCAAGACCTAAAACAATCTATGAGATGATAGAGCTAATATAATCATTAGAACAGCAAGAAAATAATAATAGTAATGAAATTTGGAGTCCATACAGAAGAGACAGACAGATTAGACGCGATAGGCGTAATGAAATGCCTTATAATACAAGCTATCAGCATGAAAATAGGAGAAATAATGAATTTCGGGCCAAAACAGATTCAATTACACTACCCAAAATATCAGAGATTCAAGACAACAAGGGAGACAAGAACACATAAGTTATGTAAGAATGGAAAGATTGAATCAGCGAAATTCTACTTCACCTAGAAGTAATAATGGATTTCAGCATAGAGGAAGTATGCAAAACAGAGAAAACTTCCATAATCACTCAAACAACACAAATACAGAATATATACGTGGAGGACATAGTAATTATAATGGGAGAACAAGAGCTAGGGGGCGTGGTTCATACACAAATGTTAATGACAATGAAATAACAGTAACTGCGGTACATAATGGCAATCTTGTAAGTACTGAAAATACTCACCAGGAAAACTAAATTACGTATTGCCTGACGTAGATTCTGGTAATACAGTAGCTTCTGCTCTAAGTGGCAAAAATAAAACATCTACACCCTTTAATTGTTACCGCCTAAATACAAACACTGGGAATTGTGAAAACCAATATGAATCACCGTATATTCAAACTTTTATCGCAGGAAGGGAAGTAAATGTTGCAATAGATTCAGGATCATCAAGCTCTATCTGCTCAAAGAAATATTATGATCAGCTGTTAAATGAAGGCATAAAACTAATGTCAGCGCCAATAAATAATGTTGTATGTAACGTAGCCATAGGTATAGTGACTCAAACTATTAATCTCAAGCATTGATACACATAGCAGATATTACATTAGACGTCATGTTTTTAATAGTTCCAAACTTAATATGCCAAGTTATGATCAGAGTTCTCTGCGATAGTTGATTTTAAGGACAGACGTATATTAAATAAGAAGAAAATAGTATTTACGTGACTTTTATAAAAGATAAAGTATGCAGATTCCAAAGAATGTAACAAGAAAATGCAGTATATGAAGAAGAATGCTTCAAACAAATTGTAAATGTCCAAGCAAGCGAGGAAAATAATGAAAGGTTATTGACTCTTAACTTCGACGAACAGAAAATATACCTTACCAAGGGGAACCCTTATACAGATAAACCGCTGGTAGAAGGAAATATGTTGGATCAGGTAGAAAATAGCTATGCAACAGAGATAGAAGACTGGGAAATACACATAGATATACTGATGGCAAATACAATACTGACTGACCGCGAAAAGATAATAATGGAGAAGTTGCTAGAGGATAATAAGCATGTATTTAATGAAATTCCAGGACGGTGTACATCATATATACACACTTTCACTGTAAAAAATGTACCAACATTTAGCAGAAAATATAATAACCTACCAGTAAACCTAAGAAACGAAGCTAAAAAATTAATAGCCAGTATGCTGGAAAGTAACATCATTGAGCTTAGCAATTCAAATACATAATTAGTGTTTGTTGGACGGTAAAGAAAGATAATAGCTTAAGAATCACAATAGACGGAAGATATTTAAATAAGTTCATGCTACCAGACCGCTTTCAAAATGAAAGTATAGAACAAACAATTGCAAAGTTATCACATGGCAAATATATCTCTTCTATAGATCTTACAGCTTCATTTTGGCAAGTCGAGCTAGCTACAAAAGTACGTGATTATACAGCCTTTCAAGTTTTTGGATTACAGTATAGGTATTGAGTAAACCCGTATGGTTTAAAAATAGTGCTTGTGGATTCCTGAGAGCAATACATAATATCTTTGGTGACACAGCAGATGATTTCTTAATCAGATACACTGATGACTTTCTAATAATAAGCCAAACCTTAGAGGAACATTTAGAGAATGTAAACTATGTACTGAATAAATTACATGAAAATGGCATATAAAAATAAAAAAGTCATAATTTTGTGTACCTGAAATAAAATTTCTGGGATATTTAATTAATGAAGTAGGCATTCGACCAGATGAAGAAAGAATAGAAGCCATATTAAAAATCCCACCACCTAAAATATTCGACAGCTACGACGCTTATTTGGAATTTGGAATTATGAAAGTAAATTTTTACCAAGATATGCTATAGAAGTAGAGCATTTAAGACAGCAATTAAAAAACAAATAAATGGAAATGGACAGCAGAACTACAAAAATGTTTTGAAAATGTAAGAAAGTTGTTTGCAAATGCAATACTACTGGAGCGTCCAAGGGATGAATTAGACTACGAGTTGTATGTGGATGCATCTTGTCAAGGATATGCAGGTATACTAGGGCAAAAAGAATATGACAACACATTTCATGTAGTAAGTAATGCTTTACGTGGCTTAATCAATATTGAAAGAAATTCATCAGTAACAATGTTAGAAATAGGTGCACTTTATTTTTCATTATTTAAGTTTAAGACATATATTTTAGAAGAAAGTAAAAATATACACAGATCATATTAGCTTGACTTTCATTCAGAAATGTAGGTTATTTAGTGGCAAGTTAACTAGAATGATTCTGGCTATAATGGAATTTGATGTAGAAATTATACATATTCCAGGCAAACAAAATACATTAAGTGATTTAATATCAAGAATCAGCCATAACAAACAATTTCCTGAAAGTTGTTCTAGACAACAATATGAGATTAAAATGATTACGATAGATATTTAAAGGAAGAAAGAATTATTGAATCAATTTAAAAAATATTAAAGAAGAGCAAGTTAAAGGCATTAAACTAGCAAGTTTGAAAGAAAAAGCTCCAAAAATACAAGAGGTAAAGAATAGTACAATTGCTGTTAAAACTGGTATCTTATATAAGAGACATGGAAAGGAGATAAAGAGGTGGAAAAGTATATTCCAACAAGTATGGAATTAGAAGTGATAGAACAATTTCATCTAGGATTAATACATGCAGGTACAGAGAAGACAACCCTAACTATTTTGAAGAATTTATATACCTCTAAACTAGGACATAAAGTAAGGAAATACATATCGTGTTGCGCCCTTTGTCGAAGGGCAAAACAAATTAATGTGGCTTATGAATATACAACAAACTCAGTGCTTAGAGATAAACTAAGATGTTTGTTAAGTTTAGATTTGCATGCTCCAATGCCTGTAAGTACATTTGCGTACAAATTTTTATTTGTATGCTATGATGTATTCAGTAAATATGTACGAATATATGCACTCAAGAATGCAACCAGCACAACATGTTTTAACTAATCAACAAAAACATATTTCCCAGAGGAAGGAATAGTTCATGCCATACTCTGTGATAATGCATCGGTGTTTACCAGTTCTAAATTTATGAATGGAATCAAAGATTTGGGAGTC
This sequence comes from Deroplatys truncata, assembly GCA_030765065.1. Lineage (NCBI taxonomy): Eukaryota > Metazoa > Arthropoda > Insecta > Mantodea > Mantidae > Deroplatys > Deroplatys truncata. The sequence goes on from CM060981.1 coordinate 173,669,592, forward strand.
AAACAATATTTCTTATCAAGATATAGACCTAATGCCAATCCAGTACAGAGAGAGAGAGAGAGAGATAGAGAGAGAGATAAAAGAAATTTCAAATTATCTACGTGTAGGGTGTCATAACAAGCAGAGCAGTTGGTACTCATACATACATATTATTCAAAATCTACCTAATCAATCCATAAATACAATAATATGATTTAAACCAATAGAATTTCATCATGGAAAATCATACAATACTTTGAGCAGTAATGTACCAGAAGTCATTGAAGACGAATCAGCTAAATTACCAGAAAAATGGGAAATGTTTAAGTTAGAATTTTCAAAAATACAAGCAAAGCCCTAAAGAGAAAACAAAAACATGAAGAAAGAAAAAGAAGAATTTGGAAAGTAAAGATAGGTGCTAGTGAAGAACAAGAGGTTGTCAAATAAACTTCGTAAGGAATATTGGAGATTGTTTCTTAGTTATCATGGTCCTTATGAAATAATAACTATATTTGGCACAGATGCATACGAGCTAAGGAATTATAAAAAAAATATATAATTGGAAGATTCCACAAACTAATGTTGAAGCCATACAAATGTAAACAGCCTGTGGCACAAGAAGAAACAGAAAAGAAAACAAATTATCAGCAACATAAAAGGGGAAAGCAATGTAAATTCAAAAATTATAATAATTATAGCCTTACAAAGTGTTAAGAAATGAGTATTTAATAACTACAATATAATATACACAAAATCGCTTAAACACATTTTCAATATATTTTTACAAAACGTAACCAATTGTAAATATAATAAAAGGGAGTATAAATAAATTGATGTAATAGAAGAAAATCCATTATTAGTGAGAAAAACATAAGAAATCTGAATAGCAACTACATTTATAATGTATAATAATATGGAAACTGTTAGAAATATAAATATGTTTAAGAAATAAGTTGTAAATAAAGAATAACAAGTGTTAATATGCCTAATTAAGTAGTAACTGTGTAGCAAATAGTATACTATAAGAGGCTGTGGTAGTGAATAAACAAACTTTACCCAGATCATTGAACACCACACCGTTGATCTTAAAAGTGTCAAATATATGGCAGACCAGATATAAATTACTCTGTTACGCGAGTGTTGTGAAAACCTGTGCGTGTTACATAAATCGTGCCAGTGAGAAATAGCAAGTATTATAATAAAAAGATTATAAAATATTATAATTTAAAAAATATTAAAAAATTTAAACGGAAAAAACAAAAATAGCAATTTTTAAATATTTCTAAAAGGGGGCACTTTGAGGCAGTATTTTTATAGCTTAAATGATAATCAGTCTAATTATATAATATAAAAGAATAACAGCCCGCCTTAAAGCAACATGTGGATAATATAATATATAGAAAGTGTATATTACGGTCATTGTATTATGTTTATATTATTATGTACATGTATAAAAATGTTATGTGAATATATTACGTAGTTGAATAATGTAGGCGCTGTGAGAATAGAAGCAAGCTGCTTTCCGTAATAAACAGAATTACAAAGTAAAAGCCGAAAGTTGCTAACAATGAGGTAACCTTGAGACAACAATAAATTGAAAGCTTAAAAAGGATACTATTAGTTCTTGGAACAATAATAATGTAATATTTAAAACAGTTTATAAATAGCCAATCAAAAACTAGAAATGCTTTAAGTTAAGTAAAAGTATTCTATTGGAGTAGCCAATCGGAGACTATAAATAGAGAAAATGTACAAATTCAAACGGTAGACGTTAAAAGATAGCGTACCCAAGCAGTTCGGTCTGGTACGCGTCAGTGATTTTATGTGAGACATGAAAATTCATTGCGGTGAAAATAATAAAATTTACCTGTTAAAAGTGCAATTAACAATAATCTCACGGCTCTATAGTAGAATACATCAGTGAAGTGTTATTTAATCGTGTGATGGATTAATAAATAAAGTTAAATACAATTATAATTTGTATAAGTCTAGTTCTTTAGCCGTACCAGCCCTGCAAAGAGATACGTGCTCCACAAAATACTATAACGAAGCCGAGGCATACATATGTATGTATAATATTTAAACAAATAACATTAAAATAGTTATTACACATAAAGTAAACGTGGGGCGAAGGCCACCGGAAAGTTAATACCGTACGTGGTGCGAACACTCCTAGAAACAATCTCCCGCAAATTGTCATCCGTTACATGCGTGGCCTAAAACAGCTTCAAATTGGTGCCCATACGTGGTGCAATCGCAACAATACAACCCCTTCAAAAGCAGCACTTGAGCAGACTGAGAAACTGTGTTAAATAACCGGAAAATGTAGCGGTGGAAAAATTATCGCATCACGATTCAAATTTTTTGATTTTAATTATAATCTGGAAACTCACAGTGAACTGGTTTTATTTCTTTTATATTCTTTGGTATATATATATATATATATATATATATATATATACATTTTTATATATATTTTTCTCATTATACCTAATTTAAATGTGCACAAAACAAACAGTTAGAGGAAACAATTATTAACATTCTGAACAAAAATATCTATCTATAATTTTAAAATATTGAGTATAATGAGGTTGCAAAACTGTATTATAACGTAACCTATTAATAATCCTGTGTTTCAAATTTTACATAACCAAGCTGCCCCATAAGAAATACTGTTTGTCTTTAGTACTTGGAATGTGCTTTAATCACTGCCTGGTACAGCTTAGGCTTTCAGAGATTTAAATATTAATGTGTTGCTGAGTAAGTTCATGAAACAATGTGCACAACAATTTTCTTGATTGACCTTTTATTCCAGGCTGTTTTCTTGCAGTGCATTCCGCCACCATCTTCCAACAGTTTCCAATGGGATTGAGATCCGGGCTATTTCAAGATCATTCTAATACGTGCATTTTGTTGAAATCTTAAAGTGACTGATAATTGTATCAAAGGCAATTAAATCCATTTTAGAGTCCAAATATTAAACAAGGGAATAATTCGCAAATACCTTTAAAGTAGAGGGAAAGAGTCATCTTGAAAAATGCAGTTTGGAGCACCACCAAAATGGTACGCATGAGTTTTTTTTAAGGATGTTTAAATAAACATCTGCATAGCAGGAGCACATGTGAAGCCCATGTGACCTATGTACCTCATAGCTGGAAACGCAACTCTAGACCAATTGTAATTATGTGTGCTTCTACTGTTTGGGTTATGTATGGAGGCAACAGTTCTTCACCACTTCTGCGATGCACGTACACTTTCCCATCAGAGGCATCAGAGAGGCATTATTCCACATCCCTTAATGTCCATGCCGTGTGCTCTCTTGACCATTTCAGTAGCTTTCGCCTCATTGGTCAGTAAACGCTTCTTTATCTCGACGGGCAGGAAGTTCTGTTTTAAGAACTCTGATGGTTCTGTGGTTACTAGCCGTCATACATTTCTCCTCACTTTCGCTCAGTTCTGAGGATGCCAAGCTACGAATTCTGAGACGCGGTGTTTTTAGTATTCTGACCTGTTTCGGGGTAGAAGCCCTTTTCCTGCCTCTTCTTCTCACCCGATAATCTTGAAATGGTACACCGATAAAGACCTGTCCTAGATGATATACCTCTTGTGCTTAGACCAATGGAAGAATAAGCAACAATAGAACTTTCTTCCTTGGTGTTAATTCCATTCATTTGCCCATCTTTTGATAACAAGAAATGAGTCTGTATTGTAACCCCCCTCCCACTCTACATTTAAAAAAGAAAATGGCAACAAAGTCTCGCGTATTGTTAGAACAAATGTGATGAGATCAAATAATGAAAGAATACATAATAAACAGTTGATGACAATGGATACCTACAGATAGACTTCATGAATTGTTCCTAATGTTATAACTTATTATGAATGCATAGGAAGGTGATGTAATACACGTTTCCATCTCTGTAGACATCTATCAATCAGTGAGTTAATGCAAGTAAAGGTGCGTGTTTCGTAGTATGCAATAAACTACAGTGGAGTCTGGCATATTCACTTATCTGACATTCCGTATTATCTAACGTTTCTTCGCAACTCCCCCCCTAAAAACTCATTAATTGCGAAATCGTGGAAGAACCTGCTGGCCCATGGTTGAAACGAAAAGCACAGATGAAACCATAGAAACCATTCATTCTACCCTTAGTGCAACTTATAATCAATGTATGTGAGGATGCATTTTTGCTAGGAATCGATAGTTGGATAAAGGATGATGATACTCGTAAGTATGAAATAAGGATGGAGAAATTATCGCTCTTGTCAATTGCAATGACAACGTAATTGAAGATCAACATCAAGCACCAGTTGTTGAGTCTCGCAGAATTTCACATAACGACGGGGTTAAAGCTCTATAAACAGCAATTAGATACATTGGGTACAAGAAGAAGCTACAGGAATCGACATAATGAGGCCGCAAACATCGCGACACTTGGCGGTGAAGAAACGTATTCGCCGTATAGCAGACTACGATCAAACTTTTCTTTGTATCATCACAGGACTGAACTTTGTGAGTGTATGTATTTAACTTCAGAGAATTCGAACAACAAGTCAACTTTTTGAGTTAATTATTTCTTCTGTAAAACATGATTATTAGGGTCGTAATGTGTAAAATTGTAGCAGAGTATTAAATTATAGCATAGTTTGACGTTTAATAGGCTTTCTCTTAACCCTCCTATTATCTGACATTTTTGCTTATCCGACGTTCTGCTGGCCCGATTATGTCGATAAGCGAAATTTACTATATGACATACAGTATTAAAAATAGAGTTTAAAGCGTAAAATTTGGTGAAACTTGTTCCTTTTAACTTTTTGATTAACAGTAAGTGTAAAGTGCACGCCACTGCAGTGTGCAGTGTGCCTTCTCGATTCTTAACCCTCAGTAAAACGTGTTGGCATCGTTAGGGTAGAGGGTACTGGCCCCCTTTTTCTCCTCTCTTTAACGCTTTACTGAAGAGCTGTGTTGACCTTGCATAGAGTCTTTACCCACTCAGCGGAGAAGGAAGCGCACTGAGTAAAACTGCTGGTTCATTTGTAGAGAGCTCCAAGACTAATCACTTTGCTATACATGGAATACGTATTATATAACTCTGTACCCACTTCTGCTACCTCTGCTCTTCCCAGATTGAAATTGAAAGGTAAACCTGACAATACGGAAACCGTCAGAAATAATACAAACATCTGTTTTAAGGCTAACTTATAGCAGCGTTCCAGGCTTTTTACATTTGAAATATACACAGAATATATTTTAAAAATCTGATGGTTACGGTTACATTAGTTTCTCAAACTGTATCATTTATTTTCATACTGATTCTATAAATATTCTCATGAAAGCTTATTTTTCTGTTTACTTCATATTGAGTTAACCTTTGCAGAAATAGTTTATTATACATTTCGTTGTAGATACAAAGGAGATAAAGCAAACCGAATCGATAGTTTTATAATTAAAAGCTGGTCACTAAATGCTAGCCTTGTAATTTCATAATCTTTCCATGATATCGCAAGAAACAACCGAATAGCGACAGTAATTTACTAAATTAGAAAGAAAATGACAAAGATCTGTATTTTTTATGTAGCAAGTTTTTATCTATCTCTTATCGCTTACTATTATACAAAATTATAAAACATTTATTCCGAATGAAGAGGATTTCTCAGAAAATTCAAGAAAATTTTACTTTTTCTGTAACTATATCTTCAAAATAGTATTTTAATATAATATTTTGAGAAATTTTTGAGAAAAAAAAACAAAACTATCGAATTTTTACTTTGTCTAATACGTGTAGTAAGTAGGGGAAGTATTGTATTCCACCCAAAAATTCGATGCCGAGATTTCACCGGAAATACATATTTTGAGACTCCCTGAATCCAAAAAAAGCATTTTTGGAAACGTTCTGTGTGTGTGTGTGTGTGTCTGTGAACAGCATAACTCAGAAACGAACAGTCGGATAAACACCAAACTTGGTATTTAGGTTCAGTATCTTCCAGAAATGCGACACGAAGGTTTTCAAGAAAATTCCTCCATCCCAGATTACCCTTTACATGGAACATTTTTCGAAAATTTTAATTTTCTCAAAAATTGCTGTAACGATTTTGATTAAAATATATGTTTAAGATATTTTCATGACAAATAAAATGTATATCTCGAATTTTATGGGAATGTCTCCAAAAGTATTCTTCATTGTGAACGACTTTTGCATAACTGATAAACCATAAGAGAGAGACAAAATTTTACTACACAAAAAATGTAGATCGCGTTAAAATACACAAGTTATGCCATAAACATTTTTTGTTGTTGTTGAGTGAACCATTTTGGAGATATTGCTGGTTATTCCCTTAAATTTTCCAATAGTTATAATTTTTCTCAAATGGGAATTCGTTATTCATTTTCTTTGTCCTGGTAATGCAAAGAGAATGGAATACTGCACATAGCAACCAGCTCTTAAAATATGTGACTATCACTTAAAGCCTACCAATTCCCCTTGTATCTACCAAAAAATTAGCAATTAGATTAACATCTTGATTAACACGAAGCATATGGAGAATAAGCGTATGTAAAATAGTTTGTACAAGAGCAGACAAAGTCATGTGAGTGTAACACATCAGATTTTTTCCTATGTAAAGGATACTTTGGGTTGGAAGGATTTTCTTGAAAATCTTTGTTTGCAAGCCAGTGAATTTAAATACCAAGTTTGGTATTTATTGAATATGTCGTTGTTGAGTCATGTTGTTCACAGACACACATACGGACCTTTTTCTAATAGTACCTTATTTTATTTATTAAGGGGCCTCAAAACATTCTGCGCTGGTTTCTCAACAGGCACGTGGTAGAGAAAGTAAACTTTTTTGTGTATATCCAAGAAGTGACAGAAGTAAATATAAGTAGTTTTGTGTAAATAATTTAATACTCTAACAACCATAATGCACCAAAAAGGTGCTTCTCAGAATGTGATATTTTAGTGGGTATACTTATTATTTTGTTTTCTATATATGCACTAGTAATCCGTTGGTAAATATTGTAAGCAATAAACAAAATTAGGCTCCAATGTCCTTTAACACGGAACAGACGGACGAAAATGTAGTTTCTAAAGTTTTGTCATGATCTGTAATCTGTTTAGATTTGTCTAATTTGACTCTACCGGGCTGTAAATAATGAATGCGATAGTTTTTAATGGCATGATCAGACATAGAAGTTCTTAAGGTTTGGCTTCAAGTAGTTAGCTACACTGAAACCATTTGTCAGTACTAAGAAAGTAAACAACAGCTAAGGAAAACTGACGGCAGGCAAAACCGGTCTGGTGAGTATACTCTATGCAGACGCCAACAAACTGAATGAGGGATGGGTGGTGGTTCGTTATCTGCGACACCACTGCGTTAAGCCCAGTAACAGTTCAACCTAATTTGCTTTCAACCTGGCTTTAACGCTCGGAAATTCCTATGCAGGGTCATAATTTTTGTGGTTTCTAAGGCGTAAATATCGATAGTTTGTCCAGGTCGGCCAAAAGGGTTTTATTTGTGTGCGACGGTTACTTCTGTTATTCTTTGTTCTTGGTTTGCATTTTCAAATACTTAGTTTTCGTAGAAAGTCGCTATTCGTTTCTTTTCGCTTTCGTGGTCATGCAAAGAGCATGGAATTTCAAAGCCATCACTTAGCGACTTATTTTATAAAATTCTGGCAATCGCTTTAGTCCTGCACCTATTACGAAATGTATAAATGTGTATTGAAAGGTTATCTCGTTTAATAACAAACTTTGATAAGAATAGCTTCAAGAGAAGTGAGCAGAGAAAGCCATGAGAATAACGCACATCAAATTTATAATTCTGCACAGTGTTTTTCTGAAACATGGTATGTTTAGTTCTATAACTAATACTGTACTTAATATCACTATTTGTAACTTCTTTTCGCGAAAAACCATTTGTAATTTTGAGTAGTTAAACTTCTTGAAGACAAACTCAGCCAAATCGACATCCTAAGTTTTGAAATGATTTATAAATTGTGGTATTAACTTCTCCTTAGGTGCTGCTTTTTGTTTTCTTTCTTCTTACAGTGGGAAGATTTGTGAACAAAGCCAGAAGAATAAGCTGGAGGGCTTTTGAAAACGGAACAGGCAATTTATTGCCTATACATTGAAGTAAAGCAAGAAGAAGAAAAACGATGTTGGTTAAAAATATTTGCTGAGATTTCGGTTATTTTATATTGTGTATGGAACCGTAGATATTGTACATGTAACCTGTTAGAAGTAACAAAATATTATGTTGGTTAAGTTTGCACTCCATAAATTATGCAAAAAGAAGTGCAGGTTCTAAATGAAGCATGTTACCACTGATCATTGCTTTAGTATGCATACATCTTTATTCCCAGTAGTATTTTAAAAATGTGAGACTTATTAGTAGCTACATTTTACTTTCTCTGCCAGTATCCAGTTGGTAGAGGAAGTATTTCATTGCACCTCAAACAACCCTCAATTTATAACAATTTATAACAAGCTGTCATGCGTGTGAAGTTGTAATTCCTGCATTACATGCGTTTTGCATTTTTACTGCAGACGTTAATAAAACGTACTTAGTCCTCCAACTATTGATATGTATATTTATTGTTTTAGACATGCTATATAATCATTTTTAATAGTTGCAATTTACCATTTAAAGCTTGCCGTATTTATTTGTTTACATTTACTTACGATGTAACTCACTTAGCATTTAAATATAACTTTAGGCGCAAGGAGCCATATCCCCTTCAGTTGTAGACTTGGTCAACACTACTAGGCGTGACTAATAGATCACCAGTACCCAGAGGTCTGTTTTTCGAAAGCTGACAGTGATTAACTTTATTTTTGCATAAGCATTTCTATAATATTCACTATCGTAGAAAAAGTGGTATGCAAGACAGAGTTTTACAGACGCACCCTAAATGTAACATTACAGGTAAATTTACGAACTGGTTTGAAATTTCAGTTGCTTGACTTGGAAACAATGAGGTTTCATAAACACATTTGCAGTCGATGCAACGATATTAGCTATATTTTATATAATGGAGAGTTTTCTAGGCTATGTTTAATAAATTCTATATTTATTAGCATTTTTCGGTTCTGAGCAATGAAATAACGACTGTTTGTCGGAAGTATTATATTTTCAAAACTTCCTTTTTAAACACGAAAAAAGCTTCTAATACCTCTGTATTCTTTCTTTATTTATTTATTCTTATTTTATGAAATAAATCATGCCTCTTGTGCATTTTGTATTCGGTATTAAGCCGTTAAAATGTTTTTCTAAAACATCCTGTAGGTTACATTATTTTAGTGCGTTCACACTCATTGCATACTGATATATGAACATTTTCCATTTTATTACTGCTTATAACGTATCTGTACCAAGATAAAAATACCGAAAAGCCTTAGTACTATGTGCAAGAGCAGAAGACATATCTCTTTTAAGAAGAAATTATTTATATATTCAGAAAAATAATTTTGCAGCACACAATTTAAACTGTGTTTTAAGTGCACATTTTTCTTCTTTACAACTAAGATGTTAACAAGAAATGTGTTTCTTTAAAAACTTGTTGGTTTAATATCAACCGATATCCAAATAATTTATATTCTGATTAGTTTGTTTATTTAAATTATAGACTCTAAAAAACTCATGAAATGGATCACTTACTTAGTGATCTGTGCGTGCGTGATTTCGCGGAGGGGAAACAGAAGGGAGTATTGTGAATGAGCAGTTTTCATTCCATATACCTCAGCTTACTATCAGTTTTGTTCCTGCTTCGTTGATTTATAATACACAATTTGTAAGCATATTTTAAGTTAATATGTTTTTATTTATTTCATCATTTATACGGCAATCGATCATGAAATGCCCTCGGACACAAAAGGGAACATTTACGCAGGAAGAAGACGAACTATGAACTAATCTTTATTCAAACACATTTACTGCAATACATAAGTTTAAAGTTTTCTTTTTTATGTTTTATATACACGGTGTTCCTGAATCGCCGTCCACTTTGTTCCATAGACAACCCAAATGACATCAGGAATGGTGAAAGATATCTATTGTTTTATCATTACGTTATGTAGGGCTTTTTGCTTCTGTTTCAATTATTTTATTTAAAAGCATTCTATTATTGCTAGTACTATCACCGCGATAGTAGCAAATGCATTTATTGTAGTAACATATTTTAGCTTTGATTACTGCATCGATCTAACCGAATACTGTTTGTGTATTATTAATTATATACTTCAAGCGGTATTACAACATGAATATAATGACATTCTCCTAGTATATACGGCATAATAATAATAATAATAATAATAATAATAATAATAATAATAATAATAATAATAATAATAATAATAAAAGTACCTGTTTAGTAACTGCTTTGACTTACATATCCGTAGGTACATGCGCATATACGTGTTTGTGTGTGAGGAGTTAGAATGACAGGTTCATAACGAAGACGTTCAGAATTTGAATCCCACTAAAGACTGCAAGGTTTTGTATCTTGTATAATACTTACTATACTTTACGTATGCATGCATGTACGGAGTCACACTTTGTAACTGATTAAAGTTTTTACCACCCCTGAAATTCCTGCAACTTACAACCATCATTACCGGCGCGCCGTGCACAGTTACGAGATATAACTTCAAGAAGTGGACTTGGATTCGCTAACACCGTGTATGAAGTAGCCTAACTCATTGAGGTTGGCGAGCAACGGCTATAGATTCGTAAGTTTGAACTTCGGGTCTAATTGGACTTCGATATGTTTAATACAATATGTATAGCTCAGACTCTGACGTTATGCATTAATAAATGCAAGATACATAATAGTTATGCGATTTGTCAAAGGAATATATGCTTTTAACAACCAGAAAATATGTCCTGACCAAAAACTCACAAAATGATGAAATAGTGAAGAATGAAAATTATATTCTTTTCATCAATTATGTTTTATATTGAGTATGTAAGTTGACATATAAAAATATTGTAAAACTAAACAAGCTTCAGCAATGGATATACTGCTGAAGTGAACTTAATTGTTCATATTGCAGTGTATAAGAGTAATAATTTTATAGTTTAAAAACAAAAGGATTCTCTGTTGCTTCTGTATTGAGAAAAACAAGTTTACCTACGAGAGACGTTATTGGCCCATAATTAAAGTTTGTTTTTGCTTCCAGCGACTATGTTTCTTCAATATCCGACAATTGTCTCTCACTTTTATCATACAAGATTGGCAATAAGTTATAGTGTATTGTGGCCGGAATTTATTGTAGTGCATATTTACATTTTTGTACTACTCCTCTGTGATTTCGCCTGGCGCAGACATACGCTCCACTTGGACATTTTCTGTTACAAGGGATACGTCATTTAGATTGAGTGCTGTAGATGAAGTAAAAATGCAGTTAAAATGTGACAATGTAAATTCATTTCTTTATTCGTTGCTACATATGCCTTCGCTTCAACAATGCTTCCTGCTTCATTTTCATTGGGTATGTTTAGAAATAATATGAAAGTTGTTACAGTAGTATATTGTGACGTGTTGGTAGCACTGGGGATGCTAGTTTTAGCAAAATGCACAGGATGTGACGTACCGTAAGGGAGGGGATAACTTGTTAATCGCGGCGAAGGCTCTCCCTCTCTCTCCCTCCACTCTCTGTCTCTCTGTACGGCAACGGAAGGAATAGCACGTGGTGAACATGGAGGTCCTCGTGGAAGCAAATAGAAAATGTAATCTATGAATTTTGGTGTAATATAGTGGCCATCCAAAGTTGAATATGGTTTGATTATTTGAACAGGTAACCTTTCTCCATAATGCACGTAATTATAAGTGTTATTAAGCTTGCTTTAAGGAATTTTCGGCTCGCCCCTGTCGGCATCGTGTTCAGTGTAAAAGAATGTAAGATCCCGGATACCATTTCTGCTCTACCATATAAATTTAAATGATTAATATGTGAGGTTATGACCCTTGGTGGAGTCGCGGGAATATGATAATGTAACATTTTTTCCACCGTTTTTTAATATTGTAGTTTAACTTTGGGTGGATACGTGTTTCAACGTGAGGTATCTCGGTTTCGATTCTTTAGAGAAGGGATTTTATTAATTTGTTTTGCGCTAAATTTTAATAATGTGATTTATTTTGGCATATTTATATTGGCATAAATTTTTTTGGGTGTTGAAATTGCTCCATGTAATTACCACGTGTTAGTTCTTCCTGCGTAGTGAGCACGTGTGGTGTTTCGCATAGTAAATTAAAATACATTTAACCATGTGAAGTGAATCGTCAGTGCCAGTGCTTTACGCATTACATTGCGTGTGTATGTTTATAAGTGCAGTGTATGTCATGCATCATATTGAAAATAATTTCGAGTGAACTATTTGCAGTAACTTTCACTAAGTTTTCATGAGTGTAATATCGCATGGTAGTCACATTAGGTGTGACGTGTTTTTTTTTTTTTTAAGTTCAATTTGAGGTTCGTCATTAAAGACATCATTCTTTGTCAAAGTTTTTTTTCTGTCTCCACGCGTAATTTCTGTGTGAACATTATGGTGATATACCCAAGTATTTACATATATAACTGTGTACTGTTACCATGCTGTGAATTTCGCCATGGGGCTTTGTTTGAAAAAAAAACATATATATTTCATATGCAGCGCAAAGTGCAACTTTGGGTTTTCTATATTTGCTATCTGCTGGCCGAGGTTATGGTATTTTCTACAGTTTTTCTGTGGCCAAAATGCCTAAGCGACGTACTACACAAAATTATGAAGCGTCCATTGCACCAATTAGTGAACGCAGTGAGGAAGAATCTATTTCTAGTGCTGGTGTATCTTTTTATACACAATTACTGCGAGCAGTGCCTAATCAGCTTGCTCCTGTTAGTGCAATGCAGCCAGTTGTTTCTAGACCGGTCATTGAACCGCCTTATTTTGAAAATTCTAGTAAGTTGTCAGCACATGATTTTCTCCAAAATTTTGAAATGGTTGCTACTGCTAATTGCCAGTTTAATGATATGAAATTGAAATATTTTCCCCGTTACTTGAAAGATACTGCTGCATTGTGGTTTCAAACTCTTCGCCACCGTCATTGTCGCCATAATTCGTTTTGCCTGACTATGCAGTTCCTGAATGTATTTCACATGACTAATCAGAGTGATACTTTTAATTAGTTTCAGTCACCACCAGCTGTAGCATTATCGCGGAGACCTATACAGTTTCAAAGATCACCTAACATGGACCAGCGGGATTTATCCATCACCTACTGGATGCCGATATTTTCTACATGTGTATTACAAGAACTTGGAAAGTTGTGTTGGAATTTTGTGGTAAAAACAAAAAGAAAGAAAAAAACAAGCTGTAAGTATGTGCACAACGTGTGTACCAAAGTGTGGTATATATGTTTTGAATAAGTGAAAAGTTTTGTGATGGAAACAGTTATACTAAATTTTTTCTTTAATGACCAATGCTTAATAGTCTTTGATTTGCAGGAATGATAGATGAGGTTGCTGCTTTGCAAATGATGTCCTTTATTCTGTTGTATTCTTTTGGCTTGATTTTGTGTTTCATTATGATGCTGTGATCTTTCTTTGCAGTTGTTTCATAAACTTGGTGTATTTATGTGTGTATGTGAGTAGTATGTGGAAGATTTGCCTCGGTGGGAGTGCCGAAGAGTAACCACGATGATGGTAGTAAGACGTGATGAGTTAATGCAAGCTTCGATGAGATAGCTACAATGTACCCTTGAAGTTTGAATGTTATGAGTTTTCAGGAGGACCAGCGCGTCTCTGGAAATTTATGACGAATTGAGAGATGTTTTACATATTGGTGTTGCTGAAACGCACCCTGTATAGCGTGTGTGATGTGTTCACAAAAGAGGTGCAATGCAATGAGAATATTTTTTTTATTTTATGCAACAAGTTTTAGTACCATCTGTCTTACAGCTTCATATTGATCTGTAGTTGTGGATGCAACAGTGTAATGCTATATTATTTTTGTATCATTCCTGAAATGCTAATGTGATTTCTGAATTTATGCCTAAGTCAGGTACTTTTGCTTTCTGCACTGTTTTGCAAATAATTGGACGGGCTATGTCAGTGAACAAATTTCTTTTCCTCAGTAATTGCTGCGTATAATGAGGATGACGATGATGATAAGAATGATGATGCTAATGGGAAGGATAGTGATATTAATGAGAATGACAATTTGTGGTGATATTGAGATTCAAGCATGGGCACTTGTAGTTTGGTGCATGTATTGAGATACTTATTTTGAAGCATGCAGTAATGTAGCATTGGTAGCCATGAAATTTAGTGTTTTGTGTTATCTGAGCTTTGGTTATTATGAATGGTTTTGTTTTATTGTTATGTATGTATGTACGAGTATGTATAATAAGTGCACTTTCATTTTTGTGAATTATTTTGTACCAGCTGGTTAGGTTTAAGTTTGGGATCCCAAATGATTTGCTATATTGTATTTGCTATATTTTTATTTTGCTTTACTATGTGTAGATGACTGATATTATTGATGTAACACTTATCTATTTTGATATTTTCATGTACCTCTACTATGATTTTTAAGAATTTACTGTAAAACTTTGACTTGTAACCTTCTCTAAAATTCAGTTTATATGTCAGGTTGTAATTATTTTTTGTGTTCATTACTAAGAATTCATTTTTGTAAACTTTTACCAAATTTGTGGCATTTTATGTTCACGCTATTTTAAATGACATACTATTTGCTTTTATGTTATACTATTTTCTTTTGCTTTGGAAGCACAAGTTATACCTGTTTGAAATTCATGTTGTATTGACACATTGCTGTATGGAGAGTACCAGTGTCCAATGGAGTGAGCCCGCTGTGACGAGACACGCCAGATGTTGGATGCAAGCCCAGGGGAGCTGCTATCTGCTGTCTGATATCTGCACGTTATGTGGCAAAGAGCTCACCTATTGAGGCGCAATCCAAGCCAGCGATTGCCCCCTCATTACCATCAACCTACGTCGTCAGTGAGAAAGGACTCTGCAGCTGCTATTTCTTCAGTATGGGTGATGTTAGAGGTTCTCTCATAAATACCTCAAACAAAGTGCAGTGTAAATACAGTTTTATAGTGGCAGCAATGTACAATATGCGTGTGCGGGACTAACTCGGAAACTTGTAATATACATTTAAACAAATATCGTCGATGGCACTCAAAAATCCATCAAAATATTATAGCTATGATGAATATGTTAACAGGAAATCACTCAACGCCTTTTGATAGACATTTGTACTCCATTATATAACATTTCAAACATCAAAATTCTAATCTGTGTAAAAAAAAATTGGCTTCTGTAATTATTTTTATACTGTAAAGTATGTCATTTATTTTCATGTATTTCATTGTTTTTGTACTTTTGTTTCGATGAGGACGTCGATCTGGGTAGCTCGGGGAGATGTGACGTGTTGGTAGCACTGGGGATGCTAGTGTTGCCAACACGGGAGGATGTGACGTACCGTAAGGGAGGGGATAACTTGTTAATCGCGGCGACGCCAGAAAGTCTCTTTTTTTCTTTGTGTAAGACAACGGAAAGGATAGCACGTGGTAGACATGGAGGTCCTCGTGGAAGTAAATAGAAAATGTAATCTGTGAATTTCGGTGTAATATAGTGGCCATCGAAAGTTGAATGTGATTTGATTATTGCAACAGGTAACCTTACTCCATAATCCATGTAATTTTAAGCGTTATTAAGCATGCTTTAAGGAATTTTCGGCTCGCCCCCGTCGGCCTCGTGTTCAATGTAAAAGAATGTAAGATCTCGGGTAACTTTTCCGCTCTACCATCCAAATTTAAACGATTAATATGTGAGATTAAGACAATATGGCAGCCTCTAACCAACTGCTCCATGTCGTAATGATCGTCAACCATATTACATGGATAATTGTATTATAAAGAAGTTGTATCCTAACTCCTGGCTTAACCATATAGAGAGTAGCATCATACCTAATTCGCTCGGCGGTAATATTGAACACTTTCGCAAATGTAAGAATTGTCCGTGCTATTTCTTACATTGTTAGAAGATAGGACTTTGGAATTTAATTTTCACCAAGCGTACCAACAATTACATCCCTTACATTGCTTACACGTATTCAAGATAACTCATATTAGAATATGTTTAATAGAATCGCGGATACCTCGTGCATTTTTTAATGAATCAACGGAACATAATGCCTGCGAAGTGTACATTATTATTAATCTATTTCATATATGTTTCTAATAACGTATATCATTTGGGCTGATGTAATTTATATACGGAATGTCAGCACAGTCGAAATCTTCACCTAGGTCCTTATTAAGTGCTGACCACTGGAGGCACGAAATTAAACAAGTTGATTCGTTTGCAGTATTTCATTTTAGACTGTACACTGCTTTTGTGAGTTTAATATTTTTAAATTAATATTTTGCCGTTTTGAAGTATCACTACTTTCAATTTCCTTCCTCTTCACTCCATAACAGGCTTTGGGCTGATCACCCATCCTGCATATGCTATGATCCAGAGTTTGCTTGCTCCTCGACAGGCTACTGACCCAAGGCATTGGCTTGTAAGTCCTACGAGATGTGCAAGTTCTACAAGAGTAATTCCTTAGAGAAGTTTTTGTATCACTTTAAAATAGGTAACCGTACTCTACATGAAATAACACCAGCCAATCTGCAGTAAGCACACCTTTTTTTTATCCATATGTGTAGATAATCTTAATTTCACCGGTGTCATTTTTCTACCAGTGAAGGCTGGAGTTTAGCTATAAAAGAATAGGAATCCAAAAGTAACGTCCTGCCTCTCAACATTCACAGTCAAAACCAAACAGTAGCGCAGAAACGTTTGCGTCTGGCACTGTAGTGTTACTTATCTGGCGAATTTCCGATCCCAAGCTACAGTAAGGTACTTTCCTGATACATCCCCGAAGAAGTTTTGCTTTAATTTATTTGTAATTAATTTATTATTTTTAAAAAGTAATGACTTATTTTTCAACATTTATAAAGGATATTCTCTAAATATTATGCAATTATAAACAATTCCCATTATGTGTAAAAGCACGCACTATAAAAATTTCGTGCTTATCAATCTCCAAACCAGTGTGTCAAATTGAACTTTTCCGTTCAGTTACTTTCCGTGCTCCAACACCAACATATACATACATTGGCCCTGCAGTGAGCATATTAAACATATGACTGCATCCATATCCAACACAATATGCAGTACAATTTTTAAACAATATATATAGTATTGGACATAGTATAAAACAAAATATTGCTCGTAACTGCAGGGATGTGTATTTTTTTCAGGACGTTTCGCTATACCGACCTCAGCTTCACTCCGGTCGTAAATATGTTACTTGCCTTGGAAAAAAATCTCGCTTCTCTATACTGTAAAATATATAATTATTCCCGACAAGGGAAACGTTGTGAGGTGCACATATTACTAAATTCATGCATTTCAATCTAATAGAAAAAAGTTATTGCGTTATTACTACTTCCTCGAAAGCATAAAAGTAGGTCAGTTTAATGGTGATGAGACATAGGCAGCCTGCCGCTAAGGCATTGACTACTGCTCCATAACAATCGGATTACATAAATAGTTGTCTTCACGCTTTAGGAGGGTGCTTTACTCGCCCATTTAATACTGATAAAGATGAATTGTTTTCTCATTCGAAATGATCAGTAGATTATACCGAGGACATGTGCGTAAACTAAACTACCCATGAGCGGAAAACAGCTTTGTAGACAATGGGTCTCGCTGGTGCGATTTCTAAGGGTAATAGTACTAAGCCCTGGTAACTTCAGTATTACCGTAATGCGGATAAATAGAAAAGCAATGTTGCATCGGCTTCCAAATCATATAATAAACGAAGCAAACACAGTGAGTTCAGGTGGTGACGGTGATAGTTACACTGAAAGTCCATGAAAGCGCAACCTTGAGGATCCTAAAATGTAGCATTTCCCCTCTTAAATCGATCCAGCCTTAGAACCGGACTTGATGTAAACAAAACATCTTGTATCTCTCCGCGTTAGCTTCGAGTTAGCTGTGAGGAACAAACATAAACAAACAAACGCCACGTGAACTCATGTCTCGTGCTTATAATGCACTAGACGGTAATAGAAAATAATGGAAGCCACAAACAAAATATTTTGTTCTTCTTTCTGATTACCTTAGTTTAATTATATATGTGCATATATAATTAAACTAAGGATATATATAGCCTTATATATTAGATGTATATTACACGCTTTGTTCTTCTTTTTGACTGCCGTAGTTTAATTATATATGTATATGTAAATAATTAAACTAAAGCAAAGTGAGTGTACGAAAAGTGCATGAAGAAATGCATGCGGGTCTCCTGATTCAAACAGTAATTTTAGGTAACGCACTAAACTTCTGACGCAGAATGCTGACACTGAGCCATTCCTATCACGGAATACGTTCACTGTTCATAAAGTCATGTATCAAAAGGTTGAAATAAATGGTTTGGTTTTGTATTTGAGTATTTACCTGTGCATTTTTGCGTGCGAAGAACCATTCTTTAAATTACTTCCCCGATGGTGGTTTTATACAAATAAAGTAATACGAGGGTGGATCGAAAAATAACGCACAATAGTTGTTTTTGCAAAAAAGTTTAATAGTTAAAAAAATAAAATAAGAAAATCACAAATGAAATGCAGTTTTCCCATCGAGATATCACTTTCATTATGCCCTGTTCCTAGAAGTCCGTTTCCTTGGAGTATAACCATCTGGGACTTCTTATTTCACCTCCGCATCTGTCGGAAAGCGTTGGCCGGCCAGGAATTTCTTCATGGGACCAAACAGATGAAAGTCCGACGGTGCAAGGTTCGGAATGTATGGTGGATGCTGGAGCACCTCCCAACAAATTTTGGCGATTTTCTGACGAATAGCAGCAGCAACATGGGGGCGAGCACTGTCATGAAGAATTTTTACATCTTCAGTATTCATGTTGTGGCGTTTGTTACGAAGGGCACGACGCAACTTCAAAGTTTTTATGTAGGCTGCAGCACTCACAGTGGTCCCGTGTTCAGCAAAGTCCACCAAGGTTCACAAGGCCCTCTAGGAAGAATGCGCACCACCTGGAGACATTGCTACGGTCCATACAACCATCCCCATACACACCACACATGTTCATGTGAATATCACTCGGTTTATGCCCTTTGGCCGACAAATATCGAACCACACCTCTCTGCTCTTCATACGTGGACGACAGTAACATGCGCGCCATCTTTCTTGCGTAGTTAACATTTCTCTCGCTAGAGCTACACATAAAGCAAAGAATACCCTCTGTAGTGAAAACCGCAAGCTATATCTGTGTAGAATCGCAACATTCCAGCTGCAATACAAAGGCAGAAAGAAATATTGTGTGTTACTTTTTGATTCGCCCTCGTAATTCGTATCTTAGCTGGAATTAATCGTGACTCAGATTTGTAGTGTAATACGTAACCAAGCTCTGTTAAGTTCGTGTATTTGCTGAGGACATAGCGATGCGTTTTGTCTTTTGTTGTTCGACCAAGCAGTGACGTGTGTTAACTGTAGCTCACTTTATGTATGCAGGTATTTCGGAGGTACATGGGGGGAGAATTGTGGGTATGTGGGAAGCCAATTTGCCATTTGAAAACATTGCTAGGGCAATTTCCGCAGCAGTCGCACAGCGAAGCGAATAAACGTCTGGTAAGCAGTAGGGACTGAGGGTCTTACGGATCATAGAAAAAGAAACCGAAGGCCAAATAAAACCACGCCAGAAGAAGATGGCGTTCTTGTAAGAGCAATAAGAGACCAGCCTTTTCGGACCATGAAAGATACCGTGGCACAATTAGGAGTGCAAGTTAGTGTTCAAACAGTATCCCTGAGGCTGCACTTGACACACTTTCATTCACGGATTGCTGCACGGAAAGGGTTCCTCACCACACGCCATCGAGAGCTTCGGTTAGGATTCCCTCTATAGGAACTTACGACAACTCGAGAACCATGGGAAACCACCATATGGACGGAAAAAAAGTTGTTTGTTCTGAACCTAATCACTAAAGGACATGTTGGAGGCATAATGGTTCTCGAATGCTTCCAGAATTCTTATAGGTGACTAGAAAATCCGGACGCATCATATGTGCACTCTTGGGATGAATTAGCGCTGTTGGTCCTAGTGAGCTCGTGAAGACCACGGCCATTATGGACGCTCAGGAGTATGTGACTCCTTAGGGATGTTGTTATCCCTAGTGTGCCGACAGTTTATTCTGATATTAAGTGCCCGTTACAGGATAACAGTTCAGTACACAACTCCTATGCGGTACGGAACTTCTTCGCCGAGCACCCCGCTATTGTTTTTCTTGACTGGCCACCTAAGTCACGGGATCTCAACATCATCGGGAATGTGTGTTGCAGGATGATTAAAGTTTGGCAACCTCTAAAGAAAAATCAGAGTCGCCCTCTGGGAACTGTCATGAAATGTGGGAAAATTTGCGTGTTCTTCCAGCACCTAAGTGATCCAGTGCCTAGGCAGCTAAAGGTGTTGGACAAGAACGGAGATTGGACAGATTACTAAAATAATTTCTAATAAATGTGTTTTATTTGGAAGTAAAAAGTATAATTTACTTCAGTTTATATTAGATTGTCATTGAAATAATTCTTTCATAGAAAAAATGTTCAAAACATTGTTTTCTTCAGTTATATATTTAGATTGGACAGACAATTCCAATAACGTCTAGTAGATGCATTCTCTTTGAGAGTAAAAAGTATAACGTATTTCAGTCTTACATTAAGTTGTCATTAAAATGTTTTTTCGTGAAGATATGATACAAAATGGAGTTTTATTTAGTTATACATTTCAACATGGTTATTATAGATAAGTGATGACGAGTAAAGCTATTGCTTAAAGTAATCCATTCATATGTGAATAATCTAGAATTGTGCTCGTAAAACAGGATGCCATTGCATGCGCGAAAATGTAAACAGATACACACATTTACTCCTGGCAATGTACACTGCACCTGTGAAGATCAGCAGAATGCTCCCAAAGCTGCGAGAACGGCATAAATGGAAGTGAGCGTACTAGTTAACTTTGATAACCTGAATCAAACCGCAAATCTAGAGGAGCACTCTGTAATGCCAAGTAGTTCAACATTTTGCATCTCCCGGGAAACCACTGTGAGTGCACTTATAGTGTGTGTTTTGTTTTAAACTTTCTGACATTTCTGACATTAAGATTTTTAAAAATTATCTTAAAATTGTATTTATTATGAAAAACCGGCGTGTTGACTGTCGAGTTGTACCACTGCCTAGCAGCGTAAGCATAACTAAATAGAACATGATGTATAATGCACTTTGTCATGTTGACAGCCTGCAACTGTTGAAACATTGTTTAACTGCACAGGCTTGCAAACTTGCAACTATGTAGTTCCTAATCCAATTTTTGGAAGTTGATTAACCTACAGTCTAATGAAACATTCTGAGTTAGCGCGCTTTAGGTTTGCAAATGACGCAGAATGGTCAATTCACGTAATTTACATGATGCATGATTTTGATAATCTAAGAAGACATCGGTATTAATGTCCTTATAGCGTGTAGCGTGTATTTTTATAGCTTGTGGTTGTCTCCGCGTTAAGATTTTAAATGGTTGTCTTAAAAGGGTGTATAGTATAGCCTTGTATTTATGAGAAAATTAAGATGACATCGGGTGTGAATGAATTCACTTGTAGTTGTAGTAGCTCTAAAGATTAACTCTGTCGTTAGCACTTTCAAGTTATCTTAAAGTGGTGCATAGGTATGGGTTTATATTCATGGTATGTTGTTTCTCAGTAATGCGCAATAAAAACATAACTTAGAAATAATTTTCGTTCAGTTCTTTGCTATTTAAAACAGCAACAAGAAGAAATTATAGAACTTCTAACTCAGAGCATACGAGCTGAAAGCTTTTGATTATCGCACTAGAGTGCGATAATCTGCATTGTGACCAACTTTTGCTTCAAATCCAATCACATGGCAATTACCCTTTATATTTGAACATGTTTAATATCTCGACTTGGTTTGATTAGGTTTTGCTTTTCATTATGTTGTTTCACTTGATTAATTTCTCGTGGCGCTCGCATTATCTGTTTACAGTAAAAATCGACTTGCTTCAGTTTATCGCAATTCGCTGTAAGTTAACCTATACATTATATTGGCAGATTTCTTTGATCGAAAACGTTGCTCTTTTATCTAACATACATAAATGTTAAATGGCGGAAATGCATAAATTCAAACTGAAATGGAAATGAAATTACCAATTAGCACAAAGAATAATACAGAAGTACTTACCCAAAAAATCCAGAAAGCAATATGATATAGCATCAGAAATCTCGCTTTTTAACGTCATTTCTCTTGTTTCAAGAAAACGTTCTACACGAGATATTTGTTAGTTTCAGGAATCAATATAATATTATTGATATTTTATAAATTCGAGCGTTGTCTAAAAAATAGTACATGCCACGCGTGTTAAAAGTGGTTTTATTTTGCTTGTAGGATTGCAAAATAAATCCTAATTTCACCCCTTGTAACACAATCTACTAATATATATTTTATAAACAATCAAAGAGAATGAGCGACGTGTAGAGCACTATATACGAAATCAAAGTTTGAATTGTTAACCTCTATTTATCTTTTACTTTGAGCTAAGCAATTATGAGATTTGAACAACAGAAATCTGTTTTTATGTACAGCCGAATGCTTGAAATCGCGCCGATATAATGCATAGTGGTTTATGTTGATAAGGAAATACTAAATCGCCTTTGCCACGACCATCCCCCACCCCTTACCTGGTTCCAGCACTCAACTTAATGTTTGTCTTACTACCGCATTTCCTTCGGTCCTGAGTCTGAAACCGACCTGTGTTCATAGGTTAATATTTGAGTGCCAGAATTTGACCAATACGAGACCGACTCATTCAGAGCCTGTTGTGGACCATTGTTGCGAAGTATGCCTTCCAGCCAAGCAAGTGAAATCTTTCCGTAGTCTTCCTCTTTCATCGACCACTACGGCTGACCTTTGTGCATAGGCGTGATGTCAGACTTGAATTCATACCAATAAGACATTGGCTCACCCAGGGGGCGGTGGGAACACAGCTGTTAAGTAGATTCTGGCAATAACAAGTTAAGAAAAACACTATAGGAAACCAAAAGCCTAGGCACGTTTTCGTGTACTCAACTGTATATGTTTATGTTCGATATACAATTAGAAATCCTTACCCTAGCTTCAACTGATGGCACTAACCACATGATAGCAATATTTGGACTAACAGTTTTTACTGTTGTTACATTTACCGTAAAGCTGTTCCTTCACTCTTTTATTCTATCTTGGACTACCTCGTTAGCAATTGTTCGCAAAACTCAAAAACTGACAATATTGATATCTGAAGAAGCGACTTGGTGCTCCTTTGCTGGTCGTGTGCCGGTTTAACTGATGGACTCTTTTTCAACAGGTTTTTGTAATTGAGAAACGAAGAATTATGGCTCATTTGCCAGAAGGGTTGATACTTTTATCTATTTTATTATATTTAATGTTTTAATGATACACTTTAGTTTTATTTGCTTCAGGAATGTATATAAATATATTTTTATAAAAGGACAATTGTTGTCATGCCTTATTACCTATGACAGGTTTATATTCCCTATAAAATTAAGCGTGCTGTTAGTAGAATTTCTTTAGTGATTTTATTAATGTCATTGGACAAAAAGAACAGCAACTAGGAATGATGATGATGATGATGATGATGATGATGATAATAATAATAATAATAATAATAATAATAATAATAATAATAATAATAATAATAATAATAATAATAATAATAGCCTTTTAAGGAGTAAGAAGGCGCGGTATAATTAAAATTTAATATAGTAATAGGTTCTGATAATTGCTTTCAACTTTCAAACACACTTTCCAAAACACACTTTCAGAGAAACAGCGATGGTCATTGAACAGCTAAAAATGAACACGTAGAGCAGTTAGTTGTAAATACAAATAGTGCAACAGGCAAACGGGACGAATAGATTTGTAAATATTGAACAGTGTAATTGGATAACAGCAAAGGGCAAAGTCCGGGCGGCCATGTTCCAATTAGAGATGCAGTGTTGTATGACTCCTAATATACAAACGACTTGAAAATGTTTTCCGAGCCATGTCGGCCTAGCCATGGGGAGAAAGGCCATGCTAACCAGAACTTATGCCTAGTGCGGTTTCAAAGTTTATACGTGCTCTACAAGGTTGAGGAATGTAATGTGGTTCTAGTTCTAAAGAAAATATAATTCCAGGACATTTCTCCTACATTGACTGTAAGAAATTAACAACAGTGAAAATAAAAGAAAAATAAAGTTATAAATTCAGAAACAATTCACAGCGACATAAGCAGGAATGCAAACTAAGCTTTCGGAATTAGGGACATCATATCACTCTATAATAAGGCATGTGTTAAAACAAAAATGTTTGGTTTCTAATATTCATGACTTTTCCACCTATTAACAACTAACATATATATATATATATATATATATATATATATATATTCTTTATTTAGTATTTTGTCCTTATGAAGCAAGATTTTTCTGTCCACTTGACCTTAATCATGATCATTTTTCCCAGAATTGATTTCAAATTACAGTATAAGTTATACTTTTTACTTTCCCTACCACGTACATAGTAGGTACAGAAGGTATTACATTCCACCCAAAAATTCGATACCGAGATTTCACCGGAAATACATGTTTTGAGGCCCCCTAAAAACATTTCTAGAAAAAGGTCCTGGTAGTGGTGGTGTATGTGTGTGTCAGTGAACAGCATAACACAAAAACGAAAAGTCGGATAAATACCACTTGGTATTTAGGTTCACTGCCTTTCAAAGATGCGACACGAAGAATTTAAAGAAAATATCCCCACCCCACCCTTTACATGGAACATTTTACGAAATTTTTGGTTTTCTAAAAAATGGCTCAAACGATTTTGATGAAAATAGCACATATGAAAGATATTTACCTGACAAATAAAACGTATACCTTGACTTTTCTGGGAATGCTTAGAAAGTCCTCTAATTCGAAAGGAATTTTGTATAGTGTTGTATAACGATAGACGAAAACCTACCATACAAGTCTCGTCGATTTTCAGTTCTTTCTCGCGATCGCATGGAAACAGTATAGAATTTCAAGGTAATATATAGTATCCAGTTCTTAAACATTAGAATGTTGCTCTTCTCTTTGTATCTATAACGAAATGTGTAATGTATCTATTTCTGCAAATGTTTATTTGGATTAAAACGTAGTAGATAGAGAAATAAGCTTTGTATACCCATTAATAAAGATAGAGGGTAGAGAAAGTCATGTGAATGTATCACATAAGATTTTTCCTATTTGTTTATATGCAGGATGCAATAACGTCAGACAGCCGTTTATACTTCTTCTTTATCTGTTTAACCTCCTCTTATGTAGGACTTACACCCCCAGGACTTACAGGCGGGTGCCTGGGGTCAGAGGCCCCTCGAGGAGCAGACATTCGTGGATCAGACAGAATATCCAGGATGGGTGATCAGCCCGATGCCTGGTATGGGAGTAAGGAAGTAGATGAAACGAAATGATGATGAAATGGATGAAAGGAAAGGTGATGATGGAGCAGTTGGCGGAATGAATAGCGGGGGAAACCGTAGAACCCGGAGAAAACCCGCCCAGACGCCATCGTCCACCACATGCAGGTCCGTGGGATTGAACCCGGGCCGCCTCGGTGGGAGGCGAGCGGTCTAACAACTCGGCGCCGCCGTTTATACCACGACTTTTAATTTTTACTTTCTCTCCTATGTATAGTAAGTAGGGGAAATAATGTATTCCATCCAAAAATCTATGTCGAGATTTCACCGGAAATATAGGTTTTGAGGCTCCCTGAAACCAAAAAAGATGTTTTTTAGAAAAAGCTCCGTATGTGTGTGTCTGTGAACAGTATAACTAAGAAACGAAAAGTAGGATAAATACTTAACGTGGTATTTAGGTTCATTAGCTTCCAAAGATGCGACACGAAGATTTTAGAGAACATCATTCATAACCATGCTTTTTACTTATTTGTTGCTATAGCCATATATTTGTTGATTATTATGAACGCCTAAGACTCGGGTATTAGAGATCTTCAGTTCACTTTTTGGAATATGATCAATTACATGCAGTAATGTTAAACATCTCTACTTTCTGAAAATTCTTATTCACTTAGAATTCACGTTGTGTTTATATTCGAACTAAACAACAATTGACACAAACACTCCCTGGTATTAAACCTCTTGCTTTCGACACTTTCTGTAAACGTTTATAATCTTTTGTCCTAAGAATATTCGAATAACAATACATGTAATGTTTATAACGGTTTCGTATTGTGCTTATAGCCCTCTGCCCTTTTGTCAAAAAGATCTTGTTTTCTTTGTAGACGACGTGCCTAAGGAAAATATTCTTCTTCTATAAAATAGCATTTCTAAATCCAAAGCACAGAAAGACAGTGATCCCTCTATTGTGGTGCAACATTTATATGATTCTTCCTCCAAGAAACAACCTGCCTGAAACTAAAGCCTTAAAAAAATAATTCCTCTATAATAATGCAACCATTATGTGATTCTTCTAAGGAATAAGCTCCCAGAAACCAGAGCATTAGAAGAAATCGGGTGCCTTATTTAATATAACCATAGGCGGAATTTCTTTCAAGAAACAAATTCGCCGGAAGAAAGCACATACAGGCGAATCCTCCTCCAAGCAACAGTCTTCTTAAAACAAAAGCATACAAAAACCGAGCCCCATTTCTGTAACATAATTATACACAATTGCTTCCCCGGCGAACATCAAACTTAAAACAAAACCTATAAAAAAAGGTACCCTTATACTACCTTGTAAAATATACGGGATTCCTCCTCCAAAGAGCAGCTTCCCTTAAACCAAAGCGTAGGAAAAAAGCAGTGTAACAGGTAGGCGATTGCCAGACATCGGTGCTGACAGTCCAGAACATAGTAAGAAATGAATGTGAGGGGGAAGCCTGTATGCTATTTCAGAGAGAAGTGAGAAGTTTTGGGCCAATTGACCAGCTTCTTTCGTCTGGCTCCCTTTGGGACAAGTCAAAGAATCACTGAGGTAAGATATGAAACTCTTACCGAATAAGGTACTCTCATAACAAATGCAGAATTCCACTCACGTCCGTACATTATTTCCACACTCAGACTTACCCCTAGAGAATGAGGGAGAGAGGAAGGCATAAAAACTCTGAAGAGTTTGCAGAGAGGGCTGGTGCTAGATGGACTTGACCCCATCAATCACGGCGTTTTAAGAAGCTTACTTCACACACGCACACGTCACGACTGATTTTGTTTTATGGTCGGTCGAGGGATGGGATATCCACGCGGGTGTGTCTGCTGCTATGATTGATAATCCATCTCTACCTGTCCGCCATCTGGGTAAATATTTGTATTTCATATACGCACATACATACATAAACTTGTTTTTCTTTTTTGGAACATTTGTTGACAGCTGGAGTCACATCATCATTTGCTGGGGCTGCACGAGGGATGAGGGCCGTCACATCTGTAAGGACATGAACGAAATATGCGCCCAGCTGAACTCCAAGCTGTGCTACTATCTATCATTCAGAACATGCTTCCGTTTAAGAAATGTACAACAAATACGCAGTATTAATTGCTTTCAGGTAAATTCATATTTTAGCAAATACAAACTAAAATGTAGAAGGTAGAAGCGGGTTTTGTTAAACGGGAAATCAGTACTTTGTGTATTTCAAGCAGAAAATATTTGTTTCTGTACCACATTTTTTTGTAAACCAACTTCTTAGTATCCTGGTAATACGATTCACAAAAAAGAATCGAATACCTGGTACAAAAATGGGTGTTCGTGAAGTACTATTTATTTGGTGAACAAAGCCGAATGATATAACGAGAAAGATGTTGCAGAATGTTCTATTGCTTTGAGCATAGCGAACTATAATCTAAATTCTAGAAAACCTAATTATAAAAACTCTTACAATTATACCTGGGTGCGTATACATACATTTATGCATATGATTTCCGAATAATCCAGCTTTCTATAACGTAGGAACAAACCTTATACAGCTTATAAATTCTGTTTAAAGAAACAACTTCACAAATATTTAAAGAACAACTAGAACAAAAGCTAATATCATGTCACCTTAATGCAAGTTGACGGAAATATGTATTTACGCAGAAAATAGAACTCAGTAATGAAAAAAAACCTTAAACTGGTATTTAATCCATGTTTAAATAATTATCTCACAAAATGTGCCTTCATTCCTTTAAAAAGTTACTTTATTTGGTAATGTAGGGCCTCTGCACTCTGCCCTGTCCTGCCTTTTGGCCCAACCGCCCTCTGTTTCCTCTCACCTCACCCCTCCCTCCCGGGAGCACCCCCTCTGGGGCATAGGCACAAAAGATCATGTAGTTCGTGGTGCTAAGTCATCCTCCGTACCTAGTCCTATTCCTGCTCCTACTCATACTTTATTTGGTCCTTTATGAAGAAAATCTGTAGTAAGCCTTTAGCTACAATGAATTACTGGAAATATTATGTGGTACTTAATGGTATTTAATCCACATTTAAATACATATCTCACAAAATCTTGCTTCATTACTTTAAACATTTATTTTATTTGGTATTTTATGACAAAAAGACGTTCTAAGCTTTTAGCTCTAAAGTTATATATGTACCGTACGGAATGAATACACATGTCATAAAAATTACTATTAAAATTCTTAAAACAAACATGGATGATAGAAGTCGTTCAGTGTGTCCTCTGAAGATGTCCGCCGGAATGTGGGCGAAACGTCAGGCGAAGTTTTATTCTTTAGACCACGGTCAAAAAGCCCAATTTGTTTTAAGAATTTTAATAATAATTTCTATAACATTGACGCCGGCCATGAAAGCTTTAGTATGCATATTATACATGTCACCTTGGAAATGAACAGGAACAAAAACAAGATTATAGCACTATTTTTATCAGTAGAAAGACGTCACATCAGCGCACCCTTCGTGACGTTATAATTCACATACGGATTTTTTGGGCAAATCTTATTGAATGGTATGACAGTATTAATCTACATTTTGTTTATTATCTCCACTTTCTGCCTTAAGCGTCCTGTTTTTCCACAACATTTTTTATTTCTACAAATCGCGATTTAAATAGGAATTAAGATTTTGCAAACCGAGCGGGATAGATCAGGTGGTTATGTCTGTGGCACGCATTCGGGAGGTACCGGGATGGATCCCCGGCGACCGCCCATTCTGGCTCGTAGGTTTTTCGTGGTTTCCCCGGGTCACCAGGGGAATGCTGGAGTGATTCATCTTCTACCACGACCCTCCTTCCTCTAATTTCCTGTACTTATCATCTTCCTTGTCAATTGTTTCAGGGTTGTAGGACCAGGCGACTGTGTTCGGCGAGTTTCGGCTGGTAGGTGGCTTGCGCTCTGTAAAGCTTTCTTCCGTGGCGTCGCTGTGGTACCGCTCAGTTAGACTTTCCGCAGCGGGGGCTCCGCTCCGGGGTCACTGGGGGTTGGTGCCTTATGGGCAGGGACCGTGCGGCGTCGGATGCGTTCTATCTAGAAACTCCGCCCATGCTTGCGCACGTCGTAATCTGGATCTGGTCGCCCTTCGAGTCTCTCTCCTCATTCTTACCTCCCAGGGGTCACGTTGGAAGCAAAAAGGACGACTGGCCTACTTGCGGTGGCCTGCCCCGTTCCGGGGACCCCTCCGTGATGTGTATCTTTACCTTTTAAAATGTTGCAACAGCAATCTGAATTACAACAGACGGCTGTAATACCGCTTGCCCACTCGGTTTCACGCCTTTATATCTTCGGCATGAATGCAATCACCAACAATCGTTTTCATTTTCTTTTGTTCCATATTGAAATAAAAATAAAGCAGTATAGATGATAGTGTTCAATTATGAAATATTTAACAAAAATAATATATTTTATGAACTTTCCTTAAATTGTGAAATAAAACGCAGTTTTGGTTTTGTTTTCGCCGAATGCTGCATTAAGTACTTGAACATTTTTGTATTTGATAGTTATAAACTACAGTACTTATTTAATTTTCACTTCAAAAATATGAAGCTAAAACCTTTAGTCTTAATTTTCCTCCATAAATACCGCGTGGAGGTTAAAGTTGGAAACCTAGAATAAGACTGAAAAATGAAATGTCATAGCCGGAATTTGAAACACGGATCTTCAGCTTACCGTGCCAGTGTTCTAACCAACTATCTGTGAGCTACCGTGGCAATATGCCGGCTCCACATTAAATTCTCCAACACTAGCTGTTCTAAAATTCTTTTTGGGATACCATACCACAATAGCAACTTATCATTTCAGAAATACTTGAAGTCTCAGTCTTCATATTTAACTACAATTAGGTCAATCAATGTTAATTAATTGAAATAAACGAAATTATAAGCCGCCACTTAAGTTATATGCTTATAGTTAAACGCTATTTTGCCTTTAAATCGTAACCAAAAGAGGCAACTAGCTAGGGAACGGAAATCACTGTTATAGTTTGAAAATGAAGGATGGAATTAATACATCCCATTTTTTTCGTCCTATTCTAGGCTACACTGTTTACACATGACCTCGGGCATGGGTCCCCAAAAGTTAATAGCCCACTGCAAGCATACGTTATGCTTCTCATAACAGAGGAGGAGAGGAAGGCAGAGTTTGGCTTTACTTCTAAGCATTGTAGGGCACAAAATACAATGTACATTTACAGATAATGTATACATATAACGCGTAGAAGCGATTTGAGTGTCGTATACTTCATTGGTTTAGATTAAAGGCTAAATCCTTCATCATTCTGAAATAAATATATTATGCATTTGAGAAAACGAACGTAGGAGAATAAATACATGCCGTTTGTGAAAATTGCAACACCAAGAAAGAATTCCCCGAGTAATTCCAAACTTGGTGGACGTGAAGAAGAGTGTTCAAGCAATAAGTGATTACGTTTACAGAGAGATAAGGTACACTAAGGCTGAGCAGAGCCCTCTAATGTAGGTCCGACAAGGTCAGTGTTGCGTCCATTGTAGTCAGTGCAGAGCTGTCAAACAAGTGGAAACAATAAAGTGGGTAGCAGTATGCCTCGTCGTCCTCAAAGGGAGCCATATCGACATGTGAGTGAGTTCTGACGGGACAGAATGATCGGTCTCCGGGAATTGGGTTTGTCATACCGTGACATTTCGGCTCTTACAGGGCATGCTGCTACGACAGTGATGCATGTGTGGAAGTAGTGGATAGATGAAGGTCGTACACAGCAAAGAGCGGGTACTGGACCACAGCACGGGATGACCGTCATCTTGTCCGCATGACCATAATGGACCGTACAGCTTCATTTACAGTGTTGGCTCGACGCTGGAGCACTGCTACAGGTGTGAAGTTGTCAGCAACGGTTCGTCGCCGTCTGTTGCAGGTTGGAGTGGTTGCATGCATGTCGGCTTCCATTGTTCAGAAACCACAAGCTCCTCCGACTGCAATGGGCACGTGAACACCGTCACGGGGCGCTGAGTAGCAAAATCTAGTCTTTTCGGACGAGTCCCACTTCAACGTGTCCTACAGTGATGGCTGCATACGTGTCCGGCGGTACTGTGGTGAGCGCAACCTGGAGGGCTGCATTGTTGAGCGGCATAGCGGACAAACACCTGTTGTGATGGTTTGGGGCACCAACCGATCTCGCCTCCTATGAATTGAGGGGACTTTGAACAACACCGGTCCTTAACGGTGGTTGTAGAGCCTGAGGTACTCTCCCTGCTTCAGGCATCTCCACAGGCCACATTTCAACAGGACAATGCTCGGCCATATATTGCGAGGAATGTACAAGCCTTCTTCGAAGAGCGACGGGTACCATTGCTTCCCTGGCCTGCAAGTTCGCCTTATATGTCGCCGATCGAACATGTGTGGGATATGGTTGGTGGGCACCTGGTGCGTCACGGTCCTCCAGTAACCAGTGTCACGGATTTATGGGCTCGAATACAAACTGCGTAGAGGGAAATCCCTCAGGAACTAATTCAGAACATGTTTGATTCAATACCACGGCGTATAGCAGCTCTAATTGCAGCGCATGGAGGCCACACCAAATACTGAATATTAATCTCAAACGTCATGTATAGATTTGAAACGTTTATCATTTGTTACTTGTCATGCACGTAACCTGTGGTATTAAATTCATTGAATTCATACGTTTCCTTCTTTATGTTGCAATTTTCACAATTGACAGTGTATATTTTGTCACATATCTTAAACCAAACTGCCATAAAGTTTCCTGTGAAAGAAAGGCAGTTCTCTTCAAGTTAGTGTTTTTAATTATTGTGCAAAAAAGTGCTGTTTCATGAACCGAAATAAAAGTATTTTTCGTCGTAGTAGGGATATTCATATTTACATGGCGATACTTACCATTCGATTGGATTCAGTTAAATGGTTTTTATGAAGTATTAATTCGTTATACTTTAGAGAAAGTTTAACCTTTATTTTATAAAAACATTTATATAATGTCGCTTTAAGAACAATTAAATCGCAACTGCAATAAGTTTTACAGTTTCTTACATAATTGTGTTGCATTAAAAAAATTCAACACATTCTTGGAGAAAGCAGGATCACCAAGGGCGTTCAAGATTGTGCTTGGAATTTTGCATCTAGTCCTTGCATCATTATAGAAACGACCGCTGAGATATTGTGAGTAAATAAGTGGAGAATGACAATAGTTGCACATGGTCGGAAGATCACCGGACAGAAGGCAGGGCTGTGTAAGAGAAGTAGGCGAGGTAGCAGGACTATGGTGAGACGTTTAAAATGTGAGAGGATAGATAGGAATTGGAAGGGGATAGGAATCACAAAATTTACTTCTAGATGAGGTGAACCACTCCTGTTTCCATTGCCGGAGAATGGTGTCACGCGCAAAGTGGTAGACGTTTTGGTGGGGAATCATGAGGCCCGACAAATGGAGGAGGCTGTGATGCTTCCTTAGCTGCAGCATCGACATTCTAAGTTCCTGGTATGCCAGCATGAGAAGGTACCCATGCTAGCAGGAGTTGTTTAACCGAGATTGATATTCTGTGATAAAGTAGCTGGAAGTACAAAGCCAGGTTGTTGGCTGGAGCTAGCTGCTGAAGACTGAGGAGAACACTCGTCGAGTCCGTGAAGATAGCGTAGGAGAGGGCAGCACTCTCATGGCCGCACTCCAAGGCGAGGGAGGCGAATAGCTATCAATGCACAAGAGAAGATGGATAGGAAGTGCTGTAGACTGGAGCAAGGTCTTCACCGCACAGCCACAGTGAATTTTACATTTTGAACCGTTGGTGTAAAATTGTTGTGGTGTAGAATGTGAGGTACAAAGAGCATTGAATAAACAGAGATATATGGAAGTATCTATGTGGCCTTTATTGTAAAGAGTCATGGAGGTATCCATGAGGTAGTTGTAGCTTCCAAGCAGCAGTGTCGACGGTAAAGGAGCAGGAGAGTGTTATTAGAATATTCAATGCAATCTTTGCAGGAAGAGCAGAATTCCCTGGAGAACGGTACAAAACGACGGTGGCTATGGACATACACGTTATGAGGTTTTCAGGAAAAATATGGCTGAAAACATTTGAAGGACTCCTGGACATTGTCCGTGCGGCGTATGTGAGTGAGACTTAAGGCTTTCCTCCTCGTATTCAGCGGAGGTTCATTTACTTCAATCTGGAGACTGCTTACGAGAGTGGTGTGAAAGGCACCCAAGGTGATCCTCAGTGCTAAAGATTGAATACTATCAAGCATTTTGAGTTTTTTAGGTTCGTGAATGATATAAAATGCAGCCCCAATCCAACTTGGGGCGTATAATCGTTTTATACGTGCGAAGTAGTACTGTAAAGTCAGCTCCCAAAGTTTTGGATGTCATTTTTATGATATTTAAACGACGATAGCATTCTGCTCTTAAATGCTTTAGGTGCGTGATCCAGTTTAAACGGTGGTCAAAATGTAGCCCTAATATACGTACAGTGGGGCCTACAGGAATCGGATGGTTACCTACAAGAAGGAGAGGTGGCAGTTAGTGTTGAGGTAGATTCCGTTTGCAGACATTTTAACATAAATAATAAAGGCAAATAGTAATCAAAAGTCTCACGTGAAAATAACAATAATAACAAAAAATAAAATTAAAAATATTAATATGAAGCGTGTGATAACGATATATATATTAAACTGATTTATTGTTTTATATTTGTGTTTGGCGTAAAGTATAATTTCCTTGTTGTTATGTTGTGACTTTTCATTTCGGAACCACATTTTAAATTTAAAGGGTTAAAGATTTTATTTGTTCATAATATAGCAGTAGATTTAAAATTTGAGTTGGAAAATGTTGATTCACATCACATACATGCGCTAGTTGTTATCGCAGGAGCGCTTTCGAGAGATGTTTCTCCCATCTTCAGCTGAGATCCAACTAACTGGATCTCCCTCACCCCTCACCCCAAGAAGTTTTTGATTACACGTTATTTCTGCTCTCTGTTGAGAAAAATTGGAACCTGGTGATATTGCTGCCCTCTATGTTGTCGGTTGGTCATTCATCATACGTCTTTCTTCTATCTTGTGATGTAATTGGTCTGCATTCTGTTGAGTAGACTTGGAACTAATTAATCTTGAATTTGCTGCCATCTGTGGAGAACATTGGGAACTTCTATTTTCTCTCTTGTTACTTGATTGGATCAACTGCATTAAGTGGTCTGTCGGTGGTATTTAAAAATTCAAAGCCTTCTTAATGTTGAGATGGATGAAGATCTTTTCCCATATTTCCAAATGTAAAGGTATCTGAATAAATTTAAGTAGTTTTATCTCTTGTCCAATCTCATGATTACTATTCCAAAAGTGATTAGCTACTGCTAATCTGTCTGTTTGTTTCAGTTTTATATTTCTTTGATGTTCACTTAATCTTATTTTTAAATTTCTTTCAGTTCTTCCTATGTATAAGCCTTGACAGTCCTGGCATGGAATCTGGTAAATTCCTGATTTTTTTAAATTGTCAGTTGTATTACTCAAAGGTGTGTTCAACATATGTTTTAAACTGAAAGCATTCTGAGGTGCTACTTGAATCTGGTATTTTCTGAACAATTTTTCAAAAGTTTTAAACATTACTGGATGATATGTGAACCTCTTATATATCACATCCTTTTTATTTGGGTTTTGTAAAGTGCTAATACTATGTAAGTTTTGTTTCTTTTTGTATTTAGTAAGTAGGTTATTAATAAGTTGAGGTTTAAAACCATTTTCAATGGCTACATTCTTTATATAATTTAATTCCATGATATACTCTTCTTTTTCCAAAGGTACTCTAATCAATCTATGAATCAGACTTCTGAAAACAGCATGTTGGTGTGATACAGGGTTGTAGAAATTATTTTAATGTAATTATCCACATGCGTTGGTTTCCTATAAATGCCAAATTTAAGAAAGTTTTCTTTTCTTTTTACAAGTATATCCAGGAATGGTAGAGAATTATTATTTTCAATTTCCATGGTAAATTTAATATGTATATCTTGTTCATTTAAAATATCCAGTGATGAATTCAAACAATTTTGAGGTACCACTGCGAAAATGTCATCTACATATCTATGCCATATTTTAAAAATATGTGGATGTGAAGAGGTAACAGTTTTTTCCAAAGAGCTCATATAAAGGTCGGCCAGTAAAGGAGATAAAGGATTACCCATTGCCAAACCATGTGTCTGCTTGTAAAAGTTCTTATTGAAAGAAAAATAATTTTGATTGATACAACTGATTGTAAGTGCAATCATCTCTTGGATGTAATTATCATGTAAATTCAGTGATTCCAACCAATTTCTTAACAATTCTGGTATATTATCTGTAGGTACATTTGTAAAAATGATTGATTAGAGTACCTTTGGAAAAAGAAGAGTATATCATGGAATTAAATTATATAAAGAATGTAGCCATTGAAAATGGTTTTAAACCTCAACTTATTAATAACCTACTTACTAAATACAAAAAGAAACAAAACTTACATAGTATTAGCACTTTACAAAACCCAAATAAAAAGGATGCGATATATAAGAGTTTCACATATCATCCAGTAATGTTTAAAACGTTTGAAAAATGTTTCAGAAAATACGAGATTCAATTAGCACCTCAGAATGCTTTCAGTTTAAAAAATATGTTGAACACACCTTTGAGTAATACAACTGACAATTTAAAAAATCAGGAATTTACCAGATTCCATGCCAGGACTGTCAAGGCTTATACATAGGAAGAACTAAAAGAAATTTAAAAATAAGATTAAGTGAACATCAAAGAAATATAAAACTGAAACAAACAGACAGATCAGCAGTAGCTAATCACTTTTGGAATAGTAATCATGAGATTGGACAAGAGATAAAACTACTTAAATTTATTCAGATACCTTCACATTTGAAAATATGGGAAAAGATCTTCATCCATATCAACATTAAGAAGGCTTTGAATTTTGAAATACCACCGACAGACTACTTAATGCAATTGATCCATTCAAGTAACAAGAGAGAAAATAGAAGTTCCCAATGTTCTCCACAGATAGCAGCAAATTCAAGGTTAATTAGTTCCAAGTCTACTCAACAGAATGCAGACCAATTAAATCACAAGATAGAAGAAAGAAGTATAATGAATGACCAACCGACAACATAGAGGGCAGCAATATCACCAGGTTCCAATTTTTCTCAACAGAGAGCAGAAATAACGTGTAATCAAAAACTTCTTGGGGTGAGGGGTGAGGGAGATCCAGTTAGTTGGATCTCAGCTGAAGATGGGAGAAACATCTCTCGAAAGCGCTCCTGCGATAACAACTAGCGCATGTATGTGATGTGAATCAACATTTTCCAACTCAAATTTTAAATACTACGCAACATCACAATAAACAATACTTCTGGTTTATTATAAAATAGCAGTAGATATTTGCATATGTTCTCCTTTACATTCGTTATTTGTTATAAAACAAAATATGTACTTCTTTTAAGTATTGAATATTTTGCGTTGCCACAGAGTAGTGATAGTAAAACAAATGGAAATGAAGCGACGCCATTTGTACAAATATATTAAATGTTTAACTCATTGTCCTTCTAAGCGCATTTGCAAGTTTCATTATAAAAAGTGAATTATTCAATTGTAAGAGAGCTGAAAGGTTATTTGAGGACGCAACGAAATTAATCCGCTTTTCAATATAAGAGGTGTAAGTAGAAGCAACGTTCGTAACGCAAAGATATACGAACCTGTCGTAAATAAAATTGCTGTAAACAGAAGTTAATAGAATAGCACAATAAATATAGTAATGGATAATTGAGGTTTTAATGTTAAACTATATTACTAAATTTATCCTATGGTCAAAACCTTAAACCCATAGCCCAGAGATATGAAAGTGGAAGCAATAAGTAACTGGAGTTTATTCAGTGAAGATAAGAGCTGTTCAACGCCATAATGGAGTATCGTTTGACCACGAATACGGAATAATCTCGGTACGACAGTCTACAACTGAGCAACATCGTACTTCAGGCAAGGTTATAACGAACTGAGTAGTGGTGATGCATCTATACAGTTCACAACACATTGGCACACTATCGTATGGCAAACGTTAACTACGTCACTGCTCATTAGCACAACATTGAGGGGTTAAAATCTACGTCACCCAAACCACCGCACATTCTAAGGGGCACGATTATTATGATCGGCAGGAGTTATTGTAAAGTAATGTGTGAATGTTTTTTACATAAAGTTGACTGAAAGTTTGTAGTGGAAAAACTAAGTGTGATAATTTGAGAATCAGAAGATTTCATATAGGAAAAATGGAAAGAGACGAGGCATTAGTTATTGGGGTAACCCAACCCAGTGCAGGAGATAATGTAGACGGGGGGAAACAATCCTATGGTGCAGATATTTAACATGTTAAGTGAAATGAAAATTAACCAGAAACAAATGAAATTTGGCCAGGTACAAATGAGTAGCAGCATAGAAGGGATACAATTAGGAACAGAAAGGGTTAAATTAGCTCAAGAAGGGATTAAGACTGAAGTAAGTAACTTGAAGTCAGACTTAGCTAAACAAAATGAAGAAATAGCAATTCTTAGAAAAGAAATAGAGTTACAGAACGCAAATGTAGGAAAACTATTGTTAAAACAAAGGCAGGAAATAACTCTTGAAATAGGTAGTTGTGGGGAAATTTTAGGTAAGGAGATACAAGATGAAGCTGCAGGAATAAAAACCACGATAGGGCAATTCCAAGAGAAACAAGCTAAAGTAAACGAAAGAAGTTCTTGCAGGATCGATGGACAAGTAACTAATACTACTCCATCATGTTCTACACATGCTAAGGCAGTAATAGAACTAAGGGCAATTGTAAATATTGATTTTGCAAATCTGAATCGCAACTTTGCGCTTCAGATGCAGGAACAATGAGAAGAAATAAATAAAGAATTTAATGCAACTCATTCTGACAAAGAGCAAACCAATACTATTCACATAAACAGTGTATCGTTTGCATCACAACCAAGAATTTGCAATCGTGATAACAATGCTACTTATAGTTACGATGATGTAATTGTAGAGAGTAATAAATCATGTATCTATTAATGACTATGCATGCTGTAATATGAAACATAATTAAATAACACACAGCCACATATTTAAACAATGACTAAAATACAGCACACGTCTATTGTGACAACAATAAATAACACACAACACAACATTAAATACAATAGACAAATTTTGGACGAAGTAGTACCACCTATATTTGATGAGGATGCTAGCGATAATCCCAAACAATTCCTGAGGGAAATAGAAAATCTTATTTTAGAATAAAAAGCATATCAACTGAACTTAGAATGCAGATAGGGAAGCGTAGTCTCAAACGTAGGACTCTTCAGTAGATGAAGTCCAGATTCATAGGGAATGAGACGTTTATGTCATTTAGAAATTTGTTATTATTCCGATATTGAGGCCCAGCTAAGCATAATCAAATACAAATAGAATTGGCCACTGAGAAATGTGACAGTAAGAAGGGGTTAAGCTTTGGCGATTATTTTTTTAAAAATGACTAATCAAGGACGTATGATCGACCCACCTTTAAGTGAGGCAGAAATAATAAACACAGTAACTAGACATTACCTGCTCATGTGCGTCTTGATTTAATAATAGCAAAGCGTCATGGAGCTACTAACCGCATTCGATAAGAAACCTGGACATTCGCAAATTGAAACGAAAGGCATGATCACATTAACTGTAAAAGTGATAGGCGAGCAATACAATATAATCAAGAGGGCAGGGTCAATGACCCGTAAACATCCCATCGCAACCTAGACCCGGAAATAATTTCAGCGCGGGAGGGGCTTATCAATCCCGAAACTCAGACAAACTCCGTCAGAATCAAGATCAAAGTTTTAGGAACTATAAGCATAGGAGTTGCGGAAATTTTTTTACCGGATGACCGAAAGAGTAGGATGCACACAGGCAATGATGGTAACAATAGAATAAATCACATTCGTCAAGGAAGGTACTACTCGTACGGAAACAGACATTATCCGTATTCACAATACCGAGAAAGAGGGTACAACTAGAATTGGCATGGAGTTCATGATCAGGTCACAAATAGTGTAACAACTAAATATATAATAATGGACACCCTTAGGATGAAAGTATACGGTTGCTAGGGAAAATTAAGACAACAATCAAAATATCGGGAATATGGAGGATACAAATGAGAATCCACTTATGAAAAACGGTGGCACGACCATAGAGTAAATCCGTCGAACGATCCTGTGGCACAACAAATATTTAATCGTTGTGAAAGGATATTAAAGAACAACTCCATTTATTTTATAATTTCGTGCCATAAGAACCATTCCGGCTGGGTACTACGTTGTCAATATATTGAGGACTTATTAAATAGAATAATAAATTGGACCACCACATTTACACCGTGGGAGTAGATGACGGGAGAAAATCCTGCAACACATTCCTTCAGTAATAAACAACGACGGAATACAAGAACTTAGTGAGGAAGAAAAATGTATTATTACATTACAACAGAAGGCAATGAATAGGATGCAAAAGTCCATGAGAAAAAGGAATCGGATGTGTTACACTCAAATTGCTTTCTCTACTTTTCTACAGACTATTTTTAGAAACGCCTGTTCTCCGTCTACTATATGTTGATCTTACTGCTAATTTTCTTGTAGTGCAACGGGAATACAGTAGACTTTAGGCGATAGTTAAATGTTTTAAGAGCTGCTTGCTATGAGGAGCATTTCATTATCTTTGTATGTCCAGGACTTAAAAACGAATAACGAATTCCCACTTGAGAAAAAGTATAAGTATTGCAAAATGTAAACAAATAACAGGAATATTTCGGAAACGGTTCACTCCACATCAAAACTGTGTGACATAAACTATGTGTTTTTACGAGATCTACATTTTTTGTTTTAAAGAAATTTTGTCTATCTCTTAAGGTTTACCAGTTTTGCAAAATTCATTCAGAATAAAGAGTACTTTTGGGGACATTCCCAGAAAATTTAACATAAATGTACATGAAACTATCTTAAACATATGATATTTTAATCAAAATTGTTAGAGCCATTTTTGAGAAAATCAATATTTTCGAAAAATGTTCCATGTAAACGGTAGTCTGGGGTGGGGGACTTTCTTGAAAATCTGTGTGTCGCATCTTTGAATGTTACTGAGCCAAAATACTAAGTTTAGAATTTATTCGACTTTTCGTTTTTATGTTATGCTGTTCACAGACACCAACAGACACACGGACATCTTTCTAAAATGCCTTTTTGGATTCAGGGGCCTCAAAATATGTATTTATGGTGCAATCTCGATATCAAATTTTTGGGTGGAATGCAATACTTCCCCTATTTACTATACGCAGTAGAGAAAGTAAAAATGCTTAAAAGGAAAGTAAGATTATTATAAATTTAACGTATTTGGATATATAAGATTTATTGTATTAGATATGACGTTCAAGTATAATAACCTGTCATGCTATATTAATTGTTTAAAAAATCCAGAGGGGGAAACTTCCATCTTCACACATTCATGACTAAATAAGATATGTATAAAACGAAACAAATGCATGAATGATGTTCAGATAGAAGGTTAGTTGAGGCAGATTCTATTTTCGGACAGTTTTAACTAAGTCCAGATTATAAATAATAAAGGTAAGAGTAATTCAACCCTCACATGACAATAACAATAAGAATAAAGAAATAGAATTAAAAGGTGTTAATGTGAAGTGTGCGATAAGGCCACATATTAAATTGATGTATTGTTTTGTGTTTGTAATTGGGGTACGGTATAATTTCCTTGTTGTTGTTATGTTGTGAATTTCCATTTCGGAATCACATTATTTAAATTTAAAGGGTTAAATAAAGATTTTATTTATTTGTAATATAACAGTAGATATTTGCATATACTCTCTTTGCGATCGTTATTTGTTATAAAACAAAATACTTCTTTTACGTATTCAATGCTTTGCTTGCCAGACAGTGGTG
Organism: Deroplatys truncata; assembly: GCA_030765065.1. Classification (NCBI taxonomy): domain Eukaryota; kingdom Metazoa; phylum Arthropoda; class Insecta; order Mantodea; family Mantidae; genus Deroplatys; species Deroplatys truncata. Next base: position 173,711,159 of record CM060981.1, read on the forward strand.
ATAGTAAAACAAATGGAAAAGAAGGGACGCCATTTGTACTAATATATTAAATGTTTAATTGATTATCATTCTAAGTGCATTTTCAAGCTGCATTATGAAAAGCGAAGTATTCAATTGTAAGAGAGCTTAAAAGTTACTTGAGGGTGCAACGAAATTAATCTGTTTTACAATATAAGAGGTGTATAGAAGCAACGTTTGTAACGCAAGATATACAAATGTGTAGTAAATAAAATTGCTGTAAACAGAAGTTAATAAAATACAACAATAAATACAGTAATAGATGATTGAGGTTTTAATGTTAATATACATTGCTAAATTTATCCAACGGTAAAACCTTAAATCCATAGCCTAGAGATATAAAAGTGGAAGCAATAAGTAACGGAATGTTATTCAGCGCAGACAAGAGCTGTTCAACGCCATATCGTGTGGCAAATGTTAACTATAACCCCGTCACTGCACATTGGCACAACATCACGGGATTAAGATCTAGATCATCCAAACCGCCGCAATGTCCACGAGAACGAGTAAAGAGAATGCGTTGACTCTTAGGGGTAGAGAATCTGAATCCAGTGTTATGAAGTAATTGCAAGTATTCTAATTGTGATGTACAACTATTCCACTGTAGCATAAAGGTATCAAAATTATGGTTTAGAGCTGTGAGTTCTATCCACAGAGACATCTGTGGGAGCGGAGCCCAAGATGTGCACTGTTAGGGTAGCGGCTGGCATCAATTTTGTATCCAATGGGGTGGTTCTATTTTTTATTCCGTTGTTTGGTAACATAGGGTATATCTTTCGAAGCTTTGTATAACGTTTGGTGATCTGTCGTGCAAGAAGTAGCTAAATAGGTGACGTCGGAAGATCCCACTGATTTTTCATAAAAACTGACAAGTTGTGTAAAATTCAAAAGATAATCGTCCGGATTGGCCTGCATACGGCTTTGTAGAAGTAGCAGCAATTCACATAGGGATTTTGTCGTCGCTGACGATTTGGGTTTTTTTAGGCACTAGTTTAGCATTGCTCTTCCCAATATTGTCATTCTCAGACGACTCAACCTGTGATTTGGATAAGCATTCAGTGATCCTGCTCAAATCTTGAATCAAGTGGATCGTCTGAATCGCTATCGGTTGAGGAAATAGGCCGTCAACAGGAGCGGCTACATCGGCTAAGTGTACAGTAGTAGTATCACCAGAAGCAGTCTAGCTTTGTATTGCTTATTGGGAGAGAAGAAGAGGTTTGCCCCATTTCAGTGTTTAATGAGGGTACCTGGCCATCGTTAGCAAGGCGAATGTCAATTTATGAGGCAGCTGGACCAGAAGTTACCGCTGCAACAGACAGAGGGGGAATTGGAGGACTTTGTGACGGTGGACTGTTTTGTTTCTGTTACTTTGCACTGGCTAACCAAGTGACCTTCCTGTTTGCAAAGAAAGAAAGTAGGCGTGTCAGTTGACACGTAGACCCAATAGTTCGTATCGTCATGATAAATTTGAAGTAGTCGGTCGATTTCCTCAGGTTGAACATAAATCTGTAGGCGAAAAATTAAAATGCGAGTGAAACCTGTAGCACCCATTCCAACCATAACGTGTGTAATTGCAGAAGTTGGGCGTATACTTTGGGATGCCAGATATCTTTCTAGGCGACTATTGGGGATGACTGGACAGACATTCTACAGTATGTGCTTAGTCAATAGGGGTCGCAGATCAAGAACAACATCATTGATAGTAATCTGGGGATGTTTCTTTGCTATTTTCTCAGCTATTTGTTTGTTATATAGATGCATGCATACACGGTTACTGGAAATTTGTGAAACAAACCGCATATTAATTGGTTCAATGAGTTTTGCTATGGCATAAACATAATCTTTAATGGGAATGTCATTCATGAGCTGCAATAAGGATTGCATGAGATTTGCTAGGCCCACTTTGTACAATTGCTGAATAGCTAAGTTCTTTGGTGTTAGTATTTAGTTACCTGAGATTAGAGGTGGAACTTGAGGTTTGCATCTAGCCCGAGTCGGTTGTGGACTGGGCACAACACACGCTTCACACACGCCAGATGTACTGCATGGTTGAGAGTTCTGATGTCACAGTAATGCACTATCGATACAAAACGCGGCAAGGTGAGTATACACAGACACGTCCACTCACTGCACTGCCTACCAGAAAACTGGAACTGATTTTGATGGTCCTTCTTGATATGATTTAATTTATTTTCCACATTGAACTGGTTTATTCTCCAGACGTTCAACGCGTGTCGTGAGTGCACGAAGCTAAACAGCTGAGAGAGAGAGAGGGAGAGAAGAGAACTTCTTGCACAAGCTCTGAAACCATTTGCATGTTGTATTAAACCATACTGTTGACCATGATGCCGTTCTTTTCCGTATACATCTAACCTATGTCGAGCAATTAAGTTACTACACACGAGATCTGCACATGATATAAGCAATGTAAGAGTTCTCTGTGGAGCGCTATAAATAATCAGAACTGAATTACTCGTTCTCAAAACTAAAAATTTATTAAAAGTGCCTCAAAGGAAAATTCTATTGTAGCTGATTTTACAAATAATTGTATTAGTTGCTTTCTAAAATATATGAATAATTACATTCTTAAATGGGGACAGTTACTTGTTTGGAAGTTAACTTTGTTGACTCTTTCTTATGGTCTAATTGGAGAATTCCTTCCACATGGTAATTTACGCAACGTAATAATCACAAAGACTTAAAGCACAATGCAATTGATTGCATTCGCGTGGTTCCTTTCAGATTCGTTTAGGGTAATGTAGCATAACTATTTTGTAGGTACTGTTTCACTCTCTTTTTCGTGTAAATTCATAAAAAAATTAAAATTGAGTTTTATTTGTGGACGCTCTTTAACTGTTGTGGTTCTTAGCGTCCCATTCTATACTGGGCGTGAAAAACAGGTAATTTTGCTCAGAGTCCTCTTTATCAGGCTTGAGGTTCTTTTACGTGCCGTAAATCTACAACACGGGACCACCGGCTTTACTTCCCTTCCGAAGGAAGCCATGCTAAGGATCTTTACGCCAGAAAAAATCCATCACCCTCCGCCGGGTTTGAACCCGCAACCTCGGGAACTAGAGGCTAGCATGGAAATAGGTTAATAATTGTAATGGAATTTTACTAATTAAGTTTGCTTTGGTACACGTAGATAAGTTGCGGAAGCACAAATTTCTATTCGAAATTACTGTAAGGGGCAGGCAATTCCGGCTACTGCGGATATTTCGGCCATTTTGAAGGAGTTAAATTTGGCGTAAGACAGAAACTTCATTACGCTTTCCTATAAACATGATGTAATTACTAATTCTGTTTTAATTGTGCATTGAGGCTTTGGCTGACTTTAATGATACGTATAATGATTGGGAACGTGATGAGCCAACAACAAGAAAACAATATGTACGCCTTTTGACGCGTACTCAGCGTTATGTGTAGAGAGTAGAGTATTTGTTAAAATATGTACCTCATGTAAATATCCCTGTGTCATTTGAGCTTTTGGAGGAAGATTTTGACCATTTATTGGAAAAACATGTGCTCTCCTTGGTTCAAAGAAAGGTGAAACTAATGTACCGAAGGTGTTTTTGACCGCTGAGAGTTTAGGTATTCTGCAGGGCGTCGAAGCTTCTTCTGCCTTGAAGCCATTTAAAACTTTTGCATCATCTACAACAGCTTATAAAGCCTTTGGAACCTTTTGATATATATGATGTAAGTTTCTCACTTAATTTTTTGCAGTTTTTTGTTCGCGTGCAAAAATGCGCTAAGGTTAACCAGATTCCCCTCAAACACGTCATTGAAGATTTTATGTCAAAATAGTGGAATTGGTGTTAGTTATTGTCTAGGGCAAGGAAAATTTCAGACCTTTGGTTAATTTTCACTATCAAATTTTGAGGTATTTAATTCTCCGCAATGAAAGAACTCTTATTTTGCTACAACAGTATTTCCGTTGACAGTGGACTGTGCTGGCGTGCGTCAAATTTCTACACCTTCTCCTAATAGGCGATATATATCTACATAAAGCATCGGTACATCAAATATCCTCTGGGACACCATACCGTTGCTATCACTGCACAAAAGTTGGGCATAGGGTGATGTATTCCTATTCCATGTCTGGGAAATTCCGATTTCACGAAATTGACGCGTGATAAACATATTGTCGCGTCCCTATTTGACGTGAGAATGAGTTATTGGATAATTCTGTTGTTAAACTGTCACCAATGGTTTAATACCTCCTAAGATGGCGATATTGAAAGATATTAATAATATGCTAGATAAGGGGATAATTAGCCCATCTACTTGTGAGTATCGTAGCCCAATCTTTTTTATTTCGAAGAGGCGAAAGTTGTTTTCGTGCAGTGGTTGATTACAGACTCTAAATAAGAAGGTCAGGACGGAAGCCTACCATTGTCAGATTTGCACACGGCAGTTCATCAGTGTTCAATATTCATCTGGATACCCTCTCATCAAAACATTACAGGCAATGAAGAAGCTGACAAAACTACTAAACATGCTAAGTTATCAATTCAAGAAATAAATATCCTGACACCGTACACCAATGTAATGGATAATATCTCCAAATTACTCGTAGCAGCTGAAAAATAGAAACACCATTGGAATCAACTCCTCTTGGAAAAGTACACGCCATACGTAATGGTTCCAGAGCTCCTCATCCCACAAAATTGCCTACCAGAAAAGATCAAGTCATTCCCACCCGTTTGCGAATTAGCTATACTCAACTTACTCATACCTCCTCTTGGGTCAGCCCCATACCACATATGCGCCACTTCTGCCCCCCCAAATAAAAACCTTACCATATACCACTTCACCATAGAATGCAACCGGTACAACAACCAAAGAAGACGTGACATTCCAGAAGACATCTCACAATGTTAATTTCCTTCCAAACGTTTTTCCTTCTTAAAACACATCGACAAACAAAATTCAATTTAAAGCCAAATCCTGTAATTTATATTAGATTATGATGTAACTGTATGCAAAATTTACTAGTACTGAATCACGTTTAATAATGTTATAATTATCTTTCAAATGTTCTAACTAAGTTTCTATAACTACGTTTGCTAACTATACAATAATGTTTACAAATGTTGTAATTATGTTTAATAATGCTGTATTACGTTCACTAAGGTTGTAAATATGCCTACAAATATAAAAACTATATATCCCAATTTATTATTACATTGGTCGCGACATGATCTTAAAGTAGAAACAAACTTATATGAAACTTATTAAAAAAACGTTAAACACGATTGGATCAAAATTAGGCGACACTATTTCCAACTCCAATGGAGGTAAGACTGAAAGATGTAACTGCTATGCTGAAACATGTTACGAGTGCTTTAATTCTCATAAGATAGAAGAGGTAAAGAGGTTGGAAGTGAGAGTGAGAGTGAGTTTGACCTTTCAGTACTTTGCCATTGGGTATAAGATATAGCGTATACAATGGAGGTGATACCCCACGCACCTACGACAAACGTAAGATCTATTGCGGCTGCCACCTCTCAGGCGGAAGGGATGAAGTGGAGGAACCACATGAGGCTACATGTCGCACAGAGACGCACGGAAGTACCTAACAGTTTCCGTCTCGAAGACCCGTCCTACTGCTGGATCTGCCCAGAGAGAGCAATGAACGACCCATCAAACCATCTCTAGTGTCCACGGGGAATACTCTTTCTAGCAATCTGTCCGTCATCGCCTCCGCCACGAAACCTAGAAATACACCTAACACATGAGGAGGAAACAGAATAGAAGGAAAATGGGGGAAGGGAATCAAGTGTACTTTGTCATAAGTGGCTCTGTCATTATAAGTGCATAAACATATTATTGACAACAGTTTGGTTGTAGTTCCATTTTGTCAATAGTTAAACGCGAGTAGGAACCGTAATCCCAAATAATTCTGACATTTATTGTAATAAAATGGTAATTCTCATTCACGAGATACGTTAATTACATCAGAGAGAACAGAACCTATTGCTTTTTTGAATCGCCCATTTCACGCATATGAAAGAGTGAGAAAAGCAGTACTACAAAAGATAGAAATAGAGGCGTTACGTCCGCAGCAGTGCTTGTGCGCTTGATGATAAGCTATGTTCGACTTTTCTGTATACACCCACGCTCTCTGTGTTTGTTTTTCGGTGGGGCAGCGAGCAGATTGCGATCTGAAAATACAATCAAGCGTCGCGCAACTTTATTGGTGTCAAACCAAATTATTCCATTATTCATGACCTGGAGATTAATCTGTTTTATCTCGCATGGACGGTTGATTCCCTCGCCATCGTTCTTTACAAACAAGAATTTGCAATCAGAGGAATTAAAGCCTAGTGAGATTTTTAACTTCTTTCAGAAACACGATGAAAATAAAATCTGATGTGTTACACTCACATGACTTTCTCTACTCCTGTACTAAATGTTTTTAAAAACGCTTATTCTCCATCTACTTCATGTTAATCGAGACAAACATTTGCAGACTTTATCTTACTGCTAATTTTCTTGTAGATGTAAGGGGAATATATATTTACAAGGGCAATATAGAAATACAGTAGCCTTTAAGCATATACATATCTCTTAATAGCTAGTTGCTAGGTGCAGCACCATTCCCTTTGCCACAGATTAATACTCTTTGCATATCAAAGACAAAAAAAAATGAATAACGAATTCCCATTTAAGAAAATAAGTATTGAAAAATTTAAGAGAATAACAAGCAATATCTCGAAAATGGTTCACTCAAAAAAAAACTGTATATGACATGAATTGTGTATTTTAACGCGATCTACATTTTTTGTGTAGTAAAATTTTCTCTATCTCTTATGGTTTACCGTTTATGCAAAAGTCGTTCACAATGAAGAACACTTTTGGAGACATTCCCAGAAAATTCAAGATATACGTTTTATTTGTCATGAAAATATCTTAAACATATGATATTTTAATCAAAATCGTTAGAGCCGTTTTTGAGAAAATTAAAAGTTTCGAAAAATCTTCCATGTAAAGGGTATCCTGGGGTGAGGGATTTTGTTGAAAACCATCGTGTCGCATCCGTGGAAGATACTGAACCTAAATACCAAGTTTGGTGTTTATCCGACTGTTCGTTTCTGAGTTATGCTGTTCACAGACAGACACACACACACAGACAAACACACACACACACAGACAGACACACACCCACACGGACATGTTTCCAAAAATGCTTTTTTTGGATTCAGGGGGTCTCAAAACATATATTTCCGTTGAAATCTCGGTATCGAATTTTTGGGTGGAATACAATACTTCCCCTACTTACTATACGTAGTAGAGAAAGTAAAAATGATGTAAAGCAGCGAAATTGCGAAATTACATATATCATAATTTTAGATGTTTACGCACTCAGCGCACAATTAAAACTATAAATACCTATATTTAATAACTTTTAGTGGCGCCTAAATCATCTGTATGCAACTCTGAAAAGGTTCTTCCACACTTACAGACATGTAACTGATTAATCATATATATACAAGGTGCCCATAATTAAAGCGGAAACTTTTGAGGTATTATAAGTAAATAACGGCGAGACCAAATAAATTAAAAATTGATATACGTTTCAGACAATGGGAATTCCATTCTGAGAAGAAGCAAAAAATAGTCACAAAACTTGCCGCCAGAGGACGAAATGACGCTTTATAGGGGTGGTTCAGGTCTCATCGTGACATCTTTGGATACAGTCATCAGGATACACTTGTGTACGCAATGCTCTGCTTACTGATCGTGCTTTGTTGGTCAAGCTTTATTGCCAAAATAACGGCAATGCTTTTGTTGCGAAGAACCTCGGAAGTTCCATTACCATTACTGGTTTGCGAAAGATAATCTCAAGCTCTTTGAACGTACTGCTCCTTACAACCAGAGGACGAGGACGAGGACGCAAATGCAGACTTGGAAACTGTTAAAATTCGTGCTTCATTGTCATTGGTAACATGTTGGATTAATGCCAGCAATAATATTTCACTTCCTTTCACTCCCCATACAGTGTCATTTCATCCTCTACTGGCGATTTTTGAACTATTTTATTTTCTTCTCAGAATGAAATTCCCATTGTCTGAAACGTATCTACCCGAATTTGAATTAATTTGGCTTCGCCATTTGTTTACTTATGACCTTCAAACCGTCCTGTTTAATTATATATATAAAAGTGTGTGCTTGTGTTCGTTTGCGCTTTCTTTCTCTCTCTTTCTCCCTCTCTCTCTCTCTATATATATATATATGTATATATATATAGAGAGAGAGAGAGTGAGAGTGAGAGAGAGACAGAAAAATATGGAATAATTTATGTTTCTGTTCTTAAATTTCATTTTCTTGGTCGCTTACTTAAGGAGAGAAAGTATTGCATTTTGTTGCCCCGACTTCACCATATATGCAAGTTTTGGGGTTTACAGTAACCAAAACTAAGTTCCAAAATGGTCTGTATATATCTGTGCACGCATATGAGAACAGAGCTCCAGAAATACAAGTCAGAGGTTGGTCGTGTTTAACGCCTGTTACTACTGCAGACGACACCACACCACAAGCTGTGAAGTAATAATTGGGAAAGGAAATTTTATAAGGAAATGTTACAGGCTAAGTTTAGAGTACCTCACCGCATTTGCTAGTTAGGGGGAAACATAGAAAAAAAACCTGTCAGGGAGATCGGTTCTGACGGGATTTGAATCGCAAAGCTCCGTTCAAGAGTTTGTGCCTTAATGATCTCAGCTACTCATGTCAGTGAGTACTTTTATGTGTGTGTGTGTGTGTGTGAACACAAATAACTAAAAAATAAATTATTATATGTTTGAGAGATAGGCATGAATAATAAAATGTGTGTCTTTACGTATCTGTAAATTACCTATGGCGTCTTCTTTATTCTAATTGAATTTTGTGTAATTTTGTAAAACCTTGAAACCATAAAAACAGACAAAACTAACGGCGAGAAGTCATTGAGCTGTTCAAAAAATAATTTGATAAAATGTTTTTTTTTTTCTCGCCTTTAGCAGTTTTTCAAACTATTCCATTTATGTGCTTGCAATGATAAGGCAATTATCATAATGGGACACGCCTAAAAAGTTTGAAATTGTTCTTTTGCCTTGATATTTAATTTCAGCGTCTTCCAAGAATGCGATATGAAGATTTAAAAAAAAGACCTCACAACATGCTATCCTTTACAAGTAAAATTTTCCGTTATTTTTTATTTTCCAAAAATGACCATAACGTTTTTAATTAAAATAACAGATTATATTTAAGGTATTTTCATGGTAAAGAAACCGTATATCTTGAATTTTCTGCGAATAACTTGGGAAGACCTATTCCTTTGGACTGAATATTGCACAACTTTGTATAACTGGTAATCTATAGAGATAGACAAATACTTACTACACACAAAAATGGTTAAAAGAAAAATTATCTAAATATATTTTTTTGGCATTAACTATTCCTGTAATTTTCTTTTGTTGAATTTTCAAATACCTTATACCTCCCTTCTTTCAACTGTTAAATGGCTAATCATTTTTTTCCTCATGGTCACGCAAAGAACATGGAATTTCAGACTTCACATAGCCACGCTCCTTGACTATCGCTTCCACCTACTGTTTGATAAAAGCATTTCAGCAAAAGTATAACATGAAGTAGATGAGCTTTGGTAAGAATAGTTTGAAGAAGATTTGGTGGAGAAAGTTTTGTGAATGTAACACATTGCGCTTTTAAATTAAGCATATATCTTGCTTTTGCATTACCATATTGTTATACTACTACTTATATATTTATGTTGCTAATTTTGTTAAACCTTGTGTATAAGGTAGCTTAAAATACAAGAAGTTTACAAATACAGTGTGAATCGTTTTATATACAGGGTGTCCATAAAGTCTGGAATCATAGGAGAATGACTATTTTTCTGTTTGTTTATTCATTGGTTCATAATACCACTGTTGAAAGAGCACCGAGTGGAGATAATTCTTTGTGGACGAGAGAGTTCGTCACAGAGGATCGTGCAGACCGAGTTTAAAAGGAGGCATTCAAAGAAGTCAGTAACACAAGTTCCAGTTGCAAAATAACTGAAAAAAAATTCGTGAAATAGGATTGATAAACGATAAACGGCGCTACGGCAGACCATCAGTAGATGAAGAAACCAGGATTGCGGTACTTGCAAAGTTTCACGCTAGTCCAAAAGAATCAATGCGACGCACGAGCTTGAAAATCGGTGTTCCTCGGAGCACAGTACATAATATTTTAAAAGGTTCAAAATTCCATCCTTATAAGTTGCAGATCATGCATCATCTAACGGAGGATGATTCTGACCGAAAGGTTGAAATGTGTGAATGGTTCCTGCACCAAATAACAGTAAATTCATATTTTCTGGAAACAGTATTCTCAGATGAGGCAAACTTCTACGTATGTGCGGAGGTGTACAAACAACATTTTAGGTATTAGCCACAAGCAAACCCACACTGCTACATCGACAGTAAAACGCAAGGCTCCCCAAAGGTAATGGTATGGTGTGGTTTATGGGGAAATAAGATTGTTGGTCCATTATTTTTTGAATCAACAGTCACTGAAGAAAATTAGCTCATGAAGTTGGGCGATGAACTGGTAACAGAACATTATTTTATCGGTATCCAGAGTGGTTTATGCGAGATGGGGCCCCATATTATTATGCAGGTTTCGTTCGGCACTAGCTGGATGAATTGTTTCCTGTACATTGGATAGGGAGAAGCGGTCCTGTGGAATGGTCACCAAGGTCATTGGACCTGAATCCTATGGATTTTGCCATTTGGTTGATTGTGAAAGTTGAATATTAATGTTTGAAATATATAATTGCAGACGTTATTAGACTTTTCGTTCTTCCTGAGCGTATTTTGGATGTAAACTACCATGGATTTTTAAAAGATGCTTTGCCCAGTTTGTTGGAGAATGTTCCGTTGTAGACTAGAAAAAGGATGTGGCGCGCGATGGTGCACCACCTCACATAAGTGTTACAGTACATTTTCATCTAAGCAGAAGCTTTTCTGGTCGTTGGATTGGTTAGTTTGGACCTGTACCATGGCCCGCAAGATCTCCAGGTCTCAATCCGCTGGACATTTACTTCATCCTATCCCTCCCTCTCTATTCATCTCTCATCCCTCTTTCTTGTTAGACACTGCCGTTTGTAAAAATTGCAACTCCAAGAAGGAAACGCATGAATTCAATGAATTTAATACCACAGGCTAGGTACATGACAAGTAACAAATGATAAACCTTTCAAATCTATACATGACCTTTGAGCCCTAATATTCAATATTTGTTGTGGCCTCCATGCACTGCAATTAGAGCTGCTATACGCCGTGGCATTGAATCAAAAAGGTTCTGAATTAGTTCCTGAGGGATTTCCCTCTACGCAGTTTGTATTCGAGCCCACAAATCCGTGACTGGCTACTGGAGGACTGTGATGCACTGGGTGCCAAACAACCATATCGCAGACATGTTCGATGGGCGACATGTCAGGCGAACGTGCAGGCCAGGGAAGCAATGGTACCCGTCGCTCTTCGAACAAGGCTTGCACATTCCTCGCAATATATGGCCGAGCATTGTCCTGTTGAAATGTTGCCTGTGGAGATGCCTGAAACAGGGGAGTATAACCACCGTTAGGGACCAGTTACTGTTCAAAGTGCCCTCAATTCGTAGGAGGTGAAATCGGTTGTTGTAACCAATGGTGCCCCAAACAATCACACCTGGTGTTTACCCGCTATGCCGCTCAAAAATGCAGCCCTTCAGGTTGCGCTCACCACAGTACCGCCGGACACGTATGCGGCCATCACTGTAGGGCACGTTTAAGCGGGACTCGTCCAAAGACTACATTTTGCCACTCAGCATCCCAGTGATGGTGTTCACGTGCTCATTGCAGTCGGAGGAGCTTGTGGTTTCTGGACAATGGAAGCCAACGTAACTTCTTTTGCACTTATGTATGCGGGAGCATAAAGCTACAAAGAAAGGCTTGTTTGGGCCACCTGGTATATAAAACTTTGTTATGGACATAGAAAATCATGTAAGTGTTAATAATTAATGCTGTTTCTTTATCCTGTTATAAACTCGTTGCTAGCAAAACTCGATTTGTGATACAAACAGCTGAGTGTTGAATTCATATTTCACGTATAGCTAAGTAATTTGCGTAGGTTGTAGTAATTTTTAGGCGAATGTATAGTGAAATAAAGCTGCAAAGAATAATCACTAGACTTATAGAACTTGTAATAGGTACAGAAAGTAGTGCAAGGAGTTAGGAATTATGAGTAGCCTGACAGAGGACCCCCCCAATAACTGGAGTACATAGGCCTATGTGTTTCCGTGGCCCCTGGAAGGGATGAAGGGGAGATCCGAAGGGTGGCCAGATCCGGACGATGATGTGCACTAGCAAGTACAGAGTGTCTACTCTCTAACGATTCCAACATGATACTAATTCATGCCTGTGGTCTGCCTTAGAACCCACAATATGGGTATCTCGAGAACTGATCGAGACAGCTAACAGCAAGAAAGGGGGCCCCAGTAATCCAGCCAAGTGCCAGGGAGAAATGTTTCTTTAGCGCAACACACCAACTGCCGTCACCTGTCCTACAGACATGAAACAGATGATAGAAAATTCGTGCTAGAAGGGTAAGTATCCCAGTATTCGCATACCGAGGGCATTGAACCCGGGACCTTCAGAATGTGAGCCTCAAACGTTACTGCGGAACCATCTTGTTCGATAAATAGTGCGAGTGTTGCACTTCAGATTTTTTTCTCCTTCCAATAAGCGCAACTTGACTGTTATGGTTAACTCTGCCATCATTAGGATGAAACAAGAAAAATATAACAATTTTCATGATTTACCTTCTAATAATTATATAGAATATTGTAAATACTAGCAGCTTCCAGGTGCGATGGGACTTAACTAAACGCTACAATCCAGCTATTTATCGGCTTGTCCGTTCTTACCATCTTTGGCAATCTCTGTGCAGTGAATTTGCTCCTTTCGCGATCCTTTTGCAAGGTTCAAAATGGAGATTACTCTAGATGGCTTCCGAAGTAGCCAAACAGCTTGTTATTAGCCATATCGAAATTGCTTAGTAACTGTCCACACTTATGTTGCGAATACGTATTACGTCACAGGAAGAATGGACATAATTATTTAACCCAATGTCTTTTCCCCTACACTTCAGGGGTAGACGGTGAGTTTATACACCTCACAATGAATCACAACAAAGTATTACAGTATGTACTGAGCAAAATAAATACTCAGCTAGAAAATGGGAGCTAAAAGTAATGTGTGGATTACGGTTTTATACTAGATCTAAACAAGACCTAGTAAGGGTAGGTACAGACTGCACAGATAAATTTCGCAACGCAGCTCGATTTTATACAATTATCTATATTTGTTTATGCTCGACCATGCCAAAATGTAGTATTTATACGACTGGTAGCAGTACTTTAATGGGCCTCATTAAAGTATTGGTATTCGATCAATCAGAAGTGGCCACGTAACATTGTGAAAGCGTTAGCAACTTTGTTTGACACAGGTGCTACAAGGTCATTGTATTGTAACCATAGATAAAGGAATAACGATTGTATCACATCACTCAAGCAGAAACGAATACCTATGAAACCTTTAATTTAAATACATGGTCGAGTATAAACAGTCGTATGAAACTTGACTATAATGGTGATTAAAACGCTCGTAGATAATTATTAACCGAGCGAGCGAAGCTCGGTTAATAATAATACTCGCGTTTTAAGTACTACCATTATAGGTCTTGCATAATGTAGCATTACGTTATACTGTGTTGTAATGTTCATATGCTTTTTATTTTTTATGTATATTATTTGTAAGTTTAGAAGTTATTAAAATTGTTGCTGAAGTACAGTAGACAATCTTGTGTTGTAATCGCACGATCTTCTCTCCCGTTATACTATATTTTTATATGTATTGTACAAATTATTCATACAAAAGCTTGTTCTAATTGCTGTCGATTATTGAAATGTTGACGGAAATGTTTTCGATGCATATTTTGTGGTAGGTATACAAGGGTATAAAGGAAGCTGATAAACAAAGAATCTTTTCCTTGATATTACATATCAGGAGAAACAAAATATATTCTTGGAAATGTATTACTTTAAACACTGGAAACACAGGAAATTCTTCAGAAACAGTTAATTCTAAAAACAATTGTTTAAATAAACCATAGACATTTATCCTAAAATAGTTTTTCTTATCAATTTCATGGCTGTTCTCAGGAAATGCAACATATACTTCTTAGGTTTAGTTAATGTTTCTAATATAAATATTTTAATTAGAAACTTTAGAGCCATTTATGAGCAAATAACGAAAAATAATTTTTGCCAGGTAAAGTGAAATTTGTGAGGGACTTTTCTTGAAATATATTCTCTAACGTGCTTAAATAAAAGTTGGATTTATTCCGCTTTTCGTTTTAGAGCTATGATTTTGCCTAGAAGACAGACAGAAACACACACACGTACTCAAATCATTTTCTAAAAATGCTTTCTTTGTTTTCAGTGGACCCCAAAATGGCATTTCTTGTGAAATCTTAATGTCATGTTTTGGGATGGAATACAACGCTACTTCTGCTCACCATTTATAGTTGTAAGTAAGGGATAGAAAAAGTAAAAATATTACCTTATTTATTCTCCTTAGTATAAAAGTCTAAATACTTACGCATACATTTTATTCTTAGCTTAAAAAGTGTATAAATTTTTTATTTATTTACTTACTTATTTTTCGCTTAATGAATAATATCATTAGAACCGTGGATACCTTATATTCTACAACAATAATTAAATTCTCGGTCCATCACTGACATTTATTGGTATTTTTGCGAAGCGATGTGCGCTTGAGGAAGGCTTAGTACCACCCGGTTCAGAGTCAAGTCCCTCCAGCCTAATCAGCTGTTGAAGTTCTAAAATCAGCAAATTAGCTGCCACCATGAATTGATCTCAGCTATCTGGATTGATATAAAGAATAAATAACTGTTATGAATAGTAGCTGTTTAGGAGTTCGAACTAAATCGTACGCAAGGAGAACAAGAGGTACTTGGGTGATTTCAGAGACGAAGTCCAGTAAAGAGAGAAAAGAGGATTGAATAAATGAACCGACACAGTATGGTGTAGACAACTCTTGGTGCGAGTCCCCTCTACTTGACGTTTGTTGTATAATGTCACATCATATTTTCTTATAAAAATACACATTCACGCGTGTGGCCCTGACTGAACTTCAATCTTTTTTCTGGGGTTTTGACAGTGTGGCTCTGTGATAAGCGATGTAATAATTATTCCTTGCGTAAGAGACCAGATACATGTCCCTCCTGGGACACTTGTATTTATGCAGAATTACAAAATACTTCTAATTGCAAATTTTTGGCGAAGACCTTACCGCATACATATTCATACATGAACTACACATACATTGTATGCCCTGTTGGGATAACCATATTTTAGTTTTATACCTAGACATATTATAAGCTTTTTTATATAGTTTACGCTCCATATAAGCGCAGATTGTGAAACGCTTCAATAAGACGGTGTTGAACTTCCAAAGTTAAGTACAAACTTTCCCGATACTGGACTTGAAAAGGGGGAAATAAAGCTATTTGTTTGAGCTACAACCTATTACATTTTAAATGCAGTTCTTTGCTATACTCGACTCCTACTTCCGAGGCACTGGAAACTACAAGAAAATGCTATTTGACACACCTTGTTGCACTTTATGCAAAAGAAAAGCACACGAGAGGCAATAAAACTCCTTCCAGCTACTGTTTTGCTTTTATTTTTCTCAACAAATCTTCCTCAACAACAGTTTACTACCTTTCTTTTCGTCTCCGAAGATGCTCTATTTACACATTCATGTTTTTATTGAGTCTTTTAGTATCATAGCAACAACTCCGCGGCCTTCTGCAGAGAAGTGCCTTCACTTAGCCTTGTAATATTTCTTTAGAATTGAGGAAACACAAACCGGCTTTTCTGCCGTCAGGAACATAATAAAAAATCTTCAAGCGAAACATTTTAGCAAAGAGGCAGTACTAACGATGTGAAAATAACGACACGTTATTGTACTTTATGTGCACTCAAAGGATGTTATAACATGTTTGACGTATTTTCTTTCGATTCTTTGCTAGAACGGGTGCGGACAGTGTTAAAGTTCAGAAACCTTGCCGAAGATTAAATGAGTCCTTGCTTATTATTATTTTATGCAATGGAAGTGAAAGAAGAGAAACTATACCATCTACACAATGTAGCGCGAAATAAAAGGTCTAGAATCATGAAAAGAACTTCTCTTCATGGTAGTCACACAATGTAATGTGAAATAAAGGAGGACTGAATCATGAGAAGAACTTTCTCTTTGCCAACATTTTAAAAACCATATTTTAAACTGCCTAATGACATGTGTGTCTATAAAGGAGAGGAATACGTAAATAAAACAATACTTAATTAGTGAGGGGCTGAATTTTTAGTTCCGTAACTTCATTTCTGAATCTATCTCTGTACACGTTAACCTGATCTACAGGTGGGTATTCACAAACGGTAAATGCGATAAGTAGAAGCGTGAATCACATTTGAAATTAGGCTGCGTATTTTCTACAGTGCGTGCGCGACCTGCAGATTTACTTTTTCTTGTTTATTTCAGTAGTAAAACCAGATCGCTTAGGTATGATAACGAAACGCAGCTAGAGCACATAGCATACTTTTAGAGGAGATCATCCTCTTTGACAAACTTAATATCATTACACATTCGATTGGTTAAACAAAGAAAACTAAAACTGCTCTCTTTTATTTAAAAGAGAACAACAATATCAGGGCATAAGTATATCCATCAGTACAATAGGAAAACGATGGTAACAGACACACGATATTCCCAACTTATTATGCTTTTTCACATACATATTCCACAAATTATTCATACAATTCTTTTTTCTACTTCGTATTATCAATATTGAGCGCAATAGGCCGAAACTGGTGAATATGAGAATTTCTTATCCTACAAGCTATTATTTGTAAAAGGTTTTGGACATGACGTACAGTCAGGTCCTCTCCTCCCCCAAATTATAATCTTTCCACATGTTAATGACTGATTTCAGTTATACACAGTATACGTTGCACGGTTGTGCTTAAATTCGAATGACGAATTAATTAAACCCGAGTACCCCCCATTATTTATCCAATTATTCTAAATAATCTAGAGCAGGCATCATCAATACGTAGCTCTAGGGCGCCGGCTCTACCTGCTCAGTTCCCGTTAGCAGGTAGAAAGCTGAGCGGCAGACCGGTTTACAAACTCAGTGGCGTTTCCTGTAACTTTATAGTGAGTAACGTTGCGACACAAATTGATTTGAAGTGTTGTAATTATATCGTTTTACGGAACTATATTGCTGATATGAGTACATTATTATTTTATTATTATTATTGGTGGCGGTAGTGGTGGTAGTAAATGCAATTAGCACTGTTCAATATGGCGAGACGTGTTTCATTTGTGCTTGTTTCATAGAAGGGATTGTACAAGCAAGAATAATAAATTATGTAACGAAAAACCTATAATTCATATTTTGAAAGACAAAATAAACAAGTTGGGAGTCCTGGCCAGCATAAAAGAATTCAGCAATAACAATAAATTACACTACGATAAAAAGTACTGGACTTACATCCACAAACGTTGTATATTTTAGCTGTTTCGATGAAGATAATCTTTCCTCAGCTTCATATTTTTCATATTGATTCACATAAAAAGACAAACAATGGACTAAACTGTTTTATGTGGTTTAACATCGTATTAGGAAATAAACACTTTACACCATTATGTTGTGCTGTAATAAAATATATTTCCTCACCAGCAGAGTTGAACCTAGTTCGTGTATTTGACCTATGCTTTGTTGTACTGTCCTTCATGATAAATGAAAGCTACCCGACATAACCGCCACTGCGCTGAGGTAGGACATGAATGACATCAACACTTTCTCCTTTGCTCCTCTTTCAGTTGCTCCCATCACGCGTATGTACTCAGCAGGCAAGCTCCCAACAGATCTGCTCAGTACTTGACGATAACTGTTCTAGAGAATTATTTATGGTGAATCCTCCCCTTTACGCCTTATAATTGAAAAGCGCCGATTAATGACGAATGAACAAATCTCCTGATATTCACGCAAAAGGATGTGTAACATCGTTGGAACGTCCGACTTCCTTAAACCCCCTCACCCCGCCCACCGACAGTCCTAGAAGTTCTGAAAATTCTGCCTATCTGTCGGTGTTGTAAGAATCATCAGAATGGTTGAAAGATATTTAGATAATTGCAGTAGGTGAAATTATAAACCTTTGTACATTCTCTTTGGTTCTATAATTATTTAATAGTATAAACGCTGCATAGTTTTCACACAATTCCGGAAACCTTAACAGATGCAACGAAATAGAGATGAAGCTGGTAAATACGAGGTTCCTCACTCTCAGGCCACCAAGTTATCTCTTTGGGAAAATATATACTCTGCAACAACAGAGAAAAATACCTCCTCTGTTGTTAATTATAAGATACAGGTTCACTGATTCGAATGCTAGCAGTTTTATTATTTATATAATTATTTAGCATGTCCTGCTAACGAACCTGATAGGGTACAGCACAAGTACAAATGCAATAATGCAATACATTCTTACGTGAGAGTTATTAAAATATTTTGGCTATGATATCACATGCGTAACACACGTATATTCAATTCTCTTTTGTTTTGTTGTGTCTTAGTTGATCAATCGAGACCGTGTATATAGATTGAAATATGTATCTGCTTCATCTGTATTATTTTCCATGCATTTTCGGTGGGTAAGAACAATTATTTTCTATTCCATGGCATTCATAACGAAAAGTCAAAGCCTTCTTTGCAAGTACGTTCTTTTATAACGCCAATGTACTTATATTCTGGTACATAGGTTTTGTAAATTCTTTCCTTTTAGTCTTTTAGTAATTTACGAATTTAAATGAGGTGTTTTATAGTCCATGTACATGAGAAATAATAATAAGACCTTTCAATTGTGAAAGAATTATGAAATGGCTTTTGAAATTACCCTACACACATGCCTATGCATTTATGTATATGTGTATGTATATATTAGGGGTTTGGCAAACATGTTGCGTCACGTCCAAGTATTTTTAGCGGGGGAGGGCGGTATCCAGCGTCTTTTATAATTTACAATTGCCTCACATATTGCAAAGTAAGACTTCTATAAATTTCACTGCCTTTTATCGATTGGTTATTCACGAGCATTAAGTACAATGTGATAAAAATTATCGTGTGGTTTTATGCCGAAACCTTACGCAGATGTGCCGTTAGACTAATGCATTACTGATAGGAATTTACGTGAAGGTTATCCAAATGCCAGCTAAAACACTAAGAAGAGGACTGCAATGATTTTGTATAACATGGAAACCTGTCGCAAGTCTTAAGCCATCAATATCTTTCTTTGTTTTTCTGATATGAATAAGAGCTTTTAGCGGTGACGGGTAATGTCGAATGTGCGGTGTGCTAGTGAAGTCCGGGATGCTAGCTCGAAGTTAGCTGCCTTTCTCCTTATTATTATTATTATTATTATTATTATTATTATTATTATTACTCTATTTTACGTCGCTTTAGTTCCTTGGTCATATCGCGAGGGATCTGTTAGTGGATAACTCTTAGAACGATATGTGGTGGACGGTTAGCCTTCTAGGTCTCATCGCTGTAACCACCCGCTCCGTCACGTGTCACAGAGACCCTAGCGCATAGCTACCGGATCGTCTGCTTCGTGCCGTGCAGATGGCATTAGGGTGCCGTCCAGTCCAGCTGTTGGTATCATATAGAAAGGCGGACAGTTAGCCTTCTAGGTCTGAGGCAGTATTTTTAACACTTAAATTATTTTAGTCAAATTATATAATAAAAAATATAATAACGGCCCGCCTGAAAGCAATATGTGTATGTTACAAGATATAAAAAGTGTAAATTACAGGCATTGTATATGTTCATATTATTGTATACATGTTCAATAACGTTATGTGAATGTATTACGTAATTTAATAATGTAGGAGCTGTGAGAATAATAGGTTAAAAGTTGCTAACAATGAGGTAACCTTGAGGGAATAATGAGTAGAATGTTAATAATGCTATTAGTCATTATTGGAGCAACAATAATGTAAATTTTGAGACAGTTTAAAAATAGCCAATCAACAACCAGAAAAAAAGCTTAAGTTAAACAAATGTATTCTATTGGATTAGGAATAGCCAATCAGAGACTTGAAATACAGAAATTTATAAATTTAGGCGGTAGAAATCAAGTCAGTTGTTTGTAGACAGTGTTCCTAACCGGACGCGAGATGCGTCCTCGAGAAATTTAAGACGTATTCGTGTGAGACGAAAATAGTTTACGCGTTAAAAAGTGCAAATAATTAATAAAAGAATCTCACAGCTCTCTATATCAGTGAAGTGTTATTTAAATTGTGTCAAGGATTAATAAATATAGTGAAGTAAAAATTATAATCTGTGTAAGCCTGCATTCTTAGCCGCACTACTCCCTGCAATGAAATCCAGGTCTCTAACAATAATACTGACGCAGCCGAGGCAAACATAAATATATAATATTTAAAGAAACAGTCAAATTACAAAGTTAATATTTTTAAACTTGGGGCGAAGGCTACCGGAACTTTGTACCATATGTGCGGGTGCAAACAAGGTAAAGACAATAACTTCTTTAAATTGGCTTCCAAAGCGTGGGGCAAAAATAACAACGTAAAAATAACAATGCAACAAACCCACTTCTTCAGGTCTCATCTCTTTAACCACCTGTTTCATGCTGTGGAGATGGCATTAGGTTGCCGTACAGTCCAACTGCCGCTCTCATATAGAAAGGCGGACATTTAGTCTTCTAGGTCTCATCTCTGTAACCACCTACTTTGTGCTGTACAGATGCATTAGGGTGCCGTCCAGTCTAACCGCCGCCTTCACAAAGAAAGGCCGACTGTAAGTCTTCTAGGTCTCATCCCTGGAAATACCATCTTGCTTCGTCACGTGCCCACAGAGACCCTAGCGCATGGCTGCCGGATCTTCTGCTTCGTGCCGTGCAGATGGCGTTAGGGTGCTCTCCAGTCTAACTGCTTACATTGTCTGTAGATAGATGGCATAGCATTCGCTATTACCACTTATTTTTCATTTTACTATTGTTTTAAACTTAAGGTGGAACTTTGGGTCGTGCTATTAAATATTCAATCCGGTATTTACCTCGGCGACTGAGGGAAACCACAAAAACACCTCGGACAGATTGGTCAGCCCACGGGATTTGAACCCGGGACCTTCCGAATGCGGGCCGCAGACATGCCGCTCGACTTTATTATTATTATTATTATTATTATTATTATTATTATTATTATTATTGTGATTGTTCTAAATTACCAAATTTGCCTAGCTATATTATCTCGAGTTTGGTAATGAGAGTTGAATAAAGCCATGTGTTATTGCTTGTCTACCAGGCGAAGTGGCGCCGCGGTAACGTATGTGACTGGCATTCGGGAGGTCCGGGTTCCATCCCTGGCGACCACCCACTTGACCCATGGGTTTTTAGCGGTTTCCCCGAGGCAGCAGGTGAATGCTGGAGTGATTCATCTTATACCATGACTCTCCTGCACCGTCTCCTACAGCCATTCTTCCTTGTCAGCTCTTTCATGACAAGCAAGATGATGGGTGCAGGCGACGGAGTTCAGCGAGTTGCGGCCGAATGGTGGCTGTGCGCTCTGTGGAAGTTTAATCTTGATGTCACCCAGGAATTGCTCGGCTGGAATCCGTCTCTGGGTGCTTTCGGGCGGAGCTCCTTTGGGGACCCAGGAGGCTCGGGGCCCAGTAGAGTGAGTTCGGCGGCGTTGGAAATATTAGGAATCCCGTCAATGCTTGCGCCGCCCGTCGTAGTTCGGATCTGGTCGCACTCCGGGTCTCTCTTCTCATCACCCCCTCCCTCGTGGGGGTAACGGTGGATACATAAGGGTCCGGCTGGCCTGGTGCTCTGCCCCGGTTTCGAGAGCCCCCTCTATTCGTCCGTACGTTTACCTTTTACTGCTTGCCAGTATTGATTCCAGTTAAATAAAGAACAATAATA
This sequence comes from Deroplatys truncata, assembly GCA_030765065.1. Lineage (NCBI taxonomy): Eukaryota > Metazoa > Arthropoda > Insecta > Mantodea > Mantidae > Deroplatys > Deroplatys truncata. The sequence continues at coordinate 173,733,290 of CM060981.1, forward strand.
AAGCTGCTAGGCAGTTAGATATTAGGTATAGTTAATCAGACCACTTTGAAATTCACCGAATGACATGTTATTTATCTTTAACTCCAGGATACTTTATAACTAAATTGAATATACATCTAGTTCACACTCTTCCGCCTACCCAGACCGACGTGAAGTGGCCGTCTTGTATATCAGAACTTGAAGAAGATTTCTCGGAATCGCTCATCTTCTCTACTCTGCCAGAAATACGCTACCTTTTCCCGTAATATATAACGTGTTCTCCCATTGATTAGTTGTTTGGCATCGTATAGTAATAAAATAATTCATGTATTTTTCTCTGGAAAAAATTACTACTTTGGGAATTCCGAGTTGTCTCTGTCTAATTCCAATATTACCTATCTCATTCGCTCCAATGACTATTTCTATTCACCCCTATGCTCTTTGGTCGCTTATTTAGCCTACTCTCTGTGATCATTTTTGTTTTGTTTTGATTTTGTTGGTACCCTGTGTCCCTGTGTGCAAATTACCTTTCTGTGTTAACTAACTTCGCAGAAATTGTGCCCTTTACAATGTTCACTTATGCGTGCATACACCATATCATTGTATTATATTAATTGTTCACACATTTATTTGTATTATATTAATTGTTTCATACTTTTCTGCTATTACTGTCTGCTTTCACATCCCTACTCCTTCTTAATTGCTCTGTATTTTAATCTTTTATTATTTCCTACTTTGACGTGTTTCTTCCCATCGCTGCTCTTATTTCCTCTAACATTTTTCTTTTGTATAATTTGTTTATGCTTTACGTGAGTTAGGTGTTCTCCCTAAAGTTTTTCTCTCTGTTAAATAGTTATTATTTTGCATTCGTGCTTATCTTTAAAGCCCTACGGCGCTTTTCAACATAGTAAAGTAACTAATAACCGCAATAAAGGAAATATAACGCTCTTGGAGCATTGCAGTGTTTACATTTAGTTCTCGTGCTGTAATTAACCCTTTAGGCCCTCAAGAAGTTGGACTTTGGCGCGACACTGTAGAGTTTTCCGAGTCGTTACTTTGATTAACGAGCGATGGGACCAGTGACGTCATGCATGATGGGGTCCATTTCTCGGAATGCTATATAGTGCGGAATTACAGCGACATGAGAGGGACGCATAATGTTAACAATGACAGCGCCATCAGTGGCCAGAACTTGAATATGAACCATGGATCTCTCAAGCATGATAACTATGTGGCAGAGGCATTTATCCAATTAACCCTATTAATCCTATCACCTAACAGATTACACATATAACATTACTGTATGAAGTAACCTTTTTTCTGCTGAAAAAGCATGCGGTGGAAAAGATGGGATCCTGGTCGTGGTGGTAGCTGTTCTCTGGATGCAACAATGGTTAGTGTAACAATGGCATAGGTTTTGTTACATAACTTTTCGGATGAGTTCTCTTTCTCAGGTTTCATTACCTTCTTTTTTTACAGATTTATTTTTATTTGGTGCGGCAAATTGATGTAACTCAAATGTTACCATGCAGTTGGATAATGTAGTATGTTTGGTTGGCAACAATGATAAAATGAAGCTTTGTTTTACTCAGTGTTGTATTTATTCTCAATCGCTTTGTATATTTTGAGTGCAAATTCACATTAATAACTTGATAAAACAGTTATTAGTCCTTTTCAGTGACAATTAATAACAGTTGATTTTTCAACAAATAATGCCTAGATTTACGTGTAGCTATCCAGGTAGTATACCAAATTCACTTTTTACCTCTCTACACATTTTCACCTTTGGTGATTATTAATTATACTAATACCTTAGGTAACTTACTACACCTTGTTGTATTTTTTTTGATATCATTGTATAATACCACTTAATTAATCTTTAATGTGAGGCGCCTTCACTCCTTCTGGCCATTTTGTGAACAGTTTTCTTTCGGTATTGACTTTCCCTAGTAACGGGTAGAATATTATTTTCCCTACTTTTTTCTTCAATGTTTATTTATGTATATATATATATATATATATATTTATATTTATTTATATGACGTTATGCAATATTTAATTACATGGAATATCTTAAATATCTAATATGACAAAATAATCAGTTACATATGCAATCACTTTAACATCACTTAGCTAAAGTTATTTACAATTATTAATCAATTAAATTTGTTTGGGCAATTTCACAAATCCTGTATGTTTTACATTGTTTATTTTTCGTCTCATAAATGCTTCTTCTGCTTCTTTGCCTTATTCAGAAGGTTTAAACTAAATATAATTAAACATATACTGACAATTGTTCACCGTATTATTTCTGTTACAAATTTAACATGAAAACACACAACACAAAAAGCACGCATATTAATAAGGCACACTAATTTACAAATCATCATTAATCGCTGTAACTGCGTTAAACGCCAGCAATGCCAAACTAGGGCATTTTTGTGTCTTTAAAAGCCTTAGTCAGTAAAGTGAGAAACCATGTACACGTAAATAAAACGTTTCTGCCTTGCTTATGATCAGGGAACGAGTGATGCACAAACTGTAAATGGAACGTTAAAAAGGGTACTTACAGTTACAGTATCCTCTTTTGGTTTTTTTTGTCTCCGGTGCTTTAAATACTTAAAGTAATGATAATTATAACTGATTATGTCGCAATACACTTTATGTTTGTTAAAATGTAATAAGTTATTGTTAAATATTTAATTCTGAAACAAAACGCATAAAAAGAACCTAATTTTGGTACTAAGAACCAACTTTAAATAAAACAAATGCACGAAAACGCGCTCCTATAAATAAATACATAAATGCATAATAATGTGTTCAATATTGTGTAATAAGTTCAGTGTCTCCTGTATTGATTTAAGTGTACTGAACTATTTACAATCTGTATAACTAAATGTTATCTTTCTTATTAACCTCTACACATATGAGGAGATTTAGACGGTAGAAACAAGAATAAAACTGAAATGAATTCACTATAGATTTGGGAATGAGCGGGAATGACGGTCGGTTAAACAAATTAATCTACTATGTTGCATAATAGGACAAAAGTAAAAAAAGTACCCCAAAATATTATTTCCAGCAATAAATATTGGTAAACATATCTAATTATGAAACCTAAACAAACTCAGAAACGACACTTCATTTATCCATATTTTCTATGGGTGAGTGCAGTGGTTATGTTCATAGAACTTGGGGTGTATTTCATGTTTGCTCATTCTCGTGTACCCTTTGCATGAGGAATTCTCGCCACATTCCGTATTTAATACAAATGCTTCAAGGCTGATCAAATGTACTGCTGCAGGTTCTCCTTAAGTTAACTATTTTATACACATTGTCCACCCCTTTTGCACCGCTGTGATTCAAAACCCTCTCGTTTGTCTCTCTCTCTCTTCTCCATTGGTAAAGCGCTTAGACCCAGCAAGGGGACTAAAATATCCACTACTACCAAAAGTACCGCTTGAAAACTTTGACTATTTTCAGAAGGCAGCCGGAAATAACTTTTTCTACCACTTACCTGTAGTAGGTAGAGGAAGTATTGTATTTCATTCAAGAACTCGATAACATATTTTATCGAAAATACACCTTCAAAAGATTTCCAATAAAATATTCGCGTGTGTGCACCTTTCAAGGAAGAAAATTCCCTTACAACAAACCACTCTTTACGATATAAAGGTTTTTGTTATTCTTAATTTTCTAAAAAAATTTGATTAGAATGCTATATGTTTAAAATATTAGCATGACTAATATATCTCGAATTTTCTTGGAATAGCTATGAGGTCCTCCTCATTCTATAACTGGTAAACCATAAGAGATTTTGTGTAAGGCAAATTGGTGATGTGGTGGAGAGTGTATGAGATTTTAAAGCCCTTTTATAGCGGCTCACCTCAGTCCCCTTCGTCGCTGTATCTGTTCGTGTTATCTTATTTGTTGAGCACCTGTTATTGTTTTAGTATTTTGAATTTTGGGTTCTTTGTCCTCCGGCTAGCTATTATTACTCAGTCGAGCAAATCTCTTGAACAGGGTGTGTAAACGGAAAGGAGGTGTTACTAAAAGATGATGCGGTATTTACTTATAAAATGTTGATGCTTGTGATGTTTATATATGTGTCTTTACTTCACGCGTTGCCATCTTGTGACGTCATTCTTTGTTAGGTTCGTAGCTCCATCTTGTGTTAGCAATTTGCATCAGTGTTAGCTTTTTTTGTTTGATTTCATTTCAAATGTCCTCCGGCTAGCTATTATCTTATCTTGGGTCGAACATGTGTCTCTATACAGGTTGTGAAGCGGAAAGGAATCTTTTATCCAAAAATTACACTGATGAAGAAATTTGTTTTATAATTTTTATTGTCGAACACGTTCACTATCACTTTTACATATTGATCTGGATACTCGCCAAACTGAAACTGTTATAATACTTCTTACTGATCACTTTTAATTCACGTACTTCAACTTTGTGTATAATTAACTTTATAATACTTTAGATTTTCGTAACTTGTGAATCTATAGCCGACGTATCTCATACAAATATTTTGACGAACTGACGAACTTAAGACGACGTGTATTGCACAAAGAATTTTGATGAACTGCCTGAATACGACGTGTAATGTATGAATGCTTTCGACGAACTGAAGGACTGACTGACTTTACCTCTAACTTGGCTTCTATTTATACTCCTGCATCAAGATACGCCTAAAGATTATAACTGAGCTAACATAAAACGTGCCAACATTAGCGTCTATTTTAATATCCAATGAAAACCACGAATACATATTGCTTTTAGGGAGAAAATATTCCAGAAGTTTCTACCGAAAACGCGCCAACATTACGTAACTTCCTTGTTTCCAATAATGATAAACAGCTCACCCCCCTCGCTGCATTATTGCTCTATTATTGACAGTTTCAGTAAAGCCGTATAAACTTATTTCCCAATAATAATTACAATTAATAAACATCTGAAATCAATGTCACATAAAAATGCATATTCATATTACAATCATTATTTACATTTAAGTAATTTGTGATACAAATTACTGCATCAAAGATAACACTGATAAAAGAATTTGTTTTTACACTTTTATTGCCATCACACTGAATTAATTTCATATATTTAATCTTGATACACGCCTGACTGAAACTGTTATATTTTCGAATGTAACTATAATCACTTATTTGCCGCGCATTATTAATTCGCGTATTTCACATTTAGTAACTAACTTTACGACGCGAGAGATTCTGTAGAATTGCGTAACGTGTACTTCGTGAATGCTTCCATAGATCTATCTGACGTGTAACTCGCGAGAGAGATTTCTTAAAACTGCGCGACGTTTGCCTTGTGAATGATTCTATAGAACTGCGCGACGTGTAACTCGTGAATGATTCTGTTGAACTGCGCGACGTGTAACTCGTGAATGATTCTGTTAAACTGCGCGATACTTGTCTCTGGCTTCAGAATTTATACTCCCTCACCCCGATATGCCTAAACATTATAACAGGGCTGCTATTGGTTAATAAAACGCGCCAACATTAGCGTCATTTTTTTATCCAATCAAAATTACGAACACATATGCTCCAGGGAAGATATTCCCTCCATTTCTGAAGAAAAGTTCGCTACTCTGATGTCATTTGTTTGTCTCTTCTAATTGATAAACAACTCACCCCCTCGTTTCATTGTTATCTGCTCCTATTGTCAGTTTCAGTGAGGCCGTGTAAACTTATTTCCTAACAATGCTTATAATTAACAAACATCTCAAATCATTGTCATACAATGATGTTAATTTACACTACATTCACTCTGGCATTCACAGTGTTGTGATATAAAATACTGCCTCACCTTTATCACCCTTATACTCATAACAAATTTGGCAATGAAATCCCTTCTGAAACTTTTTTATGGATTAACATGAAATAGGGAAAACGTCAGCTTTGGTAAAACTAATTTTGTAAAAAGTATGTAAAAATAAAAAATAGTAATTAAAATGGTCATGTGAACGTGCTACATTAGCTTTTGTTGTTTTGTTGATATAAGACAACGATTTTATAAATACTTTTTGGAATTCGCAAGCTTTTAAACCCGTACAATTTTATAGCACATACGTTTTATAGGCGAAATGGAGAAACATGACTTGGAGATCTCGGAAACATAAACACACCATCTACGAGGCATTGAAGTTCTATACATACAGGATGGGCCATTTAAGTTCAGGCTGTACAGTATATCCAATATATCCCTATTTTTAAATGGGAATTTAAAATTAGGGTCAAATTAAATTGACCCTGAAATGAATCACAACGTCCTCCAAATAAAACACGAATATTCCAATTTACTTTTCCCCATAATACCAGGCAACTTTTATACAAGAAATTGCTTTCTACAACGCTCAGTTTTGGAGATATTGTACAGTCTCAACTTAAATGGTCCACTCTGTATATTATACGTACCCAACTCTGATGCAGTAGAATTAAATACAATTTAATGCCCCTATTTTTCTGCAAAGTCGTTTCTTGTCGTTAATTCTAATTCGACTTTATAGTGTCGCTAATACCTTATAGCAGTTGAAAGGTTTTTTTTTATCTCGATGAACATTTGATTAATTTTATTTTACTTCCTGTGCTTGCCTTCTAATTGACCTAATCTCTAATGGGCTTGATTACACTATCTAAAAGGAGGAACTCTTAATTATAGGTTATTAAAATGTTTCGTTACCCTAAAGCACCAGTGTATATATATTACAATAAAGATTATTCAGGGATTTTGGTATTAACTGCAAATCACACTACACTTATCTACAGTATTTGGATAAAATGTCAATTGAAGTTGTGAAACTGTGGGATTGTAAATAGGGTCTGGTTTCATCTGTTTCACCGTACTTTGGGCTTTGATTTTAAGAAATTCTCTCCATCCCATGCAAAATTGTCCTTATTTATTATTTTATCAAAAACCACTCCAAAGATTTTAATAAAGTAGCATATAAGTCAGCTTTATCTTTGTGAATTTCATATTCCTGTGAAAAATACGAGCTAGAAAACATTATAATTACGTAAAATAAGAACATTTATGTCACAACCCATTTTCGAAATACTCCCTGTTCCCACATTTTAAGCAGTGCTCTTAGAATGTGTTTCATATGAAGTAATGCCGTTTAATATCATGGCTACTATGTTGATCTAATTTTTAAACAATTAATTGTTTCCTAAGACTTCTCTAATCATATTGCAAGACGTATATTATCGCAAAATTACCCAATTAAAACATTTTCTAACAGATGTGTGTCAGGGTCAACAAAACATATAGAAAAGCAGGTTTATGTATGAATACTTCGCAAAATAGCTATAAAAAGGTAAAAATTAGAGAAATCCGTGAAAGTCGCCTATCAGATTTCTCTAAGAACATCATATTTCTCTTTTTACTCACCAACTTCCTTTTTGTTGGAAAAGAGAAGTCCCTATTGCACATCATGCAATTATTCTGATATAGTTTGCATTTGCGCTTTGTAGTTATTACTTTCTTTCCGAACATAATTTTTTATTTTCATAACAAGGAAAGGCAAGAGAAGTCTCTAATTTGACGCTATCTCTTGATGCTACCTCCGTCTCTCTTTCTCTGAGAGTTATGAGAAGACCTGCCACAGACAGAACGGCGAGGGGAATGAGTTTCCGACGCTAGAACAAAAAATGTGGCTGCGGAAGCAATTTCAAGCTAAATAAATACATCTTTTGAATTGAGCACGAGTCCTTTGCATTTCTATGAAATCATAAGGAGACACTCAAAAGTGCTTGCTAAGGTTATAGGAGGAGACGGAGGAAGAAGAAGAAGAAAGAGAAGCTGCGAAGAACGAGAACCCGAATGTGGTTGGAAATGTAAATGTGTGGAAAAAGGATCTGGTAATGAGATGTCTTAAGTGTGCGCGCGCAACATGTTTGCTGACGAGTCGGTGCTTATACTTGGTTCCCACCAGAGGGAAAGGAAAGATGACATACAGTTAAAGTGGAGAAACACGATTGTTTTTTGGTTTAAGTCAATTGTTAAACAAAACTGAAAATTATGATCCTCTTCTCAGAACATTGTTGTTACTCTATAGCGCCTCCATGGCCAGGAAACTGAAAAATAAATCCACTACTATGCATTCTTACCAGTTTTTTCCTAAGCACTTTCACTAAATGTTTTAGATCTGCTAGAAGAGTATGCCAACATTTCTAAACATAGGCCCAATAAATATTTAAAAATAGCTTTCTCTTTCTCTAGCACCTACCTACAGTAGATACAGGAAGAATTTTATTTCACCCAAAAATAGTACAATATTTTACAGGAAAGGTATGTTTTGAAGCTCACTGTATCTAAAATACTTTTTCGAGAAAGGTCTGTGTGTGTTTGCGCGCGCACACACATGTGATTGTTAGCAGCATAGAGTAGATGGGGAAAGTAATGAGAATAACACATTATATTTTTTGAAATGCTGTCACCATGTTTTCCATCATGTGATGGAAAGTTTAGGAATTTCAAAGGCAGAATGTATGGCCTCGCTTTCGAAACGTTTGATCATCGCTTTGGCCTCTGTATGTCCCATGCGCCTATAACAACATGTACACTGGTGTGCAAAACCTAAGGACGAGATGGGTAAAGCAACATAACAAATGAACTACTTGGTGGAAGTAGATGAAGGTGCGGGGGCATGTTGCCAGAAGTCTCTCACACGTACACATAAAGCTGGACGTCACATGGCCTATAGTGCCAAATGGGTCTGGTCCCGCAACACGGGGCAGTTGAAGAAACAGGACAAACAGTGTGTGGCAATTAGAAAACTGTTACGGTGCAGTGTAGTGGTGTTCTTCATTGCAACATGGCCCGTAGAGACCATTTGCATGACTTCACACGGGGAGAATCATCGAGAAACTGGAAGAAGAGCGAAGTGTGACGATGTTGCTCAGGAGTATGGAATTGCTCACAGCATTGTTTAACGTGCATGTGGAACCTTCCAAACCACAGGCACTGCTGTTCCAAGGAGAGGTGGTGGTCGACCACGCTCAACTACAGCAGATGACCGCTACGTTGTGCAACAGGCAAGAAGGGATCCACGCCAAGCAGCGGGTGCAATTGCAACCACATTTAACAGGACAGCTAGGCACGCAATCTCACGATACACAGTGGCACAGCGACTACACAGAGACTGTATGCCCGACGGCCAGTACGTTGTGTTCCATTGACATCCGCACATCGACAGCACCGTTTGCGATGGTCCCAAGAGCATCAAAATTGGACCAACGAGGAATGGGTCGCGTATTCTCGGATAAGAGCAGATTCAGCCGAAGTAGTGATTATCGACGAACCCTCATCTGGCGAGAGGTGGGAAGACGTAAGGAACCCAGGAACATTCTTGAACATGATCTTCTGGTGGTCCGGGTGTTATGGTTTGGTGAGGCATAATGTTGCATGGGCGCACCGACCTCCAAATCTTTGAACATGGTACGCTTACTGGTCAACGTTATTGTAATACTGTACTCCTTCACCATGTGCGTCTTTTCAGGGGTGCAGTTGGCACTGACTTCATTTTTATGGATGACAATGCGCGACCGCATGGAACAGCGCAGGTGGGGGATCTCTTGGAACGAGAGGATATTCGGCGAATGGACTGGCCTGCCCGTTCCCAGATTGAAATCCCATCGAACACGTGTGGGGTGCTTTGGGGAGACGTATTGCAGCACATCCACATGCATCAACGACCATCCAAAAGTTGTCAACAGCGCTGGTGGAGGAATGAAACGCCCTACCACAAGAACTGCTTACCAACCTTGTGACCAGCATGGGAGCATGCATTGTTGTCCGTGGTGATCATACACCCTTTTAAGCACCATGTATCTGTTTGTGTAAATCTAGAGAGCCATCATATGTCGTATTACTTTAGTGTAGCTTATGGTCTACGAATATAAGTGGCATTTCTGTTCGTTGTATATTTCATTTTCGTAGTTGCCTACTATAGCATACCGTAGCAATTTCCTCTATGAATGATTCAAGTTTCATCGAGCTATGTTACTCGGCAGTGTCACAGCATGCGAAGATTACTTTCGTACTTAGGTTTTGCACACCAGTGTATAATGATGGTTCCGGGTTCAATTTCCGTCTGGGGGTTGGAGACTTTTCTCTAGCCAGGATTATTCCCTATCCTCCCCAGAGTCTGAAAGTGTGTATGAGAGTGTGAATGTGTGTGATCTAATATATAATACCCAAAGACAGAAATCTATGACAATTGTATACGAGTTAGCCCTATTGCCGACAATGTTTCAAAGGTAGAAGACTGCTGATATGACCAGTGCAGTTAAAGTCGGTATATAAATGGAACAACATAAAAGTATAATGTCACTGTTTCTGCAAAAGTTTCTGTTAATTGAAATTAAGTAAATAGAAAAATATGTTTTCGAAGGCAAAGTTTATGGAGGAGATATAAAAACAAATGCATAATAACAATATTTGTACTTTCTGTATCACATACCTGTAGCACGTAGATGAAGCATGTATTTCATCCAGAAGTTCTATATCGATATTTTGGAAATAAACGCTGTGTGGTATCCTAAAAAAAGAATTAAAAAGGCCTGTGTGTTGCTGTGAGCAGTATTTAGGTAACACAAAAAAGAAAATTCGTATATACATATAGTAAATACAAAATTCCATGTTTAAGCATGTCATGAGAAGTTCTTCAAGGAAATTCCCGCATCCCAAGCTACCCTTTACATGGGCATTTCATTTACATTTTTCATGTTCTGAAAAAAATGACTCCAGCGATTTTGTTAAAAATATCATGTTTAAGATATTTAATGACCAATACAATGGTTATCTTGAATTTTTTCTAAATAACTTTCGAAGTCCTCTTCATTATGAGTGAATATTGTGTTATTCTGCACAATTGGTGAACCACAACAGAAAAACGAAAACTTTAGAGCTCATTGAAATATATGATATCGTATATGTCAAGTAACTAAATATTTCTGCAGCATTAGCCTTTGTTTGAAGTATTCATTGTTAGATCTTTCACGTTATCGAAGGTTAAACTGTTATGTGATATCTATAAGGATCTTATGGTCCTTTTATCCTTTTCCGCATGGGTTCGTCAGTATTAAAACTGACTGACAATATATGAACATCTAGGTTTGTTTTCCGTATCACATATGTAACCAAGTTCCTATGGCTTAGTTCGAGATTATTTCTAGTCACAACTTATTCATTAACGAAGTGTGAGTCCATTATTTGCTGTCCCCATCATTTTATTTCATCGTTTCATCTAATATGTTTCTGGGTTTTAGACTAGGATACGGCAATTGATGAGTTGCGACGTGTCTGTGGAATTTGTGCTGAGTAAAGATTTCTCTCTGCCAACTTGGGAGTAGCTAGTTTCATTCCGTAACCCAGGTTGAAGATGGCTAAGGTAGGATCGCCAGCATCAGGGTTTATGTAATTCTGGAATTGTTAGGAGCCTGACATTGCTAGCGCACATCGTCGTCCAGATTCATCCAAGAGGTAGCAAGTTGGAAGCACAAACGTCCTACTATGGCCGATTTGCCGGCGCTGTGCTGTGATCCAGTCAGGCCCCTCTGTCTGACTTATCCTAATGTATAGCTTAAAAAAAATCACTTTTGTTTAATCACTATATTATATAAAGGAATGCGTGAGATTGTGATGGCTAGAAAAAGCCACGCTACTGTGACGATTTGGATTAAGAAAAAGGTTTAATATTTGCTGTAACATATTACACCTAGAGAGCCAGTAAGAAGTAATGGTGAACTCAAAGTTGAAGTTTAAACTAATTGTTTCTGCTTAAAGTGTAAAAATGACAATTTCCTTGGCTATGTATAATGGTTTACCCAAACTAAGTCATTGGGTGTTATTTCTTGCGATCTGTTTTCCAGCATTGGAAGCTGCGACTTTCAATTAGACATAGAATTATTTAAAACATCAGTTGCTATTGTTTTATCGTTACCCCGCCTTTAACTGTAATGGTCATATCAGTGGTATTTCACCTTGTTAACTCGCGTACTTTTGCAATTGGATTTCTTATTTTTCTTTGGATTGTATACATTAGATCACACTCTCATTCATGCTCTACTTCCAGGCGTTAGAGATAGGTAATAGACAATCTTGGTTGGAGAAAAATTCCCACCCTCAGGTGGGAATCGAACCCGAAAAGCTTCGCAGAGCACGCAGGTGCTACACCGACTGAGTTACGGACCCAGCCTCAGTTGTAATTAATTTATCTCCATAACTACTCGTTTGCTTTTGTGTCATGCAGGAAAATGTAATCGGAATTAGAACTATTGTTCTCTCTAGATAATAAAACCGACACGTTTTCCACTACCTTGCGGTTGTGACCTTGAACATAGGTAATAGAACTCTTTATAAATTTACTTTATACTTTACTTAATTATAGCAAGTAAAAGAAATACTGTTTTTCACTCAAATATTCGATATTGAGGTTTCATTGGAAATGCAGTTTTAAGCTCTCCTGAGTCAAATAAAGGATTTTTAGCTCTCAGTAGGACCTAATTATAATAGGTAGAGGAAGTATTGTATTCCACTCAAAATTGTATATAGATATTTCATCCACAATACATATTTTGAGGTCCCTGAAAAAGATCTATGTAAGTTTGCATTTCTGTCTGTCTGCCACTGACTCTCTCTCTCTCTGTATATGTGTGTGTGTGTGTGTGTGTGTGTGTGTGTGTGTGTGTGTGAACAGTATAACTTGAAAAACGAAAAGCCGGCTGAAAAGTACACTTCGCATTTAAGTTCAGCGATACGACGATTTTCAAACTATACTTTACATAAAAATGTTTTCGTTATATTTTATTTTTTCAAAATGCTTCCAACCATTTTGTTTAAAATGCCATAGGTTTAGTATATTTACAACAATTTAAAATGATTATCTTGAACTTTCTACGAATAGCCTATGAAGCCTTCTTCATTGGGAATGAATTTTTGAATAGCACTGTATCACTGATAAACCATCAGATATAGAGAAACTTAGTACAGAAAATAATTGCAGATCTCTTAAAAAACACATTTGTTTGAAATAACTCTTTTGTAGAATAACAAAATTTCGAGATATTCCTTGTTATTGATTTGAACTTTTCAGTGCTTTGGAGATTTTAAAGTGATGTCACCATCGTGAGTGTCTGTGAAAAGTATAACTAAAATGTAAAAGTCGATTAAATACCAAATTGGTAGGCATTTAAGTTCATCATCTTCCAACGATGTGACAAGAAGGTTTTCAATAAAATTCCCCACCTCAAACTGCCCTTTACATGCAAACTTTTTCAGATATTTTCAATTCCTCAAAAATGTCTTTGTCGATTTTGATTACAATATAATATAAAGTATAATATATAATATAATTTGTATGACAAATGAAATTAAATCTTGAATATATTGGGAATAGCCTCCAAAGTCCTCTTCATTCTGGATAACCTTTATATAACTGGTAAACCGTAAGAGACTGACAATATCTTACTAGAGAAAAAATGTAGACCTTGTTAAAGCACACAATGTTGTCAATGTGGAGTTAAGCATTTCCTTGTTATTGGTTTTACATGTGCTTTCCTCAAATGGGAGTCAGTTTCAAAAAAATCTGTGTGTATGTGTCCGTGTGTGTGTGTGAACAGCATAACTCAAAAACAAAAATATTAAACTTGGTATTTAAGCCCAACATTTCCAAGGATGTTTTCAAGGAAAATCCTCCACCCAAAACTAGCCTTTATTTTTTGATTATCTCAAGAATGCCTCTAACGGCTCTAAGATATTTGCTAGACAAATAAAGATTCTCTTCAACCTGAATGACTTTTGTATGAGGTGTAAACCGCAAGAGTCTACGGAATGTTACTATACAAAAGACATACATCTTGTCAGACCACACAGTTTGTGACCAGTTCAGGGATGTACCTTACTATTTACGGTTTAGCAGTTATACAACGTATTCAGAATGAAGAGGACTTAACAGTCTATTTCCAGGAAGTTGAAGATATACGTTTTATTTGTTATTAAAATATCTTAAAAACGCAGTATTTTAATCAAAATCTTTACAGACATTTTTGAAAAAATAAAAAATAACGAAAAAGTTTCCGTGTAAAGGGTAGTTGGGTTGGCGGAATTTTCTTGAAATCTTCGTGTCGCATCTTTGGAAGACTAAGTTTAGTATTGATCTAATTCTTCGTCCTTGCATTATGCTATTACACACACACACACACACACACACACACACACACACATACATGAAGTGTTTTCTAAAAATATTTTTTTTGTGCTAATGAGGCCTTAAAAGTGTATTTCCGATGAAATCTTGGTATCGAATTTATGGGCGAAAAACAATACTTCCTCTACTTATTTTAAGTACACAATAGAGAAAGTGAAAAAATGGTAGAACGTTGTTATATGCTATCTCTTAGAGCAGGTTTCCTTTAACATTTCGTTATGGAAGTCAGGGCTACTGTCCCTTTTAAAGCTCAGAAAAAAGCTAGGCTTTTAGTGCCCTTTTGCAAGCTTACTTAATTGCAGTTAAGTACCTTGTTAGCCGATGCCATGGAGCTGGGCAGTCTGTAAGGACCTCTCTTAAATAAAATGTTACCTGACAGATAGAATTTTAATTAATGTCACAAAAACGGACGTAATTTACATCCGCTTTAAGCGATTCAACTGAAGATGTATGCTATCTTAAGCTTTTGAGAGCGCACTAAGCTGGGGACTTTAATGACTTCCATATGTTGCGTTACTTATACATTTTTTTCTTTTCGGACTGGAATTATATTTTGCGATCACTGAGATATCGTTCACTCTTCATTTTGGATGTGGGAATATTAGGTTTTGTTGATTAGGACAAATAATTCTAACGAGCTTTTAAAGTTGAACAGATTCATTGTGCAGATTTCTTGCTTTTATATTAGAATTTATTGGTCAACTGTAATCCACCTTACGGCAAGGAGATGGCTCCGCGATAACATGTGAAGATTGCATTCGCGAGGTCCCGGGTTCTAATCTCTTTAACCGGCACACTGGCTTTGTCTTTTTTTGTTTGTTTTTTTGTGTGTGGCTTTCTCGGTAGGCGAATGCTGGGGTGCTTCCTCTTTCACCACAAGTTTCCTGTCCCTATCATTTCCTTTCATCTGTTTCACCTTTGATATGTTTCAAGGTTACAAACAGCCAACGCGACAGATGTGGCATGGTCCAGTTTGCTGTATGTAAAGGATTTCTCCTCGGTGCCTGGATGGCCGGAACAGCCGTGTTGATGATGGCGCACACAGAAATCCTTAAGGATCCCGTCTTTGCTAGCGCGCATCGTCGTCTGGTTTTGGTTGCCTTTTGGGTATCGCCTTCAAGCTTCCTTCCAGGTGTCACGTAAGACAAAATTGACCTACTGAGAATTGAGCAAGAATTCTGGGAATTAAACTATCGAAGTACTATAACACGTGCATTTTTCCAAAAGCGACACATCTCTTATTACCTTGAATCCGTAATGATGTATTTTCTGTTTTTCCCCAGGAGTTGTTCATGTTGGCTTGTTCGTGATCCCTAAAATTTTCTATGTTAAGAATAACCTACTGAAATCAGCACGCATCAAGCTTTGCATTATATGTAGCATCCTCCTTGAAAAGCGCGAGACGATTTTCAGATGGAAATGAATGGGAAGCTTCGCCGCATGACTTAGAATACTCCTGCAAGTCTAAAGGACAAAGAATAGCGCCGGAAGTGATCATGTAAATTGTCCATCAACAGAAGGAGCCCGGTGCTGATGGACGCTGATTTGCTCAAAAATGGATTTAAGCATTTTGGTTATATATTCCAAATATTTGCATGACAAATAAGATGTATATTTTGAATTTTATAGGAATATGCAGTGAAATGCTTTTCATTCTTAAGGAATTTTGCATGAATTTATTTAATGCGTAAACCATAAGAAACAGTAAAAGACTACTATCAAACAATATAAGAACAGAATTTATTTCTTATAACATTTTTCTGGCATCACCCACTTGTAATCGGTTTGATTTTTTCAATTTTTTATCATTTTTAATGTTTTGACACTATTCATTTGTTTATTTAGGAAGGCATGGAAAGTTTGTGGAATTTTAAGGTCACTTATATAGCTACCAGTTTTTAAACATTTGACTATAGCTTCTCTCTTTGTATCTATAACGAAATATGTAACGAAACTATTGCTGTAAACGTTTATCTCAATTAGTTAACTTAAAGTAGATAGAAGATTCAGGGGCCTCAAAACAGTATTTATGGTGAATGTCGGTACCAAATTTTTGAGTGGAATGACATACCTTCTCTACTTACTATGTACGTAAAGTAATAAAGCTACTTAAACTTTTATTGAGCTAGAGAGATTCAAACCTAAAGAACTGCTTCAGTTCTTTCTTTATGTTATAAATATACTATGAACGAATTAAAATGTTTATTTCTCTTTCCTGAATGTCTCCTCCAAATAGACTCATTTGCCACTTTAAAAGTGAATCATTTGTGTAGTTGCCTGCAATACGAGTTAGTCATAAGAAGGCAGAGTCTTGTATTATAAAACGGTAGGGTCTTACTTTAAGTCTTATCACCTCGTGGAAAACTTGTATGCAGATTAAATGTAGTGGAATGAATCCAGTCAGTCAGTGCTTACACTTTGGAATGTTCCATGCAAAAGCTAAATCATCATGTCTCCTGGTGCACTTTCTTGATCCGCAAAAACCGCCATGTTCGTGACCGGTTAATTGCCATTAAACTTTCCGTCCTTCAAGTATGCTTTTGTGATTCAGTAGTTAGGCATGCATTCCTTCGACTGGCATTAATTAACTAAATGGGGCTCGAATTTAATTTAATTTTTTGTCAATTTTATAAATTGCAAATCGTTGTTGGATTTTTAATTTCACTGAAACAGCTGAGACAGATACCCGAACCCTTTGAATTAGAACCCTTTGAATAACTTGAAGATAATTTTCTGCCTTTATACTTCTTCGTTAATTTGTTGCTCTCTTTTTTGTAGGACTTAACACCCGAAGCCAATGCCTTGGGCCAGTAACCTGTTGAGGAGCAAGTAAACTCTGGATCATAGCATATCTAGGATGGGTGGTCAGCCCTATGCCTGGTATGGCTGTGAGGATAAAGAAAATGAAATGTAGTGATGAAAGGAATCAGAGGAAAATTCATGGATCACATTATACAACCCAGCATTCACTTAGCAGTTAGGTTTGTCGGCCCTCGGGGGATTGAACCTGGAACCACTCGCATGCGAGTCTCACATGTTACCGCGGCGACACTTCGCTCAGTTTCCTGCCTTTCACACAACAAAATAACATTTTATGATTGAGGATAGTAGTGATAAAGGGTATCTGGGACATCTATTTCGAATTCTATTGAGCACAATACAAAGTCAGGTGAATCGATTGTGAATACAATGGTAAAAAGTAACCAATTTACTTTGTGGCTGTATCTAGTGCACTTTGATGCTTCACTGAATCGTTTGAAAACACAATAAATAATTAAATTATTGGAGGTAATAGGTAGATGAAAAAAGTACCTACGCCTATTGTGTAGCAGTTAAACTATCAATAACATAACAGCACAACCTTTGGCGAGTATATACTGTAGGATAATGAGGAAGGAAGATTTCAGTGTAGACTTTGTCTCTATTGAACTTTCGGGAGGAAAGGATGAGGTGAGGGAGCGCTAAACCGCTGTAGGCGTAATGCACAGCGCAGCAGGCTCCATAATATTGTTGGCGCCTTCTCCAACAATGTTACATGCTGGGTAGATGGTCTGAAAATTCACATGAAAATTAAATTAATTTTGAGTACCCAGCACGTACATTGAGGGGACGTATTCTGACTTGGCTGCGGAGGACCGAAACGTGTTGTGGAGGATAAGAGGAGGGCGTGGGTTTTTCACTGTACAAAATCCATAACACAAATTTACTCACACATTCCTAGATTTATTTACCAACTGTTTGGGGTTCCTACATTATTAACAATGGAAGGTGGGAGGAGATGTCCACCGATTCCAAGCCCGGCTTACACACGCGGTCCGTTTCTCACGGAATCCTAACTGAGACAGACACTATATCCCCCACTACTCGTGGCTAGCAAAGCTACCAGCCAAAAGTGACGTAAACAATAATGTGTCTGGCAATGACAATGTAGAACAAAATGTAACCCCCCATATTATTAATATGGCACAATACTTCCAAATGCCCCGGCAGATCATCGTTAACTGATACCCGCCCAAAAGCTCACGAACAGGTTGGGGCAGAAAGTTCAAATGCCAGGCTAGAAACAGGTTCTCTTCTCAAATCACATCCACCGTACATATCTCACGTCACCGTACATCGCGCGCGACCCTGCAACCCTAAAAATACAGAGGTAAATGAAATGAGAGAATTTCAGGGACAAAAAAATTTGTGACACGTAAGAAACTATCCCAGTATTCGCCTATAGAGTAGTAACCAGGGGAAATAACGAAAAAGAGAACCGCATTGTCAGATATGAGCCATTCTCCTGAGCAGTTCCGCTCGGTTCCTCCTACAAAATCTTCAGCAGCTCGTTTTTTGTCTTTTTCTTTTTCAAGGCGCTGAATAAAAAGCATGGCTACCAGCGTATTGCGGGAATACTACCGAAAATATGTTGTTTAATGTAAAGGGGGAAAAATCTAACAAAACGTCTGCTGTTAACTCGATTAATCGTATTTTATGAGTGAAACGGTTTAAAAATTAACTTAAACATCAATAATATGAAGTTAAAAAGGGAATGCCACCGAGAAAGGCAACGCTTATACTCTTAAGTAACATTCGTAATTCGGTTGCGCTCTACTGTGTGGTGTCACATTTATATTGCTTTAATGGTATCCGCAGGAGAAATGATTGCTGTTGTTATGCTAATTAATCACATGTACCTCACGATGCAGGGAAGTAGAACTTTTAACAAATAAAATTTCCAACACACTAACATGTAAATAATAATCTGAAAATTGACCTGGACATATATTTTTGTCTCTTCTGGTTGTATAAGGGGGAAAACAGCTGATTTTCTAAAAATACGTGTACATACTCACAATTCACCCTCTTGAGGTCAAATTAATTAGGTCCTGCATTGAACAATGTGAAATATGCTAAAAATTAGTGAGGGACGATACCACTATTTTTTGATACTCGATACCGCTACTCATTTTTGAGCATCTATACTGGATACTCATTTTATAAAACAATTCAACGAATATGTTCTTATTACTAGTTTTCTGTGTATAAACGTATGTAACCAATTTTGTATTCTATGCTAATTCTGAAATTGTTCCTGTTTGACATTCTCCAATTGGCAGCAATTTAATAATAATAATAATAATCATCATCATCATAATAATTTCTTTTCTTCCATTTTATATAAGTATATTTTGTACTGAAAACCTTTTTTAAAGAATTTTCTTACCATAGAAAAAAAACTAATATTTTTCTTTATTCTGCCATCTTCAAAATATAAACTAATATATATATATATATATATATATATATATATATATACATGCATTACATGCAACTCAACTAAAAATAATGTGTGTATTACGTCATCATCCGGTAATAAGTAATTACAATTAGCCACATAACACTCAGCAACAATACGTTTGTCTGAAAGCCTTTCTACTATAAACCCTCTTAGCTTATATATATATATATATATATATATATATATATATATATATATGTTTAATACAAAGGTTTGACCTGCGTAAACACAAACTAACAGTAGGAAGGAAATAACAAATATTTACAAGCGCTATATTAGCTCACGTCTTAAACTCTGATTCGTTTCTCCTGGATTCACAGTTTTTTGTCACCGTAGAAGGTAAATGTAAAGAGTGAATCGCCAAGCCAGGCTATTGCAGAAACGTGATTTAGTCGCCAGCTAAATCAGCTGCATGTTATATGAATATCTCTATTCCTTCACCCATTGTTTTGCGTGTATTCATTTAGAAACAAGAGTCTATGGTTCTTGCATTCATTCACCCACAGGAAATGCAGTCAAGGTCTATCAAGAACTAAAGCCCATCAACTCTTTGACGACACGTGTGAGGCAATAATGTGAAGTTTCAATTCCTTTCATTCCTATCTAGCATAAAGTTAAACGCAACAACCTTCAATAAAAATTTTGAAGTATCAAAAAGAATCGAAGGTTTATCTCAAAGTACTAGACATATATTGATACCATCGAGTATCGGGAGTATCGAGTTATCGACGGTATTGAGGTTCTATTCTTAGTAAGAATTAACACATGATGGTTTAAATTCATTCTATTGGAATTTATGTTGAATATTTAAACACGATTGACTGCAATTTGTGTCGAGTAGAATATTGATGCACAAATGTGTAAGAAAATCAGCATCTAATAAAGTCATTTAGTAAAATATTTAACAAGGCATTGAACCGTGTGCTGATGACACAAATGAGCACACGAGGACAGTTAGCATAATCGATTGCTACTTCTTGGGTATAAAAATATAATTTTGGAGTTTTTTTTAAACTTTTTACCAAATCCAACTTTGGATATTCTTAATAAGAGAACTACTTACTGTGATATACATTTTATTATTCGACATCTTAAAACGTAGATTTATAGTTCAAACTCAGGATTTTGTGGCCCGTTAGAATGTCGAGTTTTCTCTGTTAGTTTTACTACTAATTTGAGAGTAGGAACAGCTAGTCCGATTATTATCCTTTAGGTAATTCAGACAAAGATATTAAATATAATAGGAACAATCAAACAAAGCATTTTATTCGACTGGAGGGTACAGCTAATGGAACACCGGCTTTTTATGCCCACGGCTATGGATTTAATCCTGACCGGGCATTTAACTCTTTGAACCGCAAATTGATAATTTTTTGTTGACGTGAATTTCTTTCACAAGATTTATCCTGTGATATCAGGATTTTTTGTGTGTTTTTACAGTTCTAAAAATTAGGGCATTTGGAGTCCGCATGGAGAAATATTCGAACCGACAAAAATTTCGTAAAGTGAAAACATCTATGCTTGAAAACAATAAAAACATATTTTGAACGGCTTTTATTGCCATTTTCGGCAACTTTTATTTTTAACAGCATGTTGCTTAAATTATAATATAGACCATTGTGGGCAAAATCATGATAACTTTTACTTTAAAGCTTTTTCGGAAAGAATTTGGTGATAAGAGCGAAGCATATGCACATAGGGTTTGGTTGATATGCAAGCTCTTAATTTTATAATTTGAAGACTTCGAAATAAATTAATTTACACAGGTTTTTAAAATAAAATCTAAATTTTCACAAAAATCACGTTTCAGCATGCCAAATTACATACAAGGCAGTTTACATTCTGTTTAAGAGACAACTTCATATGAGTTCTGCTCATTATATAGAAAATTTGTTGTACGCTATTTTATTTCTGTAAAACCAATCTAAACCATTTTACATAATGATTTAGGTTACGTAAATTCATTGTAGCCATGAGTTTTACGCAAAAAAAAGAGTACAACAATCCCGTTCAGCTTTGGGATTTGCAATAATAATTATAATTAATTACACTTCGCTGCCCTAGTTCAACGTAGGCTATCTTAGAATTGCTGTTTTGATAAAAAGGTCTGTTCAAATATCCAATCCCTATTCTATCATTAAACAAAAATCATTCTGCATTACAAATTTTGTGATTTATAAGTTGGAAACTAAACGTTTCAACAAACCTATCAAAAAACTTAATTTTTAAGATTGAACTTACCAGCGATTTGTTTCAAAGAACTTAATGCTTAAAAACTTTTATACTTTTGGAGTAATGAAACCCAACCACGAAGGTATGTTTGTCCCAAAGGAAGTGTCACATGCAGGAGAGAAATGATGGCAGAAACTGAACTAGTGGAACGTAAGTGATAGGTAGTGTGTAATGCCCGTTCTTACTGCATACGGCATTACAGGCGTTGGACACTGTTGATACTAAAAGGAAATGACTATTGGGAAAGTAAATCTAGGAAGGAAAGTTCTAGGCACATGCTTAAGGTGCTCCTCTGCGTTTGCCAGTTAGGAGAACTGAGGAATGCTGCGAAAAAACCTCATGCCAGAAAGGACTTTCCTGGCTGGATTTGAACCACGGGCCTCGAATTCACGAGTCCGTGCTTTAAAGAACTCGGCCAGCCGTGTCGGTCTCTATTAAGCCGGAATTATCAAGTGAACAGTTAGTGATCTGTCACAGTTTGACTTATTGTACATATGAACAACCCGTGATCTTCTTCTTATTATTATTATTTGTTTTTTTACACTGGTTGGTTATAACTGATAACAGTGAACTTTATGTACATTGAAAGCCATTTCTAGTAATGTCGTTTCTGTTCTGCAAGTAGGAATCTAATGGCGACAGTATTGGAGATTATAATTATTCACTCAACTGTTCACTGTAAACTCAAAGGTGTTCTAAATGTTGTGTGAACGTTGTACGTAACCCGGAACTCCCTAATAATCCTTATGTACTCTCAGATTTCAGAAGTACTGTCAAGTGTCAGAATTTGTGCAATTTTTAATAGTGTCACTTGAAATGTTTATATTATTCTTTCAAGTTTATCTCAGTCATAAAAATGCAAAGAATGTAGATCAGGCAGCTAATCTTGAAGGCCAAGATATCGGCTCGCTGCAACCTATCCGCTTTTTACAAGACCTTATTTACGTATTCAGTATAGGGTATGATGTTTACAACCAATTAGGTTAGGGAGATATTCTCTCTTATCTCGCTAACGTTCAGTTGCAAGCCTATGTTTACTAGACTTTAAGCTTCTTCTATCACATTATTCTCTGTTTCAGTGATCTATACATTTAATAAGTATTTATGAATTTTAATAGCTTATTGTTGTTCTAGATGCAAATCTGGAGGAAAATTGTTTTATATTATTATTATTATTATTATTATTATTATTATTATTATTATGTTGTCATCTGTATCATTTAATGCGGTAACCTTTACATCAGCGGATTGCGTATTAAAAAATTCTTGGGAAATAAACTTCCGGAATATCAGTTTAGCTCATGCAGTTGATAGCATCGTTAAATAAACTTAACAGCAGCAGCAACAACATCAGTAACTATTATTATTATTTCGGTAAATTCTAAAGCATTATTTTTATTCATTTTTTATGGTTTTACTTGTCAGCTTCTTTAGCTTTTGCGGTCATATCGGCGCTATGCTTTTAGGAACCACTAATTCGTTGTGTAGGGTTGGTTTTTGCTCATATCCAGTCCCATGTTCATACTACTAGACTCAAGGGAATGTAGAGAATGATTGTACGAGTAATTAAAGAAAAATTCTCCACTTGGAATCGAATCAGGAACCTCTGGGTAGAGAGGCCAGAACGCTGACCACTCGACTACAGATACAGACTCAAATATTTATACTTCATAATGATACTCTATGGATAACCCAAGGAAAAAGTGAACTACAATTAACTTACGAGTGCACTTATTCCTCCTTCCCTGCATTTTGTGCCTAAGAGGTTCCTCAGTTCAGCACATTTAAACGCTTTTTAGCCCTTTAGGATATGCCTGGGAATAAACCATTGTTACGTAGAAGCTGGGTAATGTCTTCCTTTTCTAATTTCTACAGCAATAACATAATTACAAGCGCTTCAAACGCTATTTCTTGGCTTTCTACTAGCTAAACCAAAGTGAAAAACCACAGCACTTTTCCTTTATTAAATATTTCAAAGTTCATTTGGCGTGGTACGTGGAACAGAACGAGGGAGAATGTGGGGAATAAAGGGAAATCTCAAAAGAGATATATAAGAAAGAGGAATTTTAATTACTGGACGTTATCTGCGTAATTAGAAGTACGCTGTCATTTCATTAGGGAAAGAAAGGGGCTTTCCTCCAGCACTCCTGTTCCTTGGATCCAAAGTTGTTGAAAATTTCCTTCTTAATCGTCGTCTGCAGCAAGAAAAAGGCAAATTAAGATGGAAGGGTGATGTTATTGTTTTAGTCCGTTCCCTGTGGAGGTTTTCTGAGTAGGCCGTGTCGTGCCTCTTATAAAGGGAAATGCTTAACAGGCATGCAAGTGATTATGTATAAAGCGACGGCCATACATTTAGGCTTTACTATGTACTTACTTGCACAGAAATCTTGTATTGGGAAGTATGAAAGTCAAAGACCTACAGTCAAGTGCATGAAACAGTGTCAATATAATGCGCAGTGGTATATTTTGTTAAGAAAATACTAAACCGCTTCTGCATCGTCAGTGTCCACCCTTACCTGGTTCTAACCTTCCACATAATGTTTGTCTTACTCCCCCCTTCTCCTTTGCTCCTGAAACCGACCTGTGTTCAGGGGTTAATGTTTGATATCATACCACTTTGATATAGACTCATCTAGGGACTAGTACGGACCGTCGTTTTCCAGCCACTCCGCTGAAGTTTTTCGACTCCTCTACTTTCGCCGTTCACCTAGGTCTGACCTTCGTTTATAGACCTGTGTGTGTGTGTGTGTGTGTGTGTGTGTGTGTGTGTGTGTGTGTCGGACTTGAATTCAGGTGAGAGAGATTGGCTCACCGAGGTCTGATGTGGAACGCAAGTGATAAGAAGTTTCTGTCAACGTTGAATAAAGAAAACCACTACAGGAAACCAAAAGAATCGGCATGTTTCTGTACACACGACTATCCCTCTGACTACAGAAATGGATTTGATTAAAGTTTTCTGTATGAAAGATTTTCTTACTCAGAAATCGGTTTGTACCATAGAGTACTGATGGTATAATCGTTTCACATATATAATTAAATGAAATTCATTGATTTAATTCTGTAATCGAAAACATTATGCAAAAGATAAAGATTTGATTCATGTATGATGTGATATATTCATGATATAATAATAATAATTATTAATAACAATACATTCCTACCAATCTCGTTGTGTTAGCAGAAATACAATAGGTTTTCAGGTAATAAGTCTCCACAATTTGTAGTAATGATAAGTTCATAACTGAAATACTAAAGTGATGTTCGAAAAACTCTTGGAGCGAAGCTGTGATGTTTCTTGGATTTACTGGAGCCCTTCGTAGCTCCGCGGTAGCTTGTGAGGCTCGCATTCGGAAGGTCCCGGGTTCAATTCCCGTTGAACGCCTGCTGTGATATTGGGTTTTAGTGGTTTTCCCTGGTCCGTAAGGTGAATGCTTGGATGGGTTCTCTTCTACCACAATTTCCATTCCCTCACTCCGTTTCCTTGTGATGTTTCAGGTGTGGTTGCAGGTCGCAGCGAGAAGCGGTGTCGGACAGATAGCGTGAATGCTTGCTCCAATAAAAGCGTATTCCTCATGGACACGAAAGGCCTGTGTAGAAACGGGTTGTTCATCGCCCTCTCTGGGCAATAATAGTAGTGTGCCGATTCTTGAACTAGAAATTAGAAGGGCCTTCTGCACGTCTCTGTGGTCTGTCTTCTTGCGTCCTTAGCCTCCTTTGGTTCCTTCATTTCATTCCTTCCTCCTGCGGATCTATGTAGGTCGAGGTGCACGAGGTGTTTCTCCCCGTTGTATAACCTATACCTATAGTAAGCGGTGAACTAGGCAAGCACGAACTTCACTCGTGCACAGCTGGCACAAAAGTATTCAAACAAGCTCACATTATCTAAATGCCCGGAACTTTGATCACACGATTAGCAAATGCGTGGGATCCTAAATACTACAAGAATCATACACAAAGTTAAAACTATTATGCACGGAATCCAACACGCTTCCGTGTTCCAATTTTTGCGTAGGTTCCTTTATTATACAGATATACAGACCTACATATTGCTATACGTAGATTTCAGGTATATCAAATGAAGTGAGTCCCCGTACCGCACAGCTTTGAGCTTTAGTTGACCATATACTTGAAATTTACAATTAGAATATGTGGATGTGTGTATCTACAACGAAATGCGTAATGAATCTATTTCTGCAAACGTTTATCTCGACTAACATAAAGTAGATAGATTTCTTTTTGCATTCTTATTTCAAGGTATAAATTTTAAAAACACCTTACGAACTCTTTCAAATATATCGAATAATCATTTTCGGAAATAATAACACTGAAAAAGGAATTCTAGTGTTTAAAATAATCAAATCTGCAAATAAATGTTGAATATCTAAAGTACCATTTATTCAGCTTTAATTAAAAGTGTAGAGAATTTATTAGAAAGCATGGAAAATTTGCAATCTATAGCTAAAACTAAATGGAAAAGCCTCTCTGCTATATTATGCACCCTTAAAGGATTCAAAGCAGTCAGTCAGTCTTAAAATGCGGTGCTAGTGAAGCATATTCGTCGTGGTGATTCAGACAAAATAGGTTCATAGTTATAAGTGACCGTTTCTCACGCAGAATTGTCCGAGAAAGTCAGATATAGCAGGAGGTCCCTTAGCCCTGACTATAAAGCAAATATAGGTAACCATTCAAATAAGAGACAGCACGAAAGGTTTTCTATGTTGAATGGGCAGTATCATTTTTCAGAGAAAATCAATTATATTCTTGCGCCTCTGAATTCGACAACTATGTAGGTTAGTCTGTAGGATGTCAATTTAATTTTTCCACGGTAGTATATTTTAATCTCCTTACCGTTCATGTTGATACGGTGCAAAGATGAATTTCCTGCTTTCAATGCTGGTAACCTAATCTACCTGCGTACTTTGCGTATTTTATTGCACGCATGTTCATGAATTACGTTAAATTCTCTAATAGTTTATGTATTTATTATAACAATTGGAATGTATTTAATCATATTTGATAGTCCAGGTTTACTATTTAATTCTTACCGGGGTATTTAATTACCTTTTATTTATTATATTGCGTACGATTTAATAATGCAGCCCCTAAGCTGCAAGTTATTGATTTATTTTAATGTCAATAACCAGGGGTGGATAATCGATCGCCATTTTGACACCGAGGTTAATGTTGGTGATGTTGTTGCTGAAACCACCATCTTCAACAGCTGTGAGTGATTAGTTTTATTTTCGTTTAAATACTAAATCTCAGAAAATTTCGTAAATAGAGCGTGCTCGACTTCATCTTGTGTTTTCGAACTCTTCCTCGTTCTCCAATGATGCACTTGCTACATTTGTATCGCTGCCGTCGTAGCTGTATAACTGGGCAAACTAGTTCGATTACGAGAGACAGAAAAACTTCCTTTAAGGCATATGTAGATCGCTGCTGATCGAACATAACGAAACTGTCGGACCATTATCCAATAAGAGGTCGGATAGAGATGTATTCACATTAATTAACTTATACCTAAATAAACACTCAATAATAGTGCCCTAAAGCAACTACCTGCATGAATAATGAAACATTGGTTACAAAATACAACTTTAAAGATGAAGTAACAGATCCCTCGAGCTTAGTATATATTTTCCCTGTAAAATCCATAATACGTAATTTACATGGTTCAAAATTAATATTGTATTATTTTTTGTGATTCACATATACTTACTTTTAGCTTATGTTCACCATCTAATATTAGCCTTATCTGCGCACAGCAGCATCTACTAACAAGTTATAAGGTTTATATACAGTACATGTACGTACTTAGTATACAATGGATGGATGGACGTATGGATGGGCAGACGGACGGATGGATGGGTATATTTTATTTTGTTATGCACGTACTATGTAGTTGTATCAGTTACTGATTTGTATATTGTCTGTAAATACACGTTTATTTTAAAATATCTCGTATATCCGTGGGAATTCAAGCTATTGCAGTGAACAAGCTATTTGAAAGCTAAATTCAACAATTTCAACATTGAAGGAAAGCTTATGTTTATCATGGAAAATTAGTTATATTTTTTTTAAGAAAAGAATTATTAGGGGTTATATGAGCCCGAATGCCGCCAAGTAGTTCGACTAGTATGATATAAAAAAGCATGTATTTTTATATCAAGTTGCCATCTTAACTCCTGTTAGAAGATCAAGGAAGAGACTCTTTCTGACATGAAGCCTCTTGCATGGGTCTCTTCTCTCAGAAGGTGTTATTATTCATGGGTGAAAGCAAAATCAGGGCTGTAAAAGCTCCGACAGAGTGCGTGTGAATGACGTGTCGGCACTTTGACTAGCACACCAGCCAGGCAATTCGGTGATCAGTCGATAATGTGGTAGTCCCAGAGGAGGCCCACCCCTTTTCCCTCGCCCCGCTCGATTCAAACTCACTCCTGCTCTGTTTTGATTCCACTCCAACCGCGTTTTAGCAAAATGGCCAGCAAATTATCTGCTCTAATGAGGATTCCGCTTACACGCGCTAGGTGTTCACCCTAGGAAGCTCTGCATCAGGTAGCGATGAAATTCGCCTGTAGCAAGCTTGACATGTTCGATCAGCACGATGACAAGTTAATACTAATGCTGTTGATTGATCGTGTCAGACCAAAATCCTTTGTGACAGAGGTGTCAGGATGTTAGAGGGAAGATGAGAACTGTCTTTTTTCTAATTAAGGCGGTTGAAAATAAAAGAAACCAATAAATATATTTCTTCAGAAGTATTATTATTATTGTATGCACAATAAAAGAAGTGATAACAAACCGAGTCTCAAGGTTATACTTGAAAGCTCACTTAGAGCTGTCGATTAAAATGGCAGCAGAGGGCTTAACCCTTTACATACGTAAACTTAGGGGGAGTGGGATTTTCTGACGAAAATGCCATAAGTGAAGACGATCAAATGGTGAAAGTTGCCAAAAGTGAACTTATTAGATTTTTGTAGTCTTATAAATTGAAATTTCTCTTTCCACTTCCACTGTGGTGTAACATGTGTGGGTCGAACCAGAGCCTCACAATCGGACTGCCGGCCTCTTGTCCACCACACAATATATATCATCCAGCCGATATGGGGAGGTGATAGCGACAGCACCCGCTTTCCCCAGGCGAAACGTTGACTTTCATGGCGGGATCATTGCCTATCGCAGCTCCTTAATCTCACAATGCTGAATGGGTACCGGGACTTAAAATGATGATCCCCAAGGATGGATCAACCCCAGGCGCCTTCCGTGCCCGGGAACCAGAATTCCATGTTCCAGTCCACTACGCCACGAGACGGAACTTCATATTATCATTGCACAACAGAATGACAAAATGTCTGTATTTTAAATATACATATCTTTAAAGTAGTACTGCATTACTTAACATTCCCACCACCATTGCCATCTTAGAGCATTGGCATAGAAAACCCAAATATGTGGTTCGAGTCCTAGCCATAGTCTCTAACTTTTCCACTCATTAGAATATCCATTCTTATGCACTATTTTCCTCTCATTTTCACCATCAAGTTATACTAATGCTTGAGAGTAACTGCTGTAGTGTCGGATATACGTCTTATATTGAATGATGGGCCGAGATTAAGACGTTAATGCCCACAAACTAATGAAGGTTTTACTATGGGATAGTATTTACGAAGAAAACTATTGAGCGCTAAGTGGCCTTAGTTGTCGATTGTCAGTCATATGAGTCATTCATAAATAGTCCTTACGTGATCACTGACTTTTATATACCTTGGATATTTAAATATGGAAATTCAATAACTCAGCGTGTATAAGGAAAGCGAAATATTTGTTTATTACCCTTGTGAATTAGATCATCTTAAGTAGGAACCCATTTAATGAATGTTTGAAAACACATTTCGTATTTATGGACGTTGTTTTAAAGGCATGACAAAACTGAGCGCACGCTAACACATTCGTATTATAGGCACATTTTATTAAAACCTCTCTGTGTAAATTAAAAACGCAAGCGTTCGATAGAGTTGAAAAGGAAGAAAAATGTATAATGAAAATAATAATTGGGAAGACTGTCTCCGTGGCGATTGGTCAAATTCTGCCTAAATAAACTAGAGGTTCCTTGTTCGATTAGTGCCTGGGGTGTGATATATATTTTAAATTTATAACTAGGTTTAGTCCCTATCCTCCCCATAGTCTGAAATTATGTGTAGGAGAGAGAGAGGATCAAAACTTTTATTTGGAAAAATCTACGTTAATACAACACAAGGATACCTAAATGTAAACAGTGAACATCACTGTCGATGGGCAATGTCTCCGAAGTCAAAGCACTAATGTGACCTAAGGTGTTAAAAGTGCCAATAAATGGCATAAATGAACAATAATACTAAACCAAAAAATAATTAGTGCGCTGACTTCAGAATGTTAAATGGTATTCACTTTAATTTGTGTTTTCTGAATTGGGTAATTCTTTTTTATCATGATCCTTGCAAGTCTTCTTTTAATTTATTTTGTTCTTTACTTTTCACACATGAATTCTCCTACTTTCTTAATATAGTATTTATAATTCATTTAAAGTATGTCGAATTAGTCTAACAAAATATATAAATTGCGGAAAGGTAGAATCAGACCACTTGTGTAGAAAAACAATTAATTACTACAGTAATGTATGTTTATTTGCCTGGCTTACTTTAAAACAACCCGTTTTACAAGGGCTGTCCAGAAAGTAATATCCGTTTATGCATAGCACGAGAAGTAGTGGAGGTAGCGCAGCCATTTCAACATGAGCATGCGCAGTTGCTCAGTACACTTCTAGCTGTGCAAGGTGGAGCAACGTACTGTCACGTGTTTGCTAGTTATAACCTAACAACATGAGCGCCAAAATAACAAATCCCGCCAAATGTGAAGTGCGCGTGAAGTGTGAAGAGGCTAAGAAGAGCAATCCAAAACAAGCGTCGTGGTCTTTTGACATCTGGTGTTGTGTTTTGGTATGACAACGCTCGCCCTCACACTGCAAACAACAGAAATGAACTTTTGGCCAAATTCAAATGAGACGTTTTTGACCATCCCCCGCACAGCCCGAAATTGGCCCCTAGCGGCTTCCATCTGTTCCCGTACATGAAAAAGTGGCTTGCAGCTCAACGCTTTGGTAATGTCGAAGAGCTTCAAAACGCCGTGACAGGTTGGCTAAGTTCACAGGCGGCAGAATTTTATGCAGAGGGTGTTTCAAAAACTGTGAAAAGGTAAGACAAGTGCTTGAATCAGCTTGGAGGCTATGTAGAAAAATAGAGAAAAGCTGTAGTTTTCAGATGTATATAATAAAACTTTTATATGTATACCGGTTTCATGTTTGTTTAAAAACAGAGGGTACTTCCTGGACAGCGCTTGTATAATCAATACTCTATTAATCCAGTTTAACTCTCTTTGAATTAAGTATTCAGGACTCCGAATGTTTTCTAAGAAACGTGCATCATATTTTTTCAGTTATCAGGAAGCTTAATGTTACACTACGCAGTCTGCATTAAAACTGAAACAACGTGTGCAAATATTTGATTTATAACTGCATTAAGAGGATAATTATGGCGATGGCGAGCTAAAAGTTTTCAGCAGTGATCCAAAAGAAAAATTATTTCATAGCGGAAGACTGTTTTATAATTAAAATAAAGAGAAATGTATAAAATAATATAGCCTGCATGCACTGCTAATGAGTGTACCTTTCATTCGATGAAAACCCACTACTTTATTCTCCCAAGTTAAAATGTTGAAATGTGTAACTGAATTAAAATAATATGCAGTTAAAAAGTGAAACGGCTACTCCTTAAAAAAAACTCATGTGTTACAATCGCTTGACTTTCTCTACCCATTATAGTATATTTTTACATAACTGCAACAAATTATTTTTACTAAGCCCTATTCTTCTATCTACTTCTTGTTAATCTAGATAAATTTTCATTAAACATTTACATATTTCGTTGTAAGTATAAGAAAAATGCAGCGATAGTATTATTATTTTTAAAAGGCGGGTCGCTATGTGAGAGCTTTGAAATTTCATCTCTTCGCATATACCGGAGAAAAAACTAATAGCGGCCTACCACTTCATAATCAAGCAGAAGTATTTAAACATTCAATAACAAAGAACATTTCAGAAATGGATAACGCCACAAAACCTTTTACTTTACACAAACTTCAAGAAACGTAGATTTTTTTTGTGTAGTAATATGTTGTCTATATCTTAGAGTTTACCAATATCAAAATATATAAAAATCAAGAATGAGGTGGACTTCACAGAAACTTCCCAGAAAATTCCGTATATAATTTTATTTTTCATACAAGTATCTTAAACATATGGTATTTTAATCAAAATTGTTAGAACCAGTTTTGAGAAAACTGAAAATATAGAAAATTTTTCCACTTAAAGGATAGTTTGAGGTGGGGGTTATTGCCTCGTCCTGCCACATTCTTGGAAGGTAGTGAACTTAAATATCAAGTTTGGTGCTTGGCCAAATTTTCGTTTTTGAGTAATAATATTCACAGACCACGCGCGCGCACACACACACACACACACACCACACGGGGACCCCAAAACGTGTATTTCCAGTTAAATCTTCATATAAAATATTTGAATGGAATATAATTCTTCCTTTGTTTGCTATAGGTAGTTAGCAAGACACATTAAAAATTGCACTTTGTTTTCTGGCAGCTCTAAGTTTGAATTTGATCGTTAGCATCGGAAAAAACCAAAAAAGCATATTATTTTTACTACTTATATTTAATGCACCGATTTCTGCTCATTTGCTCCATCACTTATATCGCATTCCCCTCTGTGTGGTAAGAGTAGGGAGCATGCCTTTAAAACTGGAGGGTGCGGATTCGGATCTCGGTTGGGTGGGTCGCCTGGATAAGCGTTTATCCGGTGTCTTCTTTTATCCTCATAGTATATCAGGTAGCTCTAAGCTCAACTCACTTTGGATTCATTTGAGCATCATTCCATTAATTTCATTCACTATTTCTGTACACCCGCGTCGTTAGCGACGTTAATTACTTTATAAGTTCTGATGTTTTGCATTTACATACTTTCCCTACTCACTCTTTTACAAACTATTCTTATAAAATATTATTCTTCGATCTCTTCTTGTTAAAAAGCGTAAACTTTCACTATAGGTATAAGGTGAGAGTAGGCTAAAGATATAGTCAGCTTTTAAAAAACTGAATCCCTAAGAAATGACCATGCTCTTTACAGAACCACGGGAAAAATTATTCAAACCATTCAAAGAATGTTTTATTTTACATGATTTACATATTGTAAATTTTACAGAATTTGTTATTTGACATAGTTAACGAGTTCTAAGCTTTGTGTAGTAATATTTTGTCTATCCTTTACGGTTTACACATTGTACAAAGAAATGCAGAATGAAGAGAACCCATAGGCTATTCGAGGAAAATTCAAGATGTAGAGTTTATTTGTCTAGCAAATATCTGAAACATATGGCATTTTAATCAGAAACGTTATTTCCGAGAATATGAAAATAACTAAACTTTTCCCATGTTATGGGTAGTTTGGGATGGGGGAATAATCTTAAATATCCTCGTGTGACATCATTGAAAGATGCTGAACATTAATACCAAGCTTGGTGTTTAACCATATTTTCGCTTTTGAGTTATGGTGTGCATAGACAGACAGAGACACAGAAACAGACACACACGGATCTTTATCTAAAAAAGCATTTTTTGTTTTCAGGGAACATGTCATTCCGGTGAAATCCATATATCGAATTTTTTTATTGGAATGTAATACTTCCTGAACTTACTATAGGCAACTGAGCGAGGTAGTGCAGCCGGTAGCGTGTATGGCGATTCGGGAGGTCGTAGGTTCGATTCCCGCGGTGACCTTCCTGACTCATGTATTATTTTTCGGGGTTTCCCCGGGTTACTAGCCGAATGCTGGTTAGGTTAATTACATCCCCCGAATTTCCTGTTTCACCTTTCAATTGCTTGGTTGTTTCAGGGTTGCAAGTGTCGGCGGGAATCTCGGCGTTGCAATGCAGGGGAGAAGGATGCCCTCTATAACACTTTGTTTGCCGAAATGGGGAGGGTTTCTGAGTCCTGGGTTCCCCAGTGAGATATACAAGCCTGCAAGGAGGAGGGGAGCCGGTTGTATCAGCTACCACCGGGGAGTTTCAATCTGGAAAATGTGGGGACCCTGCCTTCTGCTCTGCCGTACGTCCTCATTCATCCGCTCTCTGTCTCCTCTCACATCACCACTCCCTCCCGGGGTTGCCCCTTTTGGGGTCTAGCATAAAAGATCCCCTTAGGTGGAGGTGCTAACTCCCCCTCCGCTCCTAGTCTTACGTCATACTATGGTAAGTAGTAGAAAAATTATTAAGGTTACATTGCAGTTACATGTATAAAGGCAAAAAGTAGGAAAACAACTAACTATTTGTTCTGTACTTCATTGCACCCGTTTTCAGGATTCTGAGGATTCGTTTTGCGTTAGCTGCTGTTTTTAGTTTCTCTACCACATAGATAGAAGGTAGACAAGGTATTGCATTCCATCTAAAAATTTGATACTGAGATTTTACTGGAAATAAAAAAAGAGCAGTACTAGAAAAACACCCCTGTTTGTGCTTGTGTGTGTGTATGCCTTTTG